>CM052439.1:3733495-3772988 GCA_028533085.1 Varecia variegata
ATGCTGACTCCAACTTTATTTATAAATCACCTCGGGAATTTATTGACCATGCAAATTCCTGGGCCTCATTAGGACCCCTGGGAATTCCAATGCAGGTGGTCTGTGGACTCTCCTTTAGAAATGTGGCTTAGAAGAGGACGTCACCCCTTTCCCCCAACTAGCAGTGGGACTTAACGTCTCTGGGGCCCAGACTGCCTCACCTGAGATACTGAGGTTCAAATAAAGACCCCGCCTGAGAACCGGGGAAGGGACTCTAGCTGTGGAGCTCGGGGTCTCAAACTAGGGGTCCCCAAGCATGTGGCTGTGATGCCTACATTTCACGTATACAGACGTGTGCTGTGTGGGGGTTTGGGGCACCCAGGATGTGGATCATTCAAAGGATGGTTAAAGAAAGGAAAAATTGGGAAAAGACTAAGAAGCTTAGTAGTAGAAATATCAGCCAGTAGTTCATGGAGGAAAAATGCCTTTAAAAAGCAATTTTTTTTTTTTTTTTTGAGACAGAGTCTCACTCTGTTGCCCGGGCTAGAGTGAGTGCCATGGCGTCAGCCTAGCTCACAGCAACCTCAAACTCCTGGGCTTAAGCGATCCTATTGCCTCAGCCTCCCGAGTAGCTGGGACTACAGGCATGCGCCGCCATGCCCGGCTAATTTTTTCTCTATATATTTTTAGTTGGCCAGATAATTTCTTTCTATTTTTAGTAGAGACGAGGTCTCGCTCTTGCTCAGGCTGGTCTCGAACTCCTGACCTTGAGCGATCTCCCAGAGTGCTAGGATTACAGGCGTGAGCCACCTCGCCCGGCCTGAAAAGCAATTTAAGAAAGGAAGAGAGGGAGAAAGAAAGGCCAGCACATTGGATTCAGATGATTCAAGTTCAGAAAGCTGAAACGCTGTGAGTTTGCTCCTGGGCAGAGTGTCCCTGGGCTGGTGGCCCTCCTCCCGGCTGTGTGCCGGCGCCCCGCCGCCTGGAGCCCTAAGGGCAGCCCAGGAGGCTGCACACACAGGCGGCCTCCTCGGAAGTGCGTTTTCCTGATCTACAATCTTCCTCTTCCCTCCGTAACTGCCGGCTTCCTCCACATCCCCTTCCTTTAAATAGAAACACTTATCAGCAAAGCCCGAACTTCAGCTGCGTCGGCTGAAATGTTATCTTCCCTTGCCCAGGGCCCAAGCAGCAGCTGAAACTGGCTCCCGTATTTCTGTGGCTGTTTATAGTCATTTGAAAGGGCCTGATTCAATCTTCTTCTCCTGGTATCAGTCCAGTGTAAAGCAGAATTTTTAAAAACTGGAGAAAAAATCCCGAGAGAGAACACTGGCCTGGGGCACTTCTCTGGCACAGCAACTTCCTACTCAAGAGAAATGGTTCCTGAAAATTCCCAGATGAGGCATCATGTTCCTGGCTAGAGGATTCAGCCTGCAGCGTCTTCCAGGAAACACGAATGCAGGTGCCAATGTCCCTGAGGACAGAAATGGGCCCCTCCAATTCCCCACCACCTCCAGAACCTGCTCCCCCGTGGAGACTGCCTGCTAACGGGTCTCAACTCCGAGGCTGATGCCGGCATCTCCCTATTGGACTCTCAGTCTCTTCCTCTTCGGGAGAGTTGAGAAGGCAGAGGAGGAGGACGTTTAGAAGCAGTGTCCCTGCTTTTTCCTTCCCGGACTCCTGTGGCTGCAGAAACCAGGATTTAAAGGCCAGAGAGCAGCATCCCCTGCGAGCTGGCCACTCCTGCCCGGTCCGGTGGGTGCCCTTCAGGGCGGTGCACACTTCTCTCCCGGGAGCTAAGCCCCTCGAGGCAAAAGTGGTACCTCGGCCCCGCAGACAGCATTTGTATCAGGACGGCCTCCCTGAAGACGTGTTTTCAGAGGATGGTGCACCGAGCTGAGAGAGCAAACAGCTCTTCCTGAGGCTGGAGGACGGGGCGACTGGGCTGGGGGACCTCAGAGCCTCGCTGTCCCTGCCGTCCCCAAGTCCCTTCCCTGTCAGCCTTCCTTTGGAAAGAGCCTCAATAGCAAACGTGTTCTTACTAAGGAATACTTACTTTTCCATTTTTAATTCCTCTGCCACACAGCTAAAGATCATTGTAGATTAACCAGTGCTAGAGAGTTGATAGGATTCCAGCCAAAAACAACCAAAATGCCACATTTAAGCTGTTGAGACTGGGCTGTCCTTATCTGAGTTATGTGCAGGGCCTGTGCTGCCCTGGTCCACGCCGCTTTCTCCCGGCGTGTTGGGAGAGGTGAGGGCAGGTCCCACTGCTCTGCCACCTGCGGCTGCTCTCAGGTCCCCCAGCTCAGCCCGCACCTGGGTGCCTGGAGCTCTGGGATGGTCTCCTTGGAGCCAGTCGACTGACTGATGGAGATTGCATCTCACAGTGAGGAGAGAGTGGCATACAGTAGGCACTCAAGGACACGTGTTGAAGGAATGAGTGAATGTGTGAGGGCGGGTCCCCACGTCCCACCGCATCACAGACACTGGGCTGTGCGTGTGTGGCAGACTTCATGTGCTTTGATGACTTTTTAATATAGAAGAATACTTCAGCCTGGATTCCAAATAGAACTCTTCCCAGAGTCCAGGAAAAGAAGAAAAAATGAGTTAGCCTCACGGAGTTTCAGGAATCTCCCTTCTGCCTTTCAGACTGTCCCCCACTTTAGGGGTATGTCACCTCCCACCCTCTGGGGCTGGGATTGCCCTAGGGCATCTTCCCTCCCTGCACCTGTGTAACATGACAGGCCGGGATCAGCCACAGCAGACCAGAGTCTGAGCTACACACCCAGGAATCCACTGCGGCGTCTTCCACCGCACGGCCACTCCCAGGCCTGGGCCCTCCAGGGCAGTCTCCTTGGAGGTTTGCCAAGACCCTCTCCATCTCCCCGGGTTCCTGGTCTTCTGTGGGCAACTAGAGGAACGAACACACACCACGCATGTGCATATCCACACACATGCACATCCACACCCATACATACCCATAATGCATACATGTACACACATACGTGTACACATGCATACACACATCTACACATGCATGCACACACCTATACACACATGCAAAAATACACATGCTCGCACATACAAATACACACATAACATACATACACATGCACATACATACACACCCCTCTCAGAAAGGCAGAACTCAGGGATAGTCTAGAGTTCCCATTAAGGAGGCGAAATGTTTGTCTAAAGGCAACGTGAACTACAAGGTTCTCTCCCCCACAAGGGAGCACGGTCTGCAGCGCTATGCAGGGGTGTAACAATGTTTCCTTCGTGCCTAGACCGTATCTGAAGCTCTGCAGTGCACGAGAGGTCCTCACCGTGCCTTCCTAACACTGCGCCTTTACCCCGTTCCCTCGTCTCAACCACAGGGGGCCGAGGAGAAGCTCTGGACATACGGTCTTTGCTTTACCTTGAGCTAGGTCAACTGCCTTGGAGTGACAATGGCTCTTTTCAACCTAGATAGTTGGTCTCTTGCCTGTGTTACTTTCTTTATGGACCTACTAGAGGCCCAAATATCCAGGTTGAAAATCACTAAGTCCAACACCTCACACACATGAGAAAGGAGGCTCAGAGGGGCAGAGTGACTTTCTCAGAGTTGCACAGCAAGCCAGTGGCATTGATGATAGCTTTCCAGTGATGGGTTAGGACTTAACCACATCCCATTGGCAAAGCTCTCTGATCCTCCTTTGAACACTAACAACTATCTCTCAATAGAGTAAGTCACGCATGGACTCTGGCCTTTTAAATTATAAGCACTCTCTGCCGAGGACAATCGTCCAGTGCTTGGGCCTGCCTGGGCTCAGCACAGAGCTGTGCCGCTTCCCAGGAAATCACCTCTGCCTGCCCAGCCTCCTCCCGCTGCGCCTCCAGCAAGCCAAACACAGCCCGGCCCCAGCCCTCGTGTTCCCTGTCCTGCCTGCTCTCTCCCCAGGTGTCTGCACGGCCCCCACCTCGGTTCATTCCCGTCTTGTCACAAATTTCACCTTCTCAACGAGGACTCGTGGACCACTTTACACAGAACATAGGCCCGGGGGCGGCAACTTTGTGCAGTTTGCTTGTTGCTGTATCCCCAGCACCCAAAGAGCGGCTGACACCAGGTAAGTCCTTAACAAGTGTTTGTGGAAGGAATGAAGGATCTTACAATAAGACGGTACTGTCACCTGCTTTCACAGGTGAGAAGGTGAGACACAGGTTAGGTAGCTTGTTACTAACTATGTGCATGGCCCAGTGGTGGATGCACAGGTGTGTAGGGGGACCCTCCCAGGCTGTCAGCTTAGTGAGAATGGAGGGAGAAAGGACAGAGACGTTGACAAGACCACGTCACTAGGACTTATGAAAACAAAGCCAGCTACTGCAAGTGTTTAAGCAGGGAAGTGAATGTTGGTATCGATTGCTTTTAGAATGAGAGAGACAAACTTGGGAATTATTTGCATAGTGTTTTAAAACTAACAGGAAACTTGAGGAGCAATTTTGCTGCGTCTCCTCAATCAACAAGGCCTAAAACTAACACTGACATTACCGGGCCCCGTTAGCCCCACCGCAAAGAGCGGGGCCAGGTCTTTGACTCCCATCCCAGTGCTCCTTCTTTTAAACCATGCATTCAGGTCTCTCAAGTTCTTAATACCACAGCAGCGATCATTTATGCTACAATAGATGCATAAAATTTGTTTTAAAAACTTCCTGAGATCAATTATACTGATTTCCTGATATGATCTGTATTCGTTTTCTATGGCTGTGTAACGAATCGGCACAAACTCAGTGGCTTACAGCATCACAAATTTATTATATCACAGTGGCTGTGAGTCAGGGGTCTCCAGATGGGTTAAGTGTGTGCTCTGCTCAGGGTCTCACCAGTCTGAGCTCAAGGTGTAGGGACAGTGGCTCTCGCCTAAGCCTCAGGGTCCTCCAAGTTCGTGTGGCTGCTGGCAGAATCCAGAGGCACATGGCTGTAGCACCGAGACCCCCCCCTTTTCTTGCTGGCTGCAAGCTGGGGGTCACTCCCAGCTCCTAGGCCTCCCTCATATCCCAGGCACGTGGCCCTCTCAGGACAGCGTAGCTCCCCCCGCAGATGTGTGGCTGATCTTCAAGGCCAGGGGTGATGTCCTCAGATGCATTCCCAGGTGACACTCCTGGGAAGGAACGAGGAGTACACACCCAGGGGCAGGAATCTCCGAGGCCACCTTAGAATTCTGCCTGCCGCACCGTTCATGTGCAATAGCATTTCTTTATAATTCTTTTTAGTTCAATTCTTATGTGGTGTCTGAGGGAAACTTCCGCACACAAATTTGTAAAACTCTCCAAGTGGACCTTTAGATAGTTCACCACTGTTTAACCATATTTCATTCGGACATTACGCAGATTCCTCTTTGAACCTGGCTTTACTGAGCTTACTTGCTCCCCACAGCACTGGCATGCTCGGAATGCGATTCCACTCTGCATCATCCACGCCCCAACTGCCCCGGCAGAGACACCTCTCGAGTTGCCCAAAGCTCTTATTTCCAAAAACCTTCTTCCAACACATTTGCTGGCGACATTGTCCATGAAACTTCCAGACTCTTCCTCTCTGCTTCTCAGGCCCCTCCTCCCCGGGCTGACTGTTAGCCTCGCTCCACGGTGGATGCCCTGAAGGGGAGGAAGACGGGTTAGAATCAAAGAACTTCTAGAAACTTCTTTGTCGACTTTGATGTCTTGAAAATCCCCTGATTAAAGAATACCAAGTTCTTTTGTTTCTAGAGCTCTTAATTATGAACAATCACCCAGAGGCACAACTACAGGATTAAATCAACAAATCCCAAACCCAGGAAGCAGATGCCTCAGCGACCTATTTATTTATTCAGCAGGTGCCTGTGTGGTGTTTGCGACTCGGCTCCACAAATGCTCTTGCAAGAGGGGAAATCCTCCTCCACGAGATTTTTACACAAGACAAGGAAGAAAAGTCCACTTTCCTGTCCCGGGTTTCATAGGCTTTACTTTGATGCTCAACACCTGGCTCTGGAGCTCACCGTTGTCTCTTGGCTCAAGTTACTGTCATGTGACCCCCAGCAATGACCCACTTGTGACAGCAGACCTCCCAGACAATAACTCAGGTCATGAACGACCACAGTCTGCTTATGTTTGTGTTTGCTCTTGTGTTTGTCTCTAAGAAGAAACCGTATTTCTCTGTTAAAGGAAAATGACTTTGTGCTAAGAGGTTATTCTACCACATTTGTCTCCAGATAAATTATTTTTACCAATATAATAAATACTGATTTTAGAAAGCTTAAGGGATTATGGGTGAACAGCTGTTATCAATCCATAAGAGTATGATTTTTGCTTGCATAGTTGTGGATTTGATAATAAAATAAAACCCTGATTCTCAGAATGCTTGGGGATTTGATGCTTTCATTGATTGAATTTTCTGGTTACATAAAAGCCAATCTAAATGTTTGTTTCAGCTCCTGCTGAATAAAATCTTTCTCAAATGTGATGGTTGGAAACATATAGAGACTCCCCTTTGGAAAAAGACAACGTGGTTACTCTATTTCTGTAATAAGTGCATTGAACTGAACATAAGGTGCTTTAAAGACTTTGTGATAGAAAGACACATTTTGGGGGTGTCTGTTCAGCTCAGAATGACCCCTTTAAACTGTCACACTCTGGTGAGCCCTGGCCTTACTTGTGCAAAATGCTGCTGTCCTCTGGCCTCAGTGGAGATGGCACCTGACCCCCAGAGAGCCGTTCAGAACATTTTCCTGGGGAATTTGGGTCTAGGACCAATAGCAAGAGGGCAGTTTCTCCCTGAAATTATAACCCGTGAACTTGGGAGCTGGGGGCAGCCGCTTTCTACACACCATGAGGACTAAGGAACAGAGAAGGCCAGTCTCTGCTAAGGAGCAAGACTGAAGTGAAGTGCAAGACGGTTTCTCCCTAGGTGACCACGGGCTTCCCACGCCCGGCTCTAGCCCTTCCTGGGCAATTTGCAACCCCCTTGGATTAATAACACATACTTCTCTTCCGGGGCCTTCACAGTCTGCCTTTTGTCCTCATAGATATTTTTTCATTTTCAGTCAAAAATATTGAGCCTATTCTTCACCCACCCATTTATTAAATAAATCAGCGTTTATTGAACATTTCATCTGTGCTTGCAGTAAAAATAAAAGGGAGAATAAATACAGGTAGCAAAGAAAAAGCGTAGATATTAACAAAAAGAATTGGAAATGTTACCAGTCATTCTTTAACAATGATTCTTCTGTGACCACACACGCTGAGCTTCAGGGCAAGCTGGCCCCGAGGGCAGCTGAGCTGGCCACACAAGCAGGTACCCCTGGGGGCTCCGACCTGAGTGAATCCTCTGCAGCCCAGTTCTGGTTTCCAGAAACCTGCTTTTGTTGTGACCCTGACAGTGGTTCCGTCTTTCAAGGACAGATGCAAGTTCACCAGACTCATAGAGACTGATGTATAAACCTGAGGCTGATTTATCCATCAATAAGGACAGATGCAATTGTTGAAGGGATAGGATGGTGTGACACTGCTCTCGAGGCACATTGTCCTTCCGTAGGCTGGCTTCCAGGACAGCGAGATGACAATACTGCTTGATTTGCAAAGAATGGGAAGGCTGGTCTTGGGGTGCTCCTCTCAGCTTAGAGCGAGTAGCAAGGATGCTTGACTGCAGGAAACCCCTTAGTCAGCCCCAGCGGAACTGGCAAGGGCTCTGCCCACGTTTGTGTCTGGGTTTCCACATGTGTCCAACACCCTCCTTGCTCCAACACAGCCTAACGAAATTGATTAGGTTTCTGCTGATTAATTTAAAATCCCTCTGCCTTGTTCCCCAGTGTCACTTCCAGCTGGCTTTTGACATGTTCCCAAACTTTTCTTCCTCATCTTTTGGGAAATCCCTGAAGTCTGCTGCCTGGGTGGCTAATGATGTCCAGTGTGTGGATTCTCCCGGCTCTACTCCAGGCGTCTAGAAAACGGTGCTGGTGCAGCCGCAGAACCTGGTAATGCTGTGGATGGACACATCGGGTTTCTACTGCTGTCGGCGTAGGCTTTCTGAAACAAAAATGGAGACTTTGGAGGGATGAAGCTGTGTGTTTTTTTAATAACAGTACTTTGTTCTTTTACTGCCATGGGTGGACCTCTAGTGATTCATCCAAACACCTCGTGCCCAACAGTAGCGCACCAGCAGGGAGAGGTGCCTGGCCACAGCACAGCCAGGGCCCAGGCAAAGACAGCAGCCTGCCAGCCTGCCCCGGAGGCTGCCAGCAGCTTACCCAGAGGACACTTTTCCTTGTTTATGTCAGATCATTCTGGTTCCTGGCAGCTGAAGAATACTTGCAATTATCCCCAAGTCCCAGTGGGTTCTTGCAAGGCCTCAAACTACAAGGAAACTCCGGCTGATTAACTGTCACTTTCTGCCAAGGGCAGGCTCTCACTCCAGCCTGGCTACAGAGAAGGGAGCAATTTCAAACTCTTTCACAAACTTTTAATTTCATTTCATGCACATAATCACCCCGAAGGGCAGATAACAGTGTCCATCCCACACCAGAAACGAAGGCACCGGTGATTAAATGAAAGCTTGCCCAAGGTCGCTCTGGAGCTGAGACCAGAACCTGACCTGTCTCCAAGGCCAGTGCTCCTTGTGGGGTGGGGGCTCTGAGCCCCTCATTTGCCTGACCTCGCTGTGCAGCCACAGCAGCCAACATGACGGGCTTTGTCTCCAAGGCCCTCCTGGGGGTAGTGAGGGAGGAGAGAGGAGTGTTGTGCTCACGAACCACATAGAAAGTCCAGGTCTTTGCAAAATTATTGAACCTGTGGAAGGTGCACGGCCTTCAACAATATTTGTTCAGATCTGGCCCTTTTCTGCCAACACAGAGTCCTGAGAAAACTGAAAGGAGCAGTGGTGGGGTTTTGAATGGGCCTGGAAGCTGTGTGCGGAGGCTTCTCCGAGAGGGCCCCACCTCCCCGCGCCCCTGGGCAGACGGCCGGGGCTCTGTGGTCGCCGCTGGAGTGCAGAGACTGGAGGATTCTGGAGCTGGGGAGCAGCTCCCGGCAAGGCCACTCGCTGCCTGCGTTCCAGGCCCTGCTGCTTTGCCGCAGGTGCCTTCCTGGGGCGTGTGGGACGAAGCCTGCCCCCCGCTGTGCTGTGCCCACCTTCTAGCCGAATGCTGGCTAACGGGGAATGCGTTTGCTCTGGAAGCCATTACTTCACACCGACCCACTAGCCCGGTCACTGACCCTCCGTGCTGTTGAACTTGAGTGGCACGACACGATTCTGAAAAATAACCATTCCACAATATGGCTGTCAGGGGTAAGCCCTGGAAACACATGTGTCAGGACAGAGCTCCTGTTTTCCAGAGACTCTCAGGATGGGGAAGTCCAAGTTTGTTCTTTGTGATGAGAGAGGAATCAACTGGGCGAGCCTTCTACCCCTACCCCGCACCCCTCCGTCTCTCCTTCAGCCAAGCGTCTTCCGTGGGCTCACACCTGGCCTCCTCACCTGCCAGGCTTTCCTGGGCACCTGTCACGGGGGAGGCAGGCTCGGTCCACACCTGGAAGCTTCTCTCCTTTCTCAACCTCCTGAGCGGAAAATCTGAACCATGCAGGAATTTTCTCAAACCTGACCTGTAGGAGACTGTGGCAAGACAGGCAGATGAAAGCATTCTCAACTTTTCCCCAGATGTTCATACTGAAATTTTTAAAACTTACAGAAAAGTTGAAGGAATAGGGCAATGAGCAACTGTAGTCTTTGCACATCTACGTATTGATTCACCAATTAACATTTCATTTGCTCGTTCTCTTCCTCTGTAGATACATAAATAATAGATCATAATATATTGCTACATATAATATATGTATATATTATATTCATATACATACATTATGTATGTATAATAATCCATGTGTGTATTTATACTTTATAGCATATATAAACATTTATAATATATAAAATTGTTATATGTATTTATATATTCACATAATACATATGCTTATATACATATATACATACTATATCATGTGTGTATATGTATGTGCACATAAGTATATATGTGTGTATTTATATGCATTATATATGTATATGTGTATATTATTAACATATGTGATATATATTATATCATAATATGCATTGTAATATATTATTTTTATATATGTACATATATACCCCCAGAACAATTTAATGTTGGAGGCTGGAGCTATTTGGAAGTTGCAGGTTACCTAACTCTACACTCTTAAATACTGAGAATAAGGACAATTGTATTTGATTCCAAAAACAAAAGCCAAGGAAAATAGAAGAGTTCCACTTTATCTAAAGCACGTATAGAGCACCATAACAATGGAAAATAATACTCGAGACGTTAAAATGCAAATTTTAATTTCAATTAAAGAGAAGATACATCTCAAGAGATGTGACATAAAATTTGACTTAGAGGATGATGACATTTTGATTATCTTTCACTGTTCTTTTGAGCAACCTTTAGGCTAGGGAGACTTCCTAAATAGTCACACCATAAATAAGGGCAAAGATGGACCCCTGAGATATGATCATAGATTAACCAAGAAAAGAAAAATATCTCCTGCTAAAGGAACACTGAAGCACCTGGTGACCTCAGTAGATTAAACACACACACACACCAAAAACAAAAACAAAAACAGATGAAAACCTGGTGTCCACTGGCCATTCAGACTTGCCAGGCCTTTCTGACGTCAAACAGGTAGGAGTGACTGAGTCAGAGCCGCCGTGAGGATGACCCGCGATGACACATCCGGGTTCTGGCTTGTCACTGGGCCTCTCCTCAGGACACTGCGGCCGCTTGATTTACAAACCGTTCTGACCGCAGTTTGGCAGCTCAGCTCCAACTTTAAATCTTTACTCTCCCTGAGTGTAATACATAATATTAATTAAAATGTTGATACTCATGGGATTCACAAATTCCATAGTTTTAAAACTTTGTATAATTTTTAAAATTATGATTCAAATAACACTGACCTCCCCGAGGAGTTACTTTACGGTAAGCTGAACTAGCAATAAAATTAAAGTGTCAGATGTGAGTGAAATATACTTTTCTGCCTTAATAAATAGCCGAATACTCACATCCTGTGAATGCAAATGTGTTCCCCACGCTGCTTCTCAGACGCACCTAGCAAGGCCTCTATTCATCACCCTGGGTTTCCCTGGAAACCATTGATAAGATTTCAAAACACTTCAAAACAATATAACCGTTCTCTTGAGATGTTTCCTCCGTTGCCAAGGAAACCCGTCTCTCTTATTTTGGCTCCAGGAGTGGAAGGAATGGAGATTCCTATGCCAGGAGCAAAACAGTATCTAAAATTTTTTGAAGACAAGATTAGCCCAGAGCAGGAGGATGCTCAGGTGTCTCCACCCCGCCACCCGCTGGGTCTTGCCTACCACCTGTTGTGAGGGGCCTCACTCGCAGGCTGGGAGATCTCTGCCCCAAGGCCAACCTCCTCCAGCAGCCGGAGATGTAAACTCTTGGAGGATGCACAGGCATCCAGTGTGCGGTAGTCACCATGCAGCCTAGCACCGTGCGCCTCTCCCTGTCCCTGTCTCCGTCTCTCTCTTCTCAGTTGCGTGCTGTTATCCAGGTAATTAGTAGAAACGTAGCATGCAAAACTGGCTCGCCCCCGCCCTGTGACCCAGCCCAGCTCCCTGGTTGTGGGGAAGGGTCTGTGGTGGGAGACAGGGAGTGGCTGACGTCTCAGGGAGGAAACTAAAGCTGGCCCAGAGAGGGGAAGCCTCTCCCGCCCCCTCGGGCCAGGGGTCTGCTCCTCCCGCAAGTCCCCAGGGAGAAGTGGGTGCAGCACCTGAGGTCAGCGTCTGTCAGAGGATGCAGCCGGGGCCCCAGGGGCTGGGTGGGTGGGGACCACTGAAGAGCTGTCCCATGGGCCGGGGCTGGGGCGAGGTGGCTGGGGAGGGCAGGTGGAGAGAACCGTGTGTGCAGGAGTGCGCCGGGCAGGGCAGGGCTGACACCTCTGCAGTGGAGGCTCCGTGGGATGAGGGTGTTCCCGGGAGGAGCCCAGAGCGAGTATTCCAGAAGGAGTTGGAGGCATCAGTTTGTAGCCTTGCAGTGAGGCGCACCCCCACAAACACGTGACTCTACTTTTTAGAGAAAGTACAAAGGTTTTCAGGAAAGTAAAACTATGTATAACTTGGGCTCAATTTGGCCTAATGGGTTGGATTTGGGCTGGGCAGGGTTCCTGGTCCCCCAACTCCTCTCTCAGGGGGAGACAGGGACTTGGGGGTCACCGGGAAGGGCAAGAGAGGCCTTTGGGAGCCTGATTGCCACTGGGCACATAAAGATGAGTCCTCAGGGAGGGTCGGTCATCAGGCAGGGGAGCTGGACGTGCAGACGTCTGGAGCTCAGAGTCTGTGGAGGTGGAAGCCACAGCTGGGCCCGAGCAGGTGCAGGGAGACTCCGGCCACTGCTGACTGGCAGGGGAGCCCAGAAAGCAAGTGGGGGCATGATGGCCGCTAAATGTGCCCCCTTGGAAAACGTGGGGAACCTCCCTTCTCCCAGGAGAATGGAGACAAAGGCAGGATTTTGAAGAAAGGCAGGCAGAGGGGGACAGTTTGAGTCTAGGGCTTTCCCTGCAAGTGAGAAGAACACAGGTGGGTTTGTAAGATGCGTGGGTGGGTACAAGGTGGACGTCTTAGGTTGACACCAGACACTCAATGTCCCTCTTACCTGGGACGATGCCTTGCCAGGCCATGCCAGGTAGGGACACAACTCCTGAGAAGCAGCTGTACCTCCCCGCATGGAGAGGGAGAGGAATGTTGCTGCAGAGGCGGAAGCTTGTTTGGCGCTAGGTCCAGTCCCTCCACCCTCCTTACAGCTCGGTCCTGAAAGTCTCCCTTGAGCCCGTGTCATCCTTTTTTTCCAGCTACTGGATTATTTCCATTAGCAAATAAACTGAACACACACACACACCCCTCTCTGGCCACTGCCCTCTCTTCCTTCTCCCCTCTGCCGCCGGCTTCCCGAAGGAGCTGCCCCACCTGCTTCCGCACCTGTTCTCCTCCCATGTCAGCCTCTCTCTGCCTTAGCTCACTCGGGCCGCAGGGACCCAGAGTTGGATCCACAGCCTTGCTCCCTGACATGCCCCCCATCGCTGATCCACGGATGGCCCACATTTGGTTTTTTTGTTATTTTTAACAACCAGAGAAGTCACTACCTGATACAAAAGCTCAAACTTTGACAATGACCTTCACGTGTCCAGATGGCTCTCCTTCCCCCCGACCCTCCTGCCTTCCTCCACCTGAGCCGATGATCGTCACCTGAACCCCGGGTCCCCCGCTCCCTCGCTTGCGTTTCTGTGCAGCTTTGTTACCTGGATACAGGACAGTGTTCACTCGCCGGCTCTGCCTTTGCCTGGTTGTTTCCGTGCTTTTGCTGAGCCCGGCAGGCTGCAGGGAACATTCTTGTACAGGTTTCCTGTTGTATGAGCGTGACAGCTCCTGGTTCGTCTCTCTTCTTTTTAAATTACTTTATCCAGAACTATTTTCAATGCACATATGTCTGGTTTTTTTTTTTTTCCAGGAAACACATATCAGGACATTTCCAGCACTTCTCTCTGCCCTCATATTCGGTGCTCACGTGCTCCATCATGTGGATGTAGCCATGTGCCTGGGGCTTCCCTGCACCTGTGGTACCCACCCCTGGGCCTCCGCACCGCACCGGTCCATGGCCTGTTAGGAACCAGGCCGCACGTCACCGCCTGAGCTCTGCACCCCACCCCACCCCCGGTCCGTGGAAAAATTGCCTTCCATGGAAATGGCCTCTGGTGCCAAAAATGTTGGGGACGCTGCCCCACAGCATGACTCATGGCTGATGCAAAAGGTCCTACCAGGAACGTCCTGATGGTGCATCTTCCTTTGTATTTGATTCATTTTTGACTTTCTCTGTCATCACAGATCATTGCAAACTAGAGTAAGTGAAGCTAAAGGCTAAATGTGGATCCTCCACCGGCTTCCCTGTGGTTCTCTATCCGGCATGTCTGTGCAGACCTGTGAATGAGTGATTAGTGTTAAGAAACAGTAGAAGATGCTTCTTTGGCTCTTCTAGAAGAGACTGGAAGAGCTCAGGATTTCCCCCAACACAATAATGTCAGGTGAAAGAGAAGGAAACATTGAAAAATAAGGATTTTCCATCCATGCGGAGGTCGAGGAGCAGAGCTGTCAAGCAACGTTCCAGTTACCTGTCACCACAGAACAGAATTCCCCAAAACAGCAACCGTTTGATTATGCTTGTGGGTTTTGTGAGTCGGGAATTTGGGCCGGGCACTGTCGAGATGGCTTGTCTGTGTTCCACAATGTGAAAGACTAGAATGACTGCAGTCTTCTGGAAGCTTCTTCACTCACACATCTGGTGCCTGGCCTGGGTGTCTCCACGGCTGGGCTCAGCTGGGACGGCTGACCAGAGCGTTTCCACACACCTCCCCACGAGGCTTGGGCTTCCTCAGAGTATGGTGGCTCAGCTTACTTGGATTTCTTAGATGGCAGCCAAGACTTCAAGAGCAAATGTTCCAGTGAACAAGGCCATGTGGTTGCTTTTGTCCTGGCTTCAGAAGTCACATAGCATCACATTTGGCCTAGAGGGCTCTGAAAACTTGGCGTCCACGGTCACTTTCCCACAGGACATGAGGGTGGGATCCAGCACCTCTCACCCAGCCGCACGTGGAGAATTGCCAGGTGGTGTAATCGTTCCCCTCGCACATCCTCATGGGCTGTCACTGGGCTTGGCAGCTCCTCCCTGGGTAAGAGCAGATGGGCTGGATGCACCTGGAATCCATTCTGATGAGAAAGAAGAGTATCTTTGCTGACCACGATACAACAGCGTTGGGACCCACTGGCTCCTTGGTTGGAGAGAAGACAGCAGCAGGGAAGCTGGCAGAGGGGAGGCCAGAGTTGGGGGAGGCCGGGGGGCCTCAGTGCACCTGCAGGGCTGGGGGAAGGGCAGGAACTGATGGTTTCTTAATTGCAAAAATAGGAACACCTACCTCTACATTGCTATTCCAAAAATAAAAATATTATGTGAATTATTAGTAAGAGAATACTACCTTCTTCATGTCACTCCTTTTTAGGGTATAAATACATTTCCTTTGGGGACCTTCCTGAGAGCGGTGTCTGGGATCGGGGCTGAGGCAAAATTCCGGCTTAACAGCATCCCAAAGTCGCTCCGTGCAAGGGCAAACAGCGCTGCTGCTGCGGCCATGGATCGAGCGTGGGTCCGTCCCTGGCCACTCACCACGAGATGATGGGGCAACTGCATGTTGGAATTCTCCTCAAATCAGCGAATGACAAAAACTGGTCAAAGAACACACCAAACTCCAAGAGGTGTCCTTGATCGCTTCCTGCCTGGAGGGACTTTCTGGGGAGTGAAACCGAACCACACCCTTTGAGAGCCGTCCCGGCCCCAGGAGGGCTGCAGGACCCCTGCCATAGCGCTGTGTGAGTCTGTCTTTCCCACACAATTCCCAGAGGGATTTTCGACACATTCCACAAGGAAAGATACCTGGATTACTAAAAAGATTGTTCATATTTTTGTTTTAAAAATCTTTTGGAAAAACATTCCTTTGGTAGCACATTGTTTGCACCTGTCTGAAGGTTCCGGCCTCACTGCCTTATCTTACCGCGTAGCTGGGGACAGGGTCCCAGCTGGTCCGGCTCTCCTGTGCTTGTCCCAGGGTTCGGGTGGTCTGGGCAGGGCTCTGTGGCTTGTCTACATGGCCCAGGGCTGACCCCACCAACCACACACTTGCCGAGAGACTTCCTGGGAAATAGCTCATTCTAAGAGGAAGGAGCGTGGACAAGCACAGCGGGCCCCGAGCCAGCTGTCGAGTGGAGGGGTCGCTCTGATGACAGACAGTGTCTGCCCCACAAACTGCTCTTGGCCCAGCACACACGGAGTCATGCCAACGTCTTGGGAAGAGGGTCCTGAAATGACAAAGTGAGAACAAGTGAGTAGGAAGGAGGAGGAGGGGGGAGCGTGCTGGGTGGTGGCAGTTGGCTCCCGGAGCTGTCATAGGGACTTGGCAGCTCCCTGCAGCACAGGTAGCTTCAAAGATGTCCTTGATCTTGACGTGGGCAGCCGACTTCTCAGCGGGGAACTGGAATCCGGGTCTGACATCTTGCCCCTCCCTGTAACCTGGAAGGTGGGCACAATTCTGGGGGCCGTGCATGGGGTGCTTTCTGCATTGTACAGTCCACAGGGCTTGACAAGATGGGAAGCCAAGGAACAGACGGGACCCAGACCTGCGAGGAGGCATGAGCTGAATCAGGGAGGGATCCCCAAGTTGACAAACAAGCAACCAGCAAACGTTCACCAACTAAAACAAATAGGCCCCGTTTTCCAGCTATCAAGTTGGCAAAGATATTTTAAAATTATAACCCCAAGGGAGAGCTGGAACTGTTAGGTAAAAAGCCGATGGGAAACTTCCTGATGGATGGATGAGGCTGACAACGCCTGTCTCCTCTCGTCTGTCTTAACGTCACCAAAAGTGGGACAAATGGACATTGTGTCCTCCTGACGCTCTGCAGTGAGAAGTTCCCAGAGCCACCTGGGAAGCATCGTTGTCTAAAAACTGAACCCGAACAAAATCAAACCTCCAGATCTAACTCTCCATGCACAGGACATCCAGGGGTTGGAAGAAAGCCTGAAACGATTCCTCAACGTTCAACCAGCCAGACCTAGAAGTGAGACATTCCGTAGGACAAATGACCTGGAAAGATTGTTTCCAACAAACAACTGGCTTGGAGAAACCAGAGGAGGTGGTGGAACTGTAAGATCACGAGAGAATTAAGAGACATATTCGCCAAAAGCAATGAATAGAGCAAGTGAACCATAAAAAGTCATTTTTGAGACAATAGGGAGAAGTTGATGGTAGACTGGTTATTAGATAATATCAGGAAATTATTGCTAATCTTTTGGGTGTAACAATGATATTGCATGTGTGCGTGTGTGTTTAAGCTTTAATCACTTACTTGTTAAACACTGGAGTATTTATGAGTGAAATGATGTCTGGGATTAGTTTTATTTATTTATTGTTCATTTATTTTAATTTTTTTTAGAGACAGGATCTTGCTTTGTCACCCAGGCTGGAGAGCAGTGGCGTGATCATAGCTCACTGCAGCCTTGAACTCCTGGGCTCAAGCGATCCTCCTGCCTCAGCCTCCCAAAGTGCTGGGATCATAGGTGTGAGCCATGCTCTGGCCTGGGATTGGTTTTAAATGCTCCAGAAAAAAACAAGACAGTTTCGGGAGGATGGATGAAACATGAAGAACAGAATGTGGGTAATTGTTGGAGTGGGTGATGGTCCTAGGGGTTCATTATACAATTTTTTTAATACTCTGTGTATGCTTGAAATTTTTTCATAATAAAAAGTTTTTAAAAAGTTGCCTCCCTGGCTTGGCAAAGGTGTGGAAGGACCTGTCTTCGGTTGGGCTCCGCTGTAGCCATGGTGAGAAGCAGATTCACGTGAGGGTGGGGCACCGGACGTGCCCCGAAAAGACTGCTGGGGGAGGGGAAGTGGGACCAGGGGGAGGAGGGGGAGGGAATCTAAAAAAGTCCCTTGGAGGGTAACTTTGGCTCCGCTCGGCAGGAGAACTCTGGGGACGGTAGCACTTATACTTTAAAGTCACCTCCAGCAAGGGCAAGGAAGCTGGAGTGTTTGTTTTTAAATCCTGTGCATGCAGTATACACACACACACACACACACACACACACAAACACGGCAACAACACTAGGAAGTACACTCACGGGTTACTTGTTTTCTCTAAGTAAGGGAGGTATAGGTGACTTTAAATTTTCATCTGTATAATTTTGCAAATTCTCTACAATGTGTGTGCATTGTAATTAAAAAGAAATAATGAAAGATGCATGGTGTAGAATTTTCTAATTTAGCTGAACACCCAGAAAGCCGAGAGAGCAGGGCTAGCTTGGGGTGCTGGCGTGAATTCAAGCCCACAGGTGGGTGTGTGGTAAGAGAGAAGCGAGTACTGGTTGTGGCCTGGACACCTGGGGGAGTCCTGAGGCCCACAATGTAAATGGGGGGCATCAGGAGGGAAGCAGATTTTGGGAGGAAAAGTTCTGTTTTGGACATAGATGTTTTAAAATGCCTATGAATCTTCAAAACCACAGAGAGGTACCACTTGGCACCCACTAGGATGCTAGAATAAAAAAGTCAGATAATAAAAAGTATTGGCAAGGATGTGGAGAAATTTAACCCTTGTGCACTGTTGGCGGGAATATAAAATAGTGCAGATGGCATGGAAAACAGTATGGCAGTTCCACAAAACTAAAAATAGAATCACCATATGATTCAGTAATTCCACTTCTGAGTACATACCCAAAAGAATAGAGCACAGGGTCTCCGAGAGGGACATGAACACCCCAGGTCACAGCAGCATTATTCATAGTAGCCACAGGTGGAAGCAGCCGAACTGTCCATCAAAGGACGAATGATCAACGCAATGTAGCACAAACCTGCAATGGAGCATCACTCCTGCTGCCACATGGACCAATCTCAAAACACGATGCTAAGACAAAGACGCCACTCACAAAAGACCACATATGATACGACTCCATTTAGATGAAATGTCCAGAACACTTCTATAGAGACAAAAAGCTGATTAGTGGTTGCCTTGGGCTGGGGGAGGGAGCTGGGAAAGCAGGGTGTGATGGCTAAAGCTTACCGGGCTTCTTCCTGGAGTGATGAAAATGTTCTAAAATTAACTATAGTGATATTAATAGTTGTACATACCTCTGCATATACTAAAAACCATTGAATTGTACACTTTTAATGGATATATTGTGTGATATGTGAATAATAAACTGTTAAAAATATACAAAACGAACATACGAAAAAGCATCTATGAGTCTTTCAGGAGGCAGTGAAAATTCAGGATTGCATTGAGTGTGACCCAAACATCAGTCAAGGACTTATGAAGGCTTTATTCATACCTATTTCCTTAGAGACAGGAATCTTTCTTAATGCCGGTGTTTCGTGAAATTAAATTTGAATTGCTCACTTTTTCAATACTTAATTATGTGTGGGATCAATTACTCTGGAGAGCGATTGGCCTGGCTGCTCTCCCGGGGTGAAGAGGGAATGTTCTGGAAGGAAGCTCAGGCCAGTCGCCTCCCCTCCCCCATACTGAGCCTGCCTCCTCGCTGGCTCCACCTGCAACACCAAGAATCAAATTCTCTCCCTGTGTGTGAGGCTCAGGTTGATTTCTCCGAGGTTTGACACAGTTTTGTCTTTCTTCATTTAACTTTGGATATGCATAAATAACTCGGGAAGAAAAACCAGCAATGGATCTATCGTATTTGTTGCAGAGCAAAATGTGGTAAATGCAGTTAAAGGCCATGAGTTTTCCCAGTAGACAAAAGAACTTCCACTGAGCTCCCCTTGGTCTACGGCAGCCGTTCATTTTGACAAAGCTGGGCTATAAAGCCACAGGTAATGATAGTAGAACCAGATGCCTGCAGGCAATTTTCTGGAACGTACCATATATCCAGGTCTCTGTGTATGAAATGGTTTTATAAAATACGATGGCAGTTTTGTCACTTTAAGCAATTCTATGCACGGTAGAAGATACTGCTGGAAAGCAACCTTAAGAAAGGTGAAGGACCAGGGAGCAGCTGGCTGCGGCTCCCAGCGGGGGATTCCTCACTCTAACACCATGCTGACTGGCTGGCTGCCTTCCGGTATAATCAGCAAAACGAACGCTGTGCCCGGCTCCAGCTCTGAGCTCGGCAGGGTTGCCAGGCCAGACTGTCCACACGAGAGTTGGGATGACCCCGCAGTGGCATCCCCCTTTCCTTCGTTCCCTGCCTTCTCTGCCTTCTCTTCCCTTCCTTCTTTGCTACCTCAAGGTTTGGGGTGCCGACCCCCATCCTGACTACCAGGGGTGCAGTGGCTGGCACAGCCAGGGGGGCACCTCCCCTCTCGTGGTGGGGCAGCGACGAGGAAATAATCCTACTAAGGGTGGTGTCACTCTAAAGTGAGGTAGGTTCTCTGGAGGAAAGGTCCCAGGTCCTGGGCCTGTGAGCATGTGACAAAGAAACCCAGCCAAGAGCAGGGCTCGGGAGGGCTTCCCTGGAGAAGCGTTAGGAGTTACCCAGGAATGGGGCAAGAGGGGGCACGAGGGAGACTGATCTCCAAGGAGGAGCCCGAGAACCCGAGAATGGAGAGCAGCTCCCAGGTGTACTTTTTCAGGTGTCAAATGTGACCCTCCCATTCATCTCGTCCTCCCAGAGGCTTCTGCCAAGGAAGTGACGTCCCGGTGGGCAAGATATTCTGAGTCCTCCCGTCCATCCTGATAACGATTTCTGGCTGCCTCTTATCAAGGGACCAGGCCGGGACAGACACCCGGGACACGTTTGCGGGGTGACCTCAGCAGCCACACTTGCAGCTCCCTGCGGCTTTCATCGCGTGTCGCTTTGATGTTTTACGCAGCTCCCACAGGGACATTTTGGAGATTTACAGGCTGTTCAGAGGATGCGTCAAGACATTCTGACTACATGAAATATACCTCTTTTAAAATATTTTAGAGAGAGCTGTGATAAACAAAGAATATGTTAAAGAAATATGGATTTCAATTTATCCTCAGAACCTTAATGAAAGGACTGATATTTTCCAAAATTACAGCTTTTGAATTGCCTTACAGCTATTCCTTTGGGTTTATAGAAAATGTAAATCAAAGGTACTCTGGATGATTTAAAAAATACCATCTTGCATAACCATGAAAGAGAAGCTATGATCTGAAATCATTCTCTAATAATTTCTCAGAAAAGGCTTAGCAAGTAGCCATGTATTTTGGGCTTTCTCTTTTGGAAACTAAGGAAATCTTACTCTTTTTTTTCTTAGACTGTGGGTGTTTGCAAGGATATACTCAATCATTTCTCCTCATGTATTAAATTCTGATCCTGACAACTTCCACCACGTTCAGGACAATCGTTATATTATATTGTAATAAACAAAAGGGAAAATTTAAAGACTACACTTGCCAGCATCTGTTTAAAGTACAAGCTTCTTAAATTAAAATTTTGGAATTAATATAGAGAACATGAAAGATTTTCAAAGAAGAGAATGCTTTCAAGTTTATGTTCATAATATTCACTAGCCATTAGCGAGTTCTTGGCCTTTGAAGAAATAGCATGTTACAAAAATTTCATAATACACAAATTTCCCCCAGAGCTTCTCCAGGGGAAATATAGCTCAACCAAGAAGTGCTTGGCGGTTGGATTGGTGCAGTTAGGGCCCGGGGCTGTCTGGGGCATCTGACAGAGAGGTGGGTGTGGTCCCAGGAGGCCGGTGGGGACCCTGCATGGAGAAGCTTTTGCTCAGAATTCAAGAGACTCACAGGAGCAAGCCGATCGAGTTCTATGTAGATGGGGATCTACTGCCTGGACAGTCACTCTTTGCACACGTCCTGACCTGTTTGGTCATTTGGTTCAAGACTATTTCTCGTCACTTCTGCCCCCGCTTCCCCACCAAGTGACTTCCCTGCTGACCGGGCTCGAAATCTGTCCCTGTTGTTCTGGCGCCCTGGGGTGGAGGAAAGAGCTCAGACAAGGGCATCCTCGTTTTTCTCATGGTGAGGGGCGGGGGCATCGACCCGCACACAGGACAGGCCCATGAGGTTTTTGGTGATAACAGAGGTGGAGGAAAGGCCACGCTCAGAATAGGAACCTGGGCTGTGTCTGCAAGTGGATCAAGCACAGTTGGTCGTCTTACTCGATTTATTCTGGTCATTTTATTCAAGGTATTCGGATATCTCAGTTTTATGAGCATGCGTTTTGCTTTTGCCAGGAATCCTTTATGCTACCCTAGCGGTGCCATGGTTTTTATCGGAATGAAACTTGAATAGTTAAAAATCATGTAGTCACATCCATCTTGGATTCCAGCGGCAGTAATGAGTGCAGGTCGGAGTCATCCCTCTGGCTGCACTTCCACAATGGGGCGCCGGGCCAGTTCTTAGGCCCAACTGACCCAGGAATCCGTGCCGGTCAGCTCGGGGAAACAGCCACGCACACCTGCTCCCCACATTTCCTGCACAATTTCCGTGGGCTCCTAGGACTCCCAGGACCCCTGGTGGTTTATGGCTACATTGTCACCAACTAGTGAACCTAACTAAGCTCCCCACCTGTCCCCGGGCTCCCTTATAACCAGGGGGTGGCCATGTGGCACAGTTCTGGCTAATGAAACACAGTAGAACCCTCCCGAGCACAGTCGCCCACAAAGTTCTGGTTCCTCTTTTACAAAGAGACAGACTTAGCTGGAAGACCCGGACCCTTGGCCCTCTCCCCTTCCTCCTGCCTGGAAAATGGACCCGAAGCCCAGAGGTGCAGCAACGATCTCAACTGTGGGACAAAGCCACCCGCTAAGGGTGGCTGTGCAGGAGGCTGGTGTCCTGAGCAACGGCCCTGCCCAGACCACTCACCCACCCTGGGTGGATGAGAAAAGAACCCACGTCCTCCACACAGCTGTTCCTGGTCAGGTCCCTGCTGCGCCCAGCCTAATGGCGCCCTGCAGATTGGTAGAATGAGGCATGCTGCAGACAGGGCATCCCTGGGGTGTATCTGCTGAAAACATCCGGGCAGGGGGCTCCTGGGGTCATCACAGCCTGTGTTTGGTCCCTGGAGACTAAGACACTCGCACCTTACTGTTGTTTAGCTTTGGGTTGCAGAGTCCCTCGCTAATACTCATTAAGACTCTGAATAATATAGTCTTTCATACTGACATCCTCTCTTCCCTAGCCTCTAGGCTAGTGGTTGTTAAACTTTCGTGGATCATGAATCTGTATAAGAATCTGTTAAAAACTCTGGATATCCTCTTCAGAAGCTGCACAGGCCAAAATTAACAGAACACTTGTGTACCATTTTGAGGGTTTCATAGACCCCCCCTAAAACCCACCCATGGGCCCTGGCGGGAAAAGGCTTGTTGTAGGCACACACAATCCACTTTGATTATCTGCCCACTTTGTTGATTAACAACATGTAAATTAGGTACTTGTTTGATTTTTAATTTTGCAAATTGGGGCATTCACTCTATTCCTTGGTACTTACAGCCAATTCTAAATTGCTCTCATTTTGTAAATTATCATCTCTAGCAAAAAAAAATGTGTAGAATTATGAGAATAACATTGGCACAAGCAAGATAGTAAGAGAAAAGGATACACGCGGGAAACCGAGTGCTTCCCCAAATACTGATGTGCAGGTCCCGGCAAACCCATGGCCACGTTTCTTGGGCGTCATCCTAGAAATGCTTTGTGTATGGCTGTATTTTTTTATTTTAATATAAATAATTTTTTACTCACAGTTCTATTTTTCCCCTTACTATATCGTGGAGATTCTTTCACACCAATAATTATAGAGCTACCTTTTTCCTTTTGATGGAGGAACAATATGCCACTGTATAAACGTACTGCAATTTAACTGCCCCATTATTGATGGACATTTATGTTGTGGCAAATTTTAAAATCACTCTTGGAGGCCCGTGTGTCATCTCCATGCTGGCCACTGGAGTATGCGGAGAGAATACAAACTAATTATATCTGCCTGGCCAAAGGAAATTAAAAACAAAAAGCCGATGGCAAATCCTTCTCCACTTCTCACCATCCTCTCCAGGTAACACGTCATAAATTACAATTGTTGCTGTTCAGTGCTTGTTGTCATTTCCTTCTCTTGCTGGGAGAGAACCATCTCTGACGACCAGAAAACCATCACCTGAGCTTGCTGGGAACGGGCTATAGCAAGAACCTTGGTTGGAGCCGAGCTGCCTGGGTTTGGATCCACACTTCCTAACTGTGTGACTTTGGGAAAGTTACTTAACCTCTCTGTGCCTCACAGTCTCATCTGTAAAATATAGATAGCAATCGTACCTACCTCGCAGGATGTTGCCAGGATCAAACGAGTTAAAATCTCTACAGTGCTTAGGACTGGGGTGGCCACAGAGGAAGCACTAAGGAAGTCCTGGCTGTCATTAGTCCAGGTGGCCTTGAAATAAAATGAGGGGTTGCTTGCTTCTGGTGTTGCCCTCGGGGGGGGAACGTGAGGAGCCAGGCCTGTCTCAGAACCCTCCTTGACCCGGGTGCAGACACACATGCGCACACACGTGTACATCGGCACACGAGAAAACCCCACGTACGCACCTCCAGGGTACACGCGCAGGCCCGGTGAGCCGACACTGCGTGTAGAAGGTGCCTCTGCTCACGCCTGTCTGAGGACCAGCAGGAGGCAGAGGGGACAACGGTGAGTCTGCCCATGTGGCACCTTCCATGGGGACATTAGTCCCTGAGTACATGGCCCTGGGGCCTGAGGCCAGGTTCCAGCAGGGATAGAAGTCACTTTCCCTGATGAACAGCCAGCCTGAGACGGACACTGGGTATACTGAGTTTGCTCTGTTGCTAAGCCCGCCTGGCCCATTTCTCCCTCTCAGCGGGGACAGCCCAAAAAGTCCCGGTGGCACAGTTTGTATCAGAGAAGACTCCCTGAAAACAATTGCCTGGATTTAATTAAAGTTCAGCAGGAGGTGACTGCGACCAGGACAATGATTAGAAGCTGGGCTGTGCAGAGGGAAGAGTCTGGAGTTGCTGCTGCCGAAATATTTAGAAATCACGGAACAGAATCCCCACCTGTCCCCTCCTGCCCAGGAATGCAAATCATTTGTTTCTTTCCTGCCTAGTGTTTTACCATAAATTTAAAAATTGAGCCTGTCCTCACACTTTAGGGTACCCAAGAATCAGATGAAAGCTTGATAAAATGCAGATTCCTGGGCCCCCACGAGCATCAGATGCAAGAGGGCTGGGAAGGCCTTGGAACCTGCATTCAACACATGGTGAGTTTTACTCAGGTGCTCCACGGACTGCACTCAAACAGGAGAGTGGCCACAGCAATGATGTTTTCAAGATGATATTACATAGTCTAATGTTTTAATTTTCTCTGGATTACTAAACTGGTACCCAGTCTACCTCCTCCCAGAGCTGTGAGTGTAAGAAAATATATGGGAATCCAAGATAATAATTATATTCCAACCAGAGCTCTGTTGTGATCTGATTGACTTGCAAAGTACCCAAATTAGACAGTTTTATAAAAATGTTAATAATGTAAAGAAAACATATTTTGAAGACATTTTGAAAATAATGATACCAATAAGCTGCTCTGTTTGACGTGAAGTGTGAGTACAATACAAAGTCCTTTCATGGAGGGAGAGAAAACTGCCTGACTCTATCAAAGGCATCCAATAATATTTTAAGCAGAATTTTGGAATATGTTACATGCATGTCACAAACACTTGGGTATGAATTTCTGAATGCAAAACAAATTTATTCCTGTTTTGATAGCTTGAGATAGCGTGTGCATGGCATGGTGACATCTGCCTTACTATATCTCTATGCATTTTGTACAAAACCTAGTATTTGAAAAACGACAGTTGTCTCCGAGGTCCTGCGGAAACACACAAATCTCCCGGGTTTGTGCAAATGATTTTTAAGTAGGTCAAGTGCCCTGAGTCTCTTGACACATTCATCACCTTTTCTGTCTTTAATTTCTCAGCTCATCTACCACATGGAAAATGTGATAATTAGGAATACATAAAGGTGTTGTGCAAAATGCCTCGGAGAGCTGTAATCTGATTTTCTAAAGAGATTTTTAATGCATAATTATATTCTTATGAATTCACTGGCTGCACAAAGAATCCACCTCCATACGGCACCTCTATAAACACCACAGGGCTGCATTTGTGTATTTCAGTGTTACAAGTTGTTATCCTGAACCACCAGCATGGATTTGGCTATAAATTCTTCATTCTGTGTACCTTGGTTCTAACCAAGCTCAGAGTCAAAAATGAAAGTGACTCGGTTCTCTAGATCTCTTCTCTCCTAGACAAGGACGACTCTGTGATTGGAGTTGCCAGGCAACCACCCCTCCCCTCCTCCTGCCTTGGGCTGGGCTCAGGTGTCAGGGCAACCGTCCCACTGTCCAGAGAGAATTTGCAACACCCAGGCAGCTCACCTGAGGCTGCAGACTTTCATCTGTGTTCCCACATCTGCTTTTCTCACCTAAGTGGGGCCATCTACACCTTGGGTGTGAACTGACTTTGCACTTGAAGTGCAGAAAAATATGTGGGTGTGTGAAAAATAGAGCAGGCACTTGTTAAAGTGTGAGCTTCAGCTGAGCTAAACATATGTAATATTATATTTTCCCCACTTGTATTTGATTAAGAGAGAGAGTACTACAAAGTACACACGAAGCTATTCAGGCCCTAGTCCCTGCCCTCCGTGCCCCCAAAGGAATCGCCCTGCGGTTTTCATTCGATCTGTCATTCATGCAAGACTTTACTGAGTGTGAGTTTGCATTTATTGAGTGAGCCGGGCCCTGTGGCATCTTCCTTGCCCGGGTCAGTGTGGGGCGCACCGAGCAAACACCCAGCCGTGACACAGAGAGATTCAGGTGATGCTTGTGGTCGGGCGAGGGCTGCGGGAAAACAGAGGAAGGGCCTTTAGCCCGATGGGGCATCTGAGGAGACCGATGAGGAAACTGCTTTTCAGAGCTAAATCCTGGAGGAGAAGAGTCAGAAATCAAGGTGCTTATTTGCAGGCAGCAGAAAATGGCGGGGGCTGATTCTTCACAAAAGGGGCTTGTTCAAGGAGACGTGGGTAGCTCACCAGAGGGCGGGGAGGGCCGGAACCCCACACCCAGCACCAAGCTCCCAGGAGCGGCGTCCAGAACTGGCCTGGTGAGGAACGTCCCACTGCCAAGGGCCCGCCGACCACCAGGGCAAGTGTGTCCATGGCACCATGGCCATGTGTCCCCCACGGACGCTGGGCTGGGCCAGGAGTTCACCCCAGGGACCACTGCTGCCCTGATAGCCGGACGCTTCTGCCCACCGCCTCCTGTCCTGCAGTCAGAGCCCCTGAGGGGGAGGCTGGTGCAGGTGAAGGCCCCAGGACCTTCAAGACTAGCGGTGTTTCTGAGACGCCGAGACCCGGAAGACGCCACGAGCCTGCCCTCTGAGGCAGGACAGCCGCAGGCAGTTGCCCCCTCTGTCTCCCCTGTGCCATAAGCTGTCCCTGAAGGTGCGGGGACATGTCAGCGGCTGCCTTTATCCTTGCCAAGTGAGGCATAAAAACACCGAAACCACTACTACCACCACTGCAGTCTACCACCGTCATTGGTCACCAGGAACAAGGGCCTTTTGACACTAAAAAGGAGCGAAGGGTCGGGCACATTATTGGTTTGCACTGATGTGTCTTGATGAAAACCCTCAGGGCGCTGACTTTCTTCTCCCACTTGGCGTGTAGGGGCGGAAGCCTCATGGGGCCCACAGTGACGTGTGCTGGCGCTGGGAGCCGACCACTCACCGCCCAAACACGGGGCCGCTGGCGGTGGGGGCCGGGCAGGAGGCGGGCTCGAGTTTCCACTTGTGAAGGACTTTTCCGGCAGCTGTGGGAGGATGAGCTGAGGGGACAGGGCTGGAGTCACAGTTACATGCAGAGGTGACAGTGGCCAGGCGGAGGGAAGGGACGAAGGTGGTTGGGTGAGATGCCGACTGGCCAGTACACGGGTGGATGTGGGAGGGAAATGGCACCTGACGCTGCCCAGGTTTCTGCCGCATCCCCCTCCTCTTCCCACGGGGCTTCTCCCTCGGCCTGTGCACCCGAGTCTGCCATCTTTCAGCTCCGCCTCGGATCCTGCCCCTGCTCCCCGATCCATGTCCATGTCTCACTCAGCCCTCCCCACACCGTCCACATGCTCTGAGGCCACTGGCCCTGCCCGCCCTGCTGCCCCACTCCTGCCCACGAAACGCCAGACTGAGCTGGTCCTCCCTGGTCCCCCACACCCTGCCCTGCCCTCCTCCTCCCGGGCCTCCCCCTGCCGCTGGGCGAACTCTAGGGACCTGTGTCTGGGCGTCCCCGTGGCTCATCACCGGCCCACCTGTCTCAGTCCGTCTGTGCTGCTGTAACGAACAACCCCAGACTGGCAAGTCCCAGAGCAGCAGGACTGACCTCTCAGGCCGGAGGCTGGGAGCCCTGTCGGGGAGGGCCTCGTCTCGGGTCTCCACACCCGAGGTGGCCCCGTGTCCTCCAAGGGGAAGGGAAGCAGCGTCCTCACAGGGCAGCGGGCAGCAGGGCACACGGGCGAAGGCTCCACCCCTCACCCCGGGGTCACAGGATAGCACCTGTTTTCTCTTCCTGGCACTTGCCTCTACCTGATCTATACTCAATATAGACCCAGTTCAGTGCTGCTTCCCCACTAGCAGGTGGGCTCCATGGGGCAGGGACAGCACCAATGCCCGGCAGATAGGACATCAGCACCTCTCCTGCCCTGCTAGGTAGTGTCTCCTAGGCGTTCTCCTCTGCCTCGGGCATCTCTTCTCAGCCTGGGAACACCCACCAGGACTAGTGTTCAAAGCTCCACCACCCAGCGGCTCTCTCCTCTTCCTCAAGTACTTTCTCCAGCCACTCTGTGGTGGCGCTTCAGTGTCCCTTGTTTTAGAGATTTGCTCCTGTGTCTGGGTCTTCCTCACTGGATATAAACTCCTGCAGGCCCAGGAACCAGCTCTTCCCTCCCTTGCTGCCCGGGGCCCCTGTGCGCCCCAATTGCATTGGCAACACAGATGGGACGAGCAGGCGGCCGCCCTCTGCCACGCTGCCCCGTCTCGCTGACGTTGCTAGTGCACCCTCAGTTTGGGCAGCCTTTCCCACCCCCCAGAATGAAAATTACATTGAAAGTTATTTTTTATATATATATATACATATATATATATGACATCACTATGCAGATTTTTTTTCAAAAAAAGTAAACCAATTGAAATAGAAAATTAAGAAAGGTGACTTTAGACATCTAAAAGTCATAGGCACAACCAATTAATTTCTTCAAGCTTTCCTTCTCACCCATTAGGCAGAATATTACACCAGAGAAGCAAAGCTTTACAAATACCATTCCTGCTAGCCTGCAGCAGAAAATACCACCAGGGGTGGCAGCCCCTGGTCTACGCATAGATACTTACACTAGGTTTTATTTTTGTTTTATTTAAAGTTTGGCTGCGTACAGAAAAAACACACACACTTAACGGGTTAAAATATCCAAATAAAATTTACTGCAACTTTTGTAGAATTTAATTTGTGCTACAAGACGTGTTGCATAGGAAACTATTTAAAGCCCCTGAGGAAAAATATCCATGGTTTTAAGGTGCAACTGGTTTTGTTTCTTCTTTGGGGAAAAGGGAGAGATGACGTGAGGTTCTGGGAAGCGGAATCATGTTTGTCGCGTGTGATGCGTGGGGAATTGTGTGTCCCGGTTCCTGCAGCATAAACATCTAGTGTTTGTTTTTTCCGTTTTTTCCGTCGGTTGGTCTTCAGCATCTGAATCAGTAGCTACATAACAATGTTCTGGCCCAGGAAGGGAGTACACACTGATTATGCTAAGTAATTAACACATTTCAAGAAGCGGTTTTAGAGAATGAGATTCAGGGACCCCCAGTGGCCCAGCTCTACTTCTGACAAACACGGCGCGTGTCCCGGCACATCCCTGGCAATCACCTCACTCCGAGGACTGGCCAGGGATCAGTCCTGCCTCTTGCTCCCCTCTGAGATGCCACCACTACCAGGCAACTGTAGAATCCGGCACACAGGCCTGCACCCTAAAGGTTATCAATGCAACACTTTGCCAACTTCCTGATTTTATATGAGAAACATTTTCACTTTTAGAAAATGTTCATGTTGCTCAGATGATCTTTATGTTGTACAAAAAATGGTTTCACCTACACTATTTCTTTTCGAGGAGACATGGGTACACCAGGAAGGAAGGAGGATTAAATCTCAGATGAAATGAAATGAAATGTAGAGTTTGGCAAACGGCAGCTGGCACCTCTGCACGTCAGCATACGGTGTCGCTTTGGGGCTGACCATGGTATTTGCAAAGGGCGTGAGAAGAGTCGGTGGCCACCAGGGCTCTGCTGTGGTGGTGAACTTGTCTTCCTGTCCACAGAAGAGGCAGTGAGCTTTGCAGGAAGCAGCCCCTGTCCCCAAGGGAGAAACAGGACGATGGCTCTTAGGGCAGCAGGGACCACCTCATTGTCAATGGCACTGTTCTTGAGAGTGACACAGACAGGGGCCGTGAAGAATGTCACCTCCTGGCTGCTTTCTACTCTGGTGGCAGAAACACCTCCAGGCACCTGATTGCTAACGTGGGATTTAACTGTACCCTCTAGGGCTCACCCAAGATTCACATGTTTTGTGGATGATCACTGACTACAGCATGAGGCAAAAGACGGAAGACAATTAAAATAAGAGGCGCAGGACCTAGGGCTCCTCAGAAAGCATGGGTGTGGGCTGCACCCATTTACTGAAAAGCTGCTTCTCCCGATTGATTGCCTTTCTTACAAGCAGGGAGTGAGAACGGTCCAGCACCCGAACAGGCATCCTTCGTGCAGTGTTGAAATGCAAAGTATGTCTGGGAATCAGGAACGCCCCGATGACCTTTAAATACCTATATACATCTGTAACATAATTTAAAAAGGTCTTTAAACAACATAAAAACGTCAACAGCATCTGCCCCTGTAAGTTGTTTTTTAACCTTTGTGGTCCATTACAAAATTAGATACCACCTTTCTCATATGTCCCCTCCCCCCATCCTTTATAAAAGTGATTTTACATTTAAATTTATACTTAACAAATAGAAAGCTATTTGATTGGCAACGACCAGCAGTAGAAAATCCCTTCGGGCCTCTCCCTGGAGGGCGGAGAGGGTGGAGCATCACGTGGACGTGGTCCCTGGGTGTGGGTCCAGCTGGTGGACCCTGGGCCAGTCTGAGTAGCTGCCCCTTCCTCCCTCCCAGCCCCAGGTGACAGCAGGGCAGCCGGGGCTCATGCTCCAGAGCAGCAGGGGTGGCAGGGAACCCGTTCAGATCACAAAGTCGTCGTGGTCTGCGGGGCTGAAGGCGGCGGCTCGCAGAATGTCCAGGGAGTTCACCAGGATCAGCGTCCCTGTGAGGTGTTTCCAGCGCTTGGTGATGGGGTTTTTCATCTTGTCCAGGCCCGTGTGCAGCTCCTGGATGACGTCCCGGTAGCTGTCCCCGATCTGGTGGCTCCAGGTGAGTAGGAAGTCATAGGCGGGTTTCCACATGGCCTGGGCGGTGGAGCCACAAAAGAACCAAGGAGGGAGAGGACAGAAGATTAGGAGACAGCGAGAGATGGTTCCTGTTCTTGCCGCAGCTACTTTGCGACTGTTTACCACACTCTTCTAAGAGTGCAACAAGCCCACGGGAGGAACAGGCGGAACCACGGCTGGGCAGGCACGGCACACGTCAGAGGCAAGAACGGCACTCTGCGTGGGACAAGGGGGCGCCCGATGGCTCCGAGTGAACGATTGCTCTTCCCTTACAATCCTTGCAGCACTTACTCCCCGTGCCACTCGATTAGAAATTCACTGTGCTAATCAAGGACACCCTTGTTGTTGGGACTTCCTGCTCCCTGGGTCTCGCGAGCCTGAGTGTCTTCAAGGAAGCTCACCATGGCGACCAATGCCAACAGGCGTGAACACAAGAGCCTCTGAGCAGGGGCCCACCCGCAGGGGCCGTGGCCAAGGTTACGGACCACCAGGTGCTGCTCCAACCCAGCTCGTGGGGAGAGACCCAGGCCGGGTCACAAAGCACTCTGCTTGTGCGTTATTCAATCTTACTGGAGGTAATTTAGGATCGAACAGCACGCTGCAGGCAGTCCTGTGTGCGCGGCCCCCTCCCGTGTCATGGGGGAGTGGCTTGCCACCCCAAAGCCAGGGCTCTCTCCCGCTCAGTGAGGGTGCACCACATGCTGGGTACAGGCTCACACGTACCAACTCATCTTAACCTCATGGGAATGCTGTGTAGACTTTTTTATTGCTGAGCTATGAAGGTCGAGGGACAGAGGGGGACAGGGGCCAAGTGACCCCAGAGCTTGGTCACCGCTCACCTCACTGTCCACGACCCCGTTCCTGTCCCTGTGGGGAGACTCGTAGGCGTCCATCTGCTGCTTGGAGACCTTGGCCAGCTTCTCGGCCAGCTCCCGCCAGCGCTGCGCCACCTCCACAGCCGTGGTCAGGAGCACGAAGTCCTGGATGAGCCGGACCACCAGGCCCTGGCAGTCCATCTTCAGCAAGGCCTGGGGAGGAAGCACAGCGTGAGGCAGGGAAGAGCGCGGGTGCTGCTCGCGGGGACTCTAACGCAGAGCTGGGGCCGAGAGGGTGACGGGCTCCCTACGCTGAACGTCTCAGGCCTGTCCTCGGATGTCCAGCACAGCCAGGACCCATAGGAGGGAAGAGGTGACGGGCAGTGCTGCTCCAAAACGCACGTGCACCAGAACCTCAGAATGTGACCTAGCTTGGAAGGCCGAAGGTCTGTGCAGATGTAATCAGTTAAGATGGGGTCCTAGTAGAGTTGGGGGGGTCACCAGTGACTGGTGTCTTCACAAGGGGACACAGACACTGAGACAGAGGGAAGGCAGGCAGGTGAAGACAGAGGCAGAGACGGGAGATGCAGCCACCGGGGACTAGAAGGGAGGCTGGGAACGGGGCTCCCTGGAGCCTCCAGATGAAATCAACCTGCCGACACCTTGGTTTTGGACTTGTGCCCTCCTGAACCATGAGGGAGTAAATGTCTGTTGTTTGAAGCTCCCCAGGTTGTGGTCATTTGTGTTGGCAGCCCCAGGAAAGCAGTGAATATAGATTATAGCTGTTCATCCTGTTTCCGCTCCCACTGGGGACACTGGAGAGAAAGAGACGCCTTTCACCAGACAGATGACACAGCCTGAGCCGAGAGGACAGAGCAGCTGCACCTGGTGAGTGTGACGTGCTGACGCCACCAGCCAGCTAGACCAGCCTCAGACTGGCGAGCTCAGACGGGTGCCATCAGGGAGCAGAACAGGGAGGACAGAGTGGCCCACGCAGAGACGGAGGGTGCATCGCCAAGCACCTCAGTGACCAGGCCAGAAGACCCCAGGACGGAAACAACAGGAAACATCTTCCACAATCGATGCTCCCTCGTCAATGCTGCAAGAATTTTCTAGTATGTCTTTAGGACAGGGAGTATAACTACGGTGGGACTTGGGGGACATGCCCCTCACCTGGGAAGGAGGCCACAGGACAGAGAGCTCTGCTTGGACAGTGCAGTCCCAGCTCAGCCCCCAACAAGCACGTGGCCGCCTGGGACTCAATCCCGTCTGGAAAAGGGGCGGGGTCGGACAGGCATCTGACAGAAGCCCTGACAGCCTGACGCATCCGTGCAAGCCCAGCTGGGGTCACACGGACATTTCTGGCTTAAGGGAACAAACCAGATCACGGGCAGAAGCCAATAGGCTGGCGAGTCTGCACACCACGCGGAGTGAGCTGCCCGCTCCCCGGCCACAGGGCTGTGCTGGGTGTCGCTCAGGCGGCCCTGGCTGATCATCGCTACAGAGGAGGCCAAACACGGTGAGCGTGGGGCTCTGAGCTGGCCAGGATGACATCGCCCAACAGGAGGGGCCCCGGGAAGGCAGGAGAGCAGCTGTCCCCACCCTCACCCGTAATGCTTTCTGCTGTCCAGCAACAGGAGAAGATGGGAAAAGACCTGGCTTCCTGGGAGAAGCGGGCTCCCAGGCACAACCAGAGATGGTTTCCGAGTCTCCCACCCGGAGATGGTTTCCGAGTCTACCGTGGGCCCCCGGACAGGTGAGGATAAGACCACAGAGATGCTAAGATAGAAAAAAGTCACCAGGCCTGGCATCCTTTCTCTCCATGCTCTGCTCGAGCACCAAAGGTTGGCATTTTAGAACTCTGAAGAAGAGTTTTAAAAAAAGCAAAACAACAAACCCCACCCCACCCCCACCCCCTGTGCAGCTGGTGCCAGCACTCTTTGGGCGCTGTGAGGGCGGGAGGGCAGGCCTGAGTTGGTGGCGCATGGTCTGCTGGGCTGCTCTTCAAAGCAAGCACAGCTGGTCTGGGCTGAGTGTTCCGGCATCCACTTCATGTTTGCCTGGGGCAGCCTAACCACATGGAGGAACGGCGATGTTTCTGGTGACTGGCTACGTGCACTGGGTGAGGCAAGACCCTTAGCTGCACCAGCATCCTGGCCCGCATCTCGCTCTGTGCAGTTTAAAAAAATCCTCAAGTGACAATGGATCCACCTGAGGCTTCCCTGGATCAGAGAGGTTGGCGACCAGCTAGCAACGTGGCCGGCCGGGAGGGGGTTTGGGGACATGATCGTTTTCTGTTTTATTAGAAGCTACTATGTGCCCAGTACTTGCTGCGAGCCGGGTGCTGGGCTCGTCCACTCCTCGGAAACACCCCATGCAACAGGTGCTGAGTCAGCCCACAGTGCAAGTGACAGAGGGGACAGAGGAAAGTGTGGCTTCTAACTCTGCACCCAGTGACGGCAGAGCCAGAGCTGCCCCAGGCTCCTACCTACCTTGCCGTTTTACAGATAAGCAAGTGACACTGCGGAGGCTGTTGTTTGCCCAGGGTCCCACGGCTGGAAGTGACAGCAGTGGACAGAGGCAGATGCAAACTTCTTGGTGCTCGGCCAGAGGCCTTTCCAATTCTATGAGCACCACATGGCATCAGCACTCGAACCAAATAAAATACTGGTCTGGATTAGGCTTCATTTCAACAACGTATGTAATTCAGAAAATGGCCTGTTTCAATTTGAATTTTGATATATTCAAAAATTATTTTTTAGAAATTAAATGTCTATTAGATTTGTGCTTCGGAATTAAAAAGAGCGCACATGTATGTGTTCATGTGTGTGGGGGGAGGGAAGTGTGATACACCTGTCAGATTCTAATTTCTTTGGTGTGGTGGGAGCCTCGTCCTGGGAAGGTGTGCTGGACGGCAGGGCTGGACACTGAGTCTCTCGCGACTTCCCACCACACACCCAACAGAGCCGGGGGACCGTGTGTGCGCTCAGCTGCCTGGCTCCGAACAGCCTCGTTTTCTAGGGAAGAGAACACATCAAAGTCACCTGCTTCTGATGTGAGTCATTCCTGGCATGAGCGATCAAAACTGCTCTGTCCACAGGACACAGCGGTCCTGAGAAATGCAGGCTGCGTTTCTGGCCTGGCTGGGGAGGAGCGCACCCGGACCCCGCCCGGGGCAGCCCAGGTTCCATTTCCATGTTGCTCAATGAATGAAGAGGTCGGCGTTTCCGACACCAGAACCGAAGGCATCTTTCACCCCCTCACTCCGGCTCCACTGTACAACTTTCACTGAGCCCAGCGCCAGTTCCGTTTGCTACAGAGCTGCCCACACGATCAACAGGGATAATTTCTGCATTTGTTAAAGGGCAAAGTTTGGGTGCCCACCAAGTCTTAGCAAGAGAAAACTGTCATAGCAGGAGGATCTAGCTCCTCGAACCTTCTTCCTATAGCTTCCTCTTTAAAGTCTGTGCACACAGGTAAACTGGAAGACACCCAGTGGAATAATGCACAATGCTGACTTCAACTGGAATTTTGTTAACTTGTGGGGACTACGATTTCAGCCAGGGTAACCAGACTTTATCTATAAAGGGGCAGACAGTAAATACTTCCAGCGTGTGGGCCACAAGACCTCTGCCAACCTGGCCTGGACGCAGCCACAGACGACACACATCCACACGGCCTGGCTGCGTCCCAGCAAGCACCATGTGCATGAAGGAGGGCACTCGGGCCGTCGCTTGCCAACTCCTGTGCTAAGAATATTCTTAGGAAAATCCAAGAAGTGCCATGTAGATTTTTGCTGTATGCTTGTCACCCCCTGCTTCCTTCGCAAGATGTTCAGACACTAGAAGGGACCCGGGCCACCTGCCTCCTTTCTCCACGTGCACAGCCACAGGGGTAGAGTCTCCTGCTCTGGGGCCATGTGGAAGGACCCCCCCCGCCCCTGCCCCAGGACCCTGTCTAATGCCCGGCTGTCCTCCAGCCCTCTTCAGGAGGACAAGGTGGGTTTCCTCCCAATCCACAGAGAACCCCCTACGCCCCTCTCTCCAGACCGAGATCTCCCGTTCCCTCACTACTCCCTCATTCCCATTAGTTTTCCAGCCTCTCTGGGTTTATTTCAGCCCTCACCCCACCCGTTAAAACACCCACCCTCCCTTGATTTGTATCCTGTAGTGACTCTTTCCCTTTCTTTCTCATAGAAACTTCTCTGCAGAGCCCACGACACCTCCATTTTACCTCCCACCACTTGACTGGAACGACCCCTGTGATGCCCTCACCAATGGCTCCTGGTTGCTAAGCCCAAGGGCTTTGTTCTTGGTGGCGGCCCCAGGACCAGCTGTGACAGCCACCCCCGGCCACTGCAGGAAACCCTCCCCCCTGGCTTTTAAGCCATGGAGTGTTTCTGCCCCATCTCAGACTGTCCTCTCCACTGCTCCCCACCCACGAGACAGAGTCCGTGCGTCTGTTCATGACAGTACCCTGAAAATCAGGAGTCGCCTCTCGCATGGAAAGCATGTCATCGAATGGTAAGACGTCTAGTTCTTAAAAGCTGTTCCCCCAGGGTTCTGTCTGCCACCCACTTCTCCCTAGCACCCACCAAACACACACTCTTTCTCGTGGGATGGCCGTCACCCAAATCTGCACAGGTGCACACAAAGCTTGAGCCAAACTCTTTTCTTCACTGGGTGTTTTCAGAATCCACAGTACAAATACGTATCAATATGTGTATGTTTTCCACTTGGGCTTCTGAACACAGAAAATCCTTTCTAGGAGACACAGAGTACTTTAAACACGCATTAAAGGACTTGAATGCCCTAAAAACAAAGAACATATTTTGTAGTTTCTCCGCTTTATAAAAACAACAAGAGGTCTCGACATCAAAGCCCAAGGCTCACAGAAGCCAGGCTGGCGTACTCACCAACGCGATTCAGTGCAACCACTGCGGCAGCGCTGGACACTGTCACAAGTATTTCCTGCCACCCCGAGGCCTGGTTCTCCCTTAAGTGACACGTGCTACTGTGTACTCAGTCGATGGCTTTCCAGGTCTCTGGAGTGGGCTGCAGCTCACAGAGACAGGACAGGGACACGCCTCGCAGAAGGGACAGTAACGGTGAGAGGCAAAGGCATCCGGGCCCTCTGGCAGCCTGAGAACCACTGGTGCCTCCCCACACGGCAGCACCTGAGCCTGCGCGGCACACAAAGCTACCTGTGCACACTCCTGCCCGGGAAAAGCTGATTAGGGAACGGCCGCATGACAAATCCCATTGAACTCATCACAACCACAGCGTGTGCACTCACTAAGAGGCTGCCGTGGGAGGTGGGGCTGGGAGGACCTTCTATCCTCTGCCTTTGTTCTGCAGTATTGTAAAGTATTGATGCAAACGCATATGCTGCTCTTACAAATAGATAAATCAATGAGGATTATTCTTATCCTGGAGAACAACACCTGGGATGAGGCAAAGCTGCCGTGCAAACCCAGAGACCCTGGAGCTCTGGAGCCCGTGCTGATGTGCACACAGCGCTCGAGCACACGCACGGGCCGCGCTTCCCCCACCACCTGCCGGGAGGCACCCAGAACGGAAGGGCTGGCCGCAGCCCGTCCCTCCGCGGCTGACTGCCAAGTTGGAAATCAGATGGAGGGGAAATGGCACAAGCTTGTCAGGGTGCTCCCAACCTGGCAGCCCTGGATTTGACCTCTCACCTTTCACCTCTCTCCTTGGCTAAAAATGAACTGCCTACTCTTTGAGCAAGAGTAGAATCCGGGGATGAGCGGATGAGTGTGAAAACGAGCCCCCTCCTGCAGACCCCCGGTGTTCTGCGGGAAAGGCACTGAGCGCTGAGAGGCAGCAGTGCAGAGACCCCTGGGATCACATGCCAGCTGGCCTGGGAGGGAATCCCACCGACTCCCCATCACTCCCCTGAAGCCCGCAAGCCCCCCCAATGCCCACGGGATAAGCACGAGCCTTACCTGGCCCGGGAGGCCTCATCCTCCTCCCCAACCCCATCTCCCCAAATCACCTGCGGGGCCTGCCCCCGGGGCCTTGCCCGTGCTGTGCGCTCCACCCGGCAGCCTTCCCTGATGAGGGACTCCTACGCCTCCTCCAGGCTCCAGCCCCCCAGGCCCAGGAGGCCCTTCTCCCCGGGGCCCTTCACGAGTCTGTCCCGAGTGGTTCGCTCCGTCTTCTGTAGGTGAAAGGCCCGATCTTGGGAAGCGCAGCGCCGGCAGGCCCCGCAGAGACGCTGAATCCCACTCCCGGTCTGCCGAGAAGCCGCGGCGGGGACCTTCCACCCAGGCAGCCTTGTCCTGCCTCTGACAGCGAACGTGACTTCAAAAGCTCTTACATTTGAGTTGCGCGGCCCAGTGTCTCCCAGCCCCCTGGTCCCACCTCAGCACCGTCCCCCGCGTCGGTGCAGTCACCCTCGGAGCACCTCCCCCACTCTCAGTAGGGTCTGGGGGCGTCCCAAGGTCAGGGCCCCTCTGCCACCACGGAACACTGTGGCCCTGATGGAGAGCGAGGTGGCCCCTGAGTGCAGCCGCAACCTCGCGTGAGGAGACCCACGTGGTCCCATGAACGAAGCCAGAGAACAAAGCATGGTAATATCCCGTGACAACAGACCCGGCTCCGATCCTCAGCCTGGGCAGAGGCCTGCACTCATCGCTCATTCATTCATTCACTCATCTGCCAGACATTCACCCATTCACTGAACGTGAGTGTCTCCAACGTGCTAGAGTCCTTCCTCCTGTGCAACCACGTCCAGTGAGGGCAACAAGGAGAAACAGGTACACAGGTAGTAAACAAGACCACTCTGACTCAGGAAAGCTCTGTGAAGACAATGACAGGTGACGGTGAGGTGCACAGTGACCTGGGGGCACAGGGCTGCAGGGAAGAACCCCTGCAGGGAAGACGGTGAGAGTCAGCCCCGTGGCTGATGTGCAGGGAGCACGGTGGTCCCGGGGGAGAGGGGCAGGCGGGGGCCGGGCCGCTCTGGTGGCAGTGGGGAGACAGACAATTCACCTCCTCTTTCCTTCTCATCTCCCTGCAAACCGTCCCAAACCTTCACCTTGTCTAATGCATTAAACACTTGGTTTCCAAAGCAGGAGACCTAACAACTAGACAGAAAGCTAGTCCAAAAATAGGATGGGGGGACGTGGGCGGGGGGAGAGGGGGTCAGGCTGAGACTCGCCAGGGAGGGCCGTGGCCGAGGCCACAGGAAACTTGACTGCTCGGTGATGATGAATCTGTAGAAATGAGACACCGGGTTTGCAGTGACTCCTCCAACAGGCTGTGGTTTCTAGAAGCCTGGCCAAGATGATGACTGAGATTGGGGGGGGGGGCGGTAGGCAGGGAAAACTGCAAAACCAGTTTCACTTTACTGCCACAAACGCTAACGTGGGCCAAGGGCAAGTTGTGCTTCCTCCTCCCTGGGCAGACGGGGACTCAGGGGCACACAGGACCCGTCCCTCACTGAACTGACCCGAGGAAGCCACCAAACACCCTCTCCCAAAGTTCGCCACATCGAATAAAAAGAGTTTGATCATTTAAGTCTTCTGGAAAACATTAGAAGGAAATGACCATAAAAGCC
>CM052439.1:3773488-3850338 GCA_028533085.1 Varecia variegata
TTCTTCTTGAGAAACCTCCTTTGCCCGGACGGCTTGATGGCACTTTTCGGGGGTGGCTGGGGAGTCTGGACGCAGAACTGGGTCAGGATGGCCTCCTGGTCGTCTTTGACCTGCACCCGCAGCGTGAAGTCGGAGAGCTCGCCGGGGTTCTGCGAGGTGATGGGGAATATGAGGCGGCTCACCCTGCCCAGCTTCATCTGGAAGCCCCGCACGACCTTGGCTTGCTCCCCGCCCTTGACTTCGTAATTTGTCATATTGGAAAACATGCAGACTTTGAGATCCTGGGGCCTGGGCAGGATGAACTGGTGCTTGCCCCACAGCTGCAAGGCCACTGGGGCGGGGCTGGGGGCCTGGCGGGTGACCTCGCTGACCAGGAGCGTCTTTGGGGCACAATCATGCCCGAAAATGGTCACCACTGTCTTGAAGGATGGGTGGATGTGTTTGGGGCCGTAGAGACCCACGGTGACTTTTTTGTGGATGAAGTCCCAAACCGTGGAGGGGTAGAGGATGTTCGGGCCGTGGGCAACGATGGCCAGGTACATACAGGGCTCCAGGTTGTCCAGCTGTACCTGGATCGTGTCCCCGTAGCTGTAGGCAAGCGGGATGGAGACGTACGGCCCTTCCTTTGAGTCGCTCCTCAGGCACTGGAGGGCCACTGTGCTTCTGCTAAAAAGGTCATTTTTCACCTCGGCTGAAACTTTCATCTCCAAGATGATGAAGGTTTTCACTTCCAGGTTGCTGAGCTTGACCTCTAAAATGGGGCTGATGCTGCTGGATTTGTCGCTGTTGAGTTCCAGCGGGGGGTCCAGCAGGGCTTTCATGGAGATCTGCTGCGTCTCCCCAGGGGCCACGTGGCCCTCGGGCACGTGGATGCTGATGCTGGTGTCGGGAAGCTGCACGGCGCCCCCCGAACTATCCAGCTTGCACACGATGTTCGTCTCCACGGCCTGGGTCTGCCCCCAACCGGGGCTTTGGCCGAGCAAGTCCAAGTCGTGGCAAGACCGGGCCAGCTTCCGGTGGTTCAGCCAGGCAGTTCGAAAATCCTCCCGGCTCTGAAATTGCTCAGGTGCAGGCGACTTCAACCCCGTGAAAAAATTCGATGACGTGGGAACGTCGGCCTTGGCCTGGAGGACAGAGAGCTCCGACAGGCTGTAGGAGCGCTTGCTCCTGAAGAAGGGGTTGTCCCGCTTGGCCGGTGGCTCTGCGTGGAGCCCGTTGGTGACCGGAAGATCATCAAAGATGTTGCCGGTGCTGTTCGTGGTTGCTGAGCTGGACTCCGTGAACGAGGACGTGCCCGTATCAAAAAGCAGCAAATCCACAGTACTTTTGGGGTTCAGCTCATCCAAGCTGGGCATCACTGGCACGTTCCCATTCAGAAATGGGTTGGTTTGGACCCCGTTCCAGAAAGGGTTGTTACTGTACGTTCTGCCCAACCCTTTCTTGTCATCCGGCCATCCCCCGAGCAGCTCTAGCTCTGTGGCGACTTCGTCCGGGCTGTCCGGGAGGTTGTCGATCACGCCGCTGTCGCTCAGGGTCGAGTTCCGGTAGTTCAGCGGCTGCACGTAGGAGGAAGGGATGTAGCCCATCTCGGTGGTGTTGTGTGCGTACCACCACTCGCCGCCCGACGTGTCCAGCACGTAGAGGTGGTCTCCCTTGGAGAACTTCAGGGTGGTGAAGTTGGTTGGGCAATAGTCCTTGATTGCAATCACTTCCTTTGCATTTCCAAAAGGCGTGGGGCTGTCCGCTAGCAAGGCACTGGGGGAAGGCACTGTGCAAAAAGAAACAGACGGTGAGGGCAAGGCCAGCGGGTGCCACGGACACTTCAGAGCGTAGGGAGCAAGGTGGTGTGACGGAGATGTGGACCACAAAACCAGGCAAACAACCAACAGAAACAAACCAGAGTGAAGTTCAGCCCATAATTCACTCAGCCAGTGGCTCACTTGGGACAGCACCGTTTCCGCACGGTCACTTTCCAATTCAAGGGAGGACCACAGAGAAAGTCTCTCGCTCACCCACAGGAAGGCAAATCAGCGCAATGGGATATTTAACATGTTCCCACAGTCCAAGCACCTCATTCTGACCCAATTTTTCTAACTTCTTAACAGAACTGCTGCTAGGTACAGAGAGAAGCTGAATGCGATGTAGTAGGAAACACAGGAGTGTTATGAATTAGGCAACTCATTGCATTTAACTCAGAGCTGGAAATGAACAGCCTCAAAAACAGTCTCTCAGTAACGTGTAGGAGCCCAATCCAAGTTCTGTCTTAATACCGAATACATCACAGAGGGAAAGACTCCCTTGACAATCAGGCCCGGTTCTTAAATCCCCGAGTTCAACCTATTCTCTAAGAAACTAAACTGTTTTCTTTAGAGGAAAGAAACAGTGTGAGGTCAGTCTCTTTCAACCTTTTTTAAATGATCATTCAAAATCACTACATGAAAAGGGACTGCCCACAGACCCTGAAAATCAGAGGTTATGCCTGGTTGTCATTCACAATGCTATTAAACCAGTGTGTGAGCAGTCTGGAGAATTCCAACACTATAAAAAGTGAATCGAGTTAATTTATGGTTCTTGGCATTAAACTATGTATGTTACCAAAGGAGACAGCAATCCAAACAGCAAAAAAGAACCATCTAAATAACTGGTGTGCATTTTGAAAAATCATGGATATGATTAAAAACCCAAGACTTCTCTCGCTCCCATACATAAGAAAGTGTACTCAGAGGAGGAAGAAAGTTCTTTCTGACAAAAATAAGCCCAAACATTTCTGCCCAGGACCTCCTATCTCCCCACTTCCCAAACTGCCTTGTTTACAGAGTTTGCTGATATCTGCCTTCTTGTATCAAGCAAGTAAAAGAAAGGAAACTTTTTTTTAAGTTGTCTCTGCAAATGAGCAAACAAAAGACTAAATTTTTAGTTGAACTAAACCTACATCTTTTCAATATGTAATTAAGTCAACAGTCATCCTACTCTATCAAGTTGGCCCTCCAAAAAAAAAAAAAAATCATCTGCCAGTTTCCCTTTGGAAAAGAATAATGAAAATTAAATTATATTTCGTTGGCAAAGTCTTAGGAAATCAAACAGGAAGTTTCTATTAATTTATGTTAACTAGGCTACAGAGATGCGTTTGGCTGAGAGCATGCCTGGTCTTGAAGCCTCACCTACCCCCTCCTGTAAAACTACATCGTCGTTCTGGGGTGTTTCCGAGAACCTGGCTTTGGGACCACTAGACCTGGAAGGAATTGAGGCCTTAGAAGCGGTGTGATCTCTGGAGCACGAGATTCTTCACGATGGAGAACAAGTGTCTTCCCCAAGTGGGCTTTGGTGAGGATGAAACGAAAGGATACGAGCTCACAAAACGTTCTGTGAAAACAGACACCTCCACCACACTCCTCATGTTATTTTTCTCCACAGCTCTTATCACCAACCACTCTGTCATGTACCTGAGGGGGTTCGGAACATGCTACCCCCAACCACGGCACCGTGAATATTTTAAAGTTGAAGGAGTTTGAGAAACAGCAGGTGCAGGGAGGACTCCCTGACCTTCCCCTGGAGCAGGTCCTCAGACCCTCGGGTGAGAGGTGCCCTCCCTAAGTCTAGAGGACAGAGCGTCCTTGTCACCAAGGACGCAGGCAATCTGAACACACAACCCTTGCTGCTCCCCTTGTTCGCTACGCTGGGGTCAGGCTTTTGCTGTCCTATCACCTCTCTCCACGGCTCCACACTTCATCAGACCTAGGACAAAAACACTCAGGTTCAACTGTTTCCTTGGGTCTTCATGTCCTAATGAAGGAATATATATGTAATATTTTCGTAATACACACACAATATATGTTAAATAGGTTTTCACGCTTTTCTCTCATTAATCTTTTGTTGCAGAGGCTCAAGCCAAGAACTCAGAGAGTAGAAGAAAACGACATTTTTCCTTCCCTGTGTACCTTACATATTTGTTTTGACTTTGGGGGGTGGGGAGGGTCTCCATCTCCCCATCAGGGTATAAGCACCACGAGAGCTGTTTTGTTTGCTGTTGTATCCCTGGTGCCTCGTGCACAGCCCGGCACGTGGCGTGGGCTCAGTGAATAATTGTGGAAGGAATGGTCATCGTGCACGCTTCGTTGGCACGGAGAGGCCACACCCCTGTCACTGGATCGTGGTGTCGGCCACAGCAAAGTCTGCATTCCCTTGGCTGTGCCCTTATGCTGTGAAATCACAACAAGACAGGCAATCACTTGGCATGGCACGGGAGTGAACAAAAACAAAAAGAGAAAGAAAACGGCTTTGGGGGAGAGGCGGGAGGAAGGGCTGTGGGCTGGGCTGAGGCTGGGATCCACCAGCAATTCTCCCCACTTGTTTTCTAGTCCTCGTCCTCAGAAACATAAACCATTTTGTATCCTTGACAGATCTATTGGAAATGTCACATAAAAACTAAAACCAACTGAAAATTCAGTAAAGCTTGCCAGCCACTAAAATCTTGTTAGAATCCTTCAAACAATCCTTATGACCCTTCCCCAGAATAATTAATTCCCTTTCGGTAATATTTTCAAAACTAAAAAACAAAAATAATTAAGCATGCTTTGTGCACAGCCTAAAACACATCAATGCAAATGATCATTTCAGCTTTTTTTTTTTTTTTAACCAGACTGAAGATAAGAAGGGTTTTACTTAAAATTCCAAGCACCTTCCTGAGAAGTGGTCACATAGATTTCACTCAAGGATCCGGCTCATCCAAGGGGAAACTGACCCCCTTCCCCTTGGGACCCCCAGGAGGTGGATGTGGTGTGGACTCCCTTCGAGGCAAGGTCCTCCATCTGTCAACTGCCACCGAGCACCTGGGGACACGGGGGAAGGGCTTCCACTCCATCGAACGCCAGAAAATCCCTACTGAATTCCACCTTAATGAATTCTGGGGCATGTTGCCCAGATTCACAGCTACCTTGATTTTAATACCAAAAAGACTCCCTGAGTGTTAGCAAGTTGAACGCAGTGAATAATGTATTTCCCAACTCTCTGCCTAAGTTCTTATGCAGGCAAAACATTCATCAGGGCAGAAGATTCCACAGCAGATATTTCGGCAGGAATAAATTCCCACCTTGAAGTCTGTCCATCATCGGGGTGTGATGCTGCCTGGAATGCTGCTGGGGTCACACGCTGCCCTCAGCAGAGTCCAGAGGGTCTCCGGCCGATCGGTCAACCTCGGATTCCCAAACACCCTTCTTCCCAAGCGAACCTGCCCCTCCTCACATTCGGGGCTGTCTTGTTTGTCTTCCTCCCTTCCCTGAGGTATTCTTTTAGAAATAACAGCCAGTATTTCCTCCCAGATCATTATTTTAAAAAAATTCAGCTCTCTGCCCCTGGCCTTAAGACCCAAAGTGCATAATTTACCCCCACATTTTCTAGCTTTAACACTGATTAGCTGGGCTATAAAGTAAGGAAACAATGTGCATTACTGGAACCTGAAAAGTAAATGCTTCCGTTACTTACAGCGACATCTGATAACTCTGTTGTTATCTTATTAATAAAATCTCATGGTCCTTTTGCTAGTCTTTTCTCTTAAAGAGCATTTACAGCAATGCACAAACCAGAGATAGGAAGCATAATAATCACTGAGTTGGACATGAACAAGGCATGTATGATTTTTAGTTCAGCAGGGGAGACCCCGCAATTTTATCTGGGGGATAGCAGTTTGGTTCGAGAAACATTTATTTAGCACTGACTTTGTGCAGGGGCTAAGGATGGAAAGGCAAGTTCCTCCTGTGCAGCTGCGCTCCAGGCAGCACAGGGGGTGACTTCAACAGAACGTGCTAAACGCTAAGAGAAAGCAAACTAACGATGACATTGACAGTAATGCTGACGCTGCTGCAAACTGCACAAGGCAAGCAAGACAGACTGCGCGTGGCCGAGTCAGGGTAGACTTCTAGGAAGAGAATGATGCACGGGTACCCATCTCGGTGTCCAAAAGACAGGTTTTCTCATCAACCCAATTTTTATGAGGCCGCTGGCAGCAGTGAGCAGCGGGGTTGTTAAACCCTGAGGCTGCCTTCTGGACCAGGTGTTGGCAAACCACGGCCCCTGGCCAAAGGTGGCTGGCATTTTTGTAAATAAAATTGTCTTGGAACACAGCCATGTCTGTTTGTTTGCCTACTTCTAGGGCTGCTTTCGAACTGCAAGACCAGCGTTGAAGAGCCGTGACAGAGATTGCAAGGCTTAAATTGGTTATGGTCAGAGAACTCTGATCATTGGTTATGTTAAATCGGTTATGATCAGAGAACTCTGCAGAGAAAGTTTGCTGAGCCCGTCCCAGTCGACCTTTCTTCTTCTCTAGTGTTCTCAGCGTGTCACTACTCACCACCCTCTCCTTTCCCCTCGGTTTCTGTACCACCGAGACCCCCTTCCTAACTGTCGCCAAAACTCTTCAGGAGGAAGCAAACGTATTTTGTATTAAGAAGGGGTTTCATTATTAAGGAAGACATGCAAAACCTCCTCCCAACACACCAAAAACCAAGACAAGTGACTACTGTTCCAGGGCTGAACTGACAACACGATGCAGTGTGGAGAGCTAAAATGTAATCGTCTGAAAGCTAAACTGGCAGCCTTTAAAGCACAAAGTTCCTGGGTCTGAAGGCACCTGCAAATCCCACTCTTCCCGCAGCTGCAGTTCCGTCCCCAGACGCTCACCTTTGACGTCGTTAAAGCTCGTCTCTGAAAACCCCTCGCTCAGGTCGATCAGAGTCCCCTCTGACTTGCAGCGGGGGAGGCCGGTGGAGTTGGCAGCTCGGATGCGCTGGGCCGCCATCTCGAAACTCGCTGCCTGCGTGAGCTGCTAAGGCCTCATGTTTCTTCCTGCAGTTACTCCAGTGGGTGCCGACGCCTCCGTCTCAGGCAAACACGCGGCACGGCGGCATCAACCTGGCAATGTGCTTCCTCCTGAAGGGAAGGGAGGAAAAGACAGTTTCCCTTGAGCGAGTGGAACATAGCTTCAACAGGACTTTTATGGGAAGTGGGAATCCTCTTTCTCGCAGCGCAGACAGACCCATTTCCTCTCTCCTGGCCTCTGAGAGCAGAGCGCGCTCGCCCCGGCCTCTGTGCCCACTTTGTGCTCTGCTCATCGGCTCCCTGGGCACACACAGCCCGGGCAGCGTTTCCTGGCTGCCGCCTGCACCTGCTCCTCCTGGGGGCACAGTGGGTTTGTGAAATCGGCTCTAGCACCTGCCCAGCCCGTTCAGTGCAGTCAAAGAGGAGGACAAAATGGGACTGTGCAGCCCATGCTGCTTGTCCCAAGGCACAGGAGACACCAGCCTCCGTCTGTCCAGAGAGGGGCTGGTTACCGTGGAAGGAGCAGCCATCGCGGTGACTCGGCACAATGGCTCTCGTCCTGCTGCAGTGGCCGGGAGGGGATGTGCCTGCCCACCTGCTCCTAAGATCCTCCCCGGACCCCAAACAGACCGTTGTGAGTACAACACAGACTGGCCATAAAATATTCCTGGTGTGACTTATGCAGACGCACCTGGGCAGATTTACTGAACCACCGTGTTGTTGAGAAGCCAGCAAAGCTGTTTCTGTAGGAGAGAGCACAAGGATCACCCCTAAGGCCTCTGCCTTTCCTGGGAGGGACACACAGACAAGCATTTGGGGGGTTCTGGATACAATGTGGTGACTGGCTGAGTGGACTCTTCACTGGGACCTGTGGACAGGAAACAGGAACGGCTGAGAGCTGATTTCAAAGAGGTGAATTTCACACGCTCTCCAAGAGAAAGGGGCAGACACCACCACAGCTGGCAACAGCTGGCCCGTAGGACGTGGACCTGAGAACAGGCCAACTCCATCCCCAAATAACTGGGCTCACACAAGATGGTCTGAGGCCTCTTATCCCTCAATTGCTCTATCCAGTGACAGCTGGAAACGTGGCTTCTGACCTGGTGTGCTGCCTTTGCTGTGCAGAGACCTGGAGCCCCGGACACCATCCTCTGCGGAGTTTCTGCATGGGCAGGGGAGGGGGGGACCACGCCTGTTGGGCCACCTCCTCCAGAGACCTTCCTGAGCAGATGCCGTCAGCACAAGGATGAAACTGAAGTTCTGCTCCTCTACAAACCACTGTCTCTATGCAGAGCCAGGCACAGCACAGAGAATGCCACTTGTGCCCCCAGAGAGCCCCTTTATCCTCCTGGCTGGGATGTCATTGGCTCTGTCCTTGTTCCTACAATAGAATCCTCTCCCCCAGACTCCTCCTCACAGCTCAGCAGAGGGCAACCTCACCTCCACCGGCTACCTCGGGACAATGAGCCCCCCAAGTCTGTCCACTGGGATCACCCTGCTTCCCCTGATGGACCTTCCAACAGTCTCCTGTGTCGACTAGAAACAGATGCTGACGTTTATGGTCCCTCAGCTTACAGCAGCGACCGTGCTACACACTCTGCCAGACACCAGCCCACTGGGTCCTCCAGAGCCCTCTGAGGCAGGTACCAGGCTTAGGTGCACTTTGCAGATTCCGTGACAACAGGCTTGGAGAGATCACTACGGCAATGTGGCCAGGGTAACGCCGCAAAGATGCGAGACTGACAGAGAATCTCTGCTCCCCGCCTTACCAGCCGTTTCTTCCCAAACCCAGAGTCCATCCCAGGGCTTTGCTGCCAGCAAGGCCATTGAAGCTCACTGCCGTCCACCCCAGGGGGGCCCGTGATTTTCTCAACACAGCCCTTCAAGGTCATGCCACTCCCCTGCTCAGAAACCTCCAGGTGGTGCTCACTGCCCTTAGAAAAGCAAAGTCCAACTTCCTGGCACTGCGATGCAAAGCCCCCCACTACTTGGTTTTCACCTGCACCTCCAGATTTATTCATTGCCGACCTCAACCCGCAAATCCATCCCCGGCCACGTTCGGACTTGCTGCTTCTCAAGTCTGCCTGGCACTGTCAGCTTCTGCCTTTGCGTAATTCCTTTGCCTGCTCCCTGGGGTAGCCCGACTCTCACCTGCGCTTCCAGGAGCCCCTCTTCTCTCTCTCGCCTCCCCCAGCTCTGTGAGGCCCTGGAGTGGCTCAGAGTGGTGGCCTTGGACCTGTGGAGCCCACGTCCCGGAGCCTCAGGTCCAACTCGCTTGAGTGCAAGCACCGCACCCTTGACCGTTCCTTGCTCTACCAGAAAAGTTACTGTTGTGGTAAAAGGCATGATTTTCAGACTTACTTAACAATGAACTCATGAAGGTTCATTATGCTATTTTCTCCATTTATGTACATGCTTGAAAATATGTGCAATAAAATGTTAGAAAAAAATTAGGAAAGTATTATTAGGAAATATATATTACACCTGCCTTCCCAGGCACGTGCCAGGAATGAACGTGTGTGTGAGTGTGGATATCTCCCCTCGACCAGGAAAACCCCTAAGAAGCCATCAACTCAAATGCCCAGGCAGCCTGGGCCCCTCAAAGGACACGTGGAGATGGCTGGGTTCCCACTCCACTGACAGGTGACCTCTGAACCCTAGACTCAGATACCCACCTGCCCTCCAAGAGCTCCCTTCAGTGCCTAATGGGCATCTTGAACTTCCTGGGCCAAAAGCCAACTCTGGGGGTGCCCCAAACCTCCACCTCCCACCTTCCCATTTCAGCCAGGGCAGTTCCATTCAACCAGCCCCAAAGCCTGATATCTTCCCCCATCTTCCCCTAATCTCTCTCACACATGCATGTGTGTACACACACACACCCTGCACATGCACACAGCCTGCACACACACACCCCCTGCACACACACACACACACATGAACACCCCCTGCACACACCCCCTGCACACACAGGCAGCTCCACTTCCACTTCAGAACATAACCTCCGTCTGACCTCTTCTCAGCACCCCCACACCATCATCTCTCGGCTGAGTTACAGTAGCTGGCGTCATTCCAGCAGGTCTGCCTGCCTTCGCCCCTCAATTAGCAGCCACAACGTTTTGAAAAGCCAGTCAGACACCCTCAGGACTCTGTTCAAAACCCTCCAGAGGCTTCTGAGCTCTTAGGGGGCCTCCACTGTGCTACACTATCTGCACCTGCGTCTCTGATCCCATATCCTGCTGTCCTCCCTCCCCCACCTGATGGCTCTGGTCTCTATGCGGTTCCCCAGACACCACGCCCCTGCCAGCACAAGGGGCCTTTGCACATGCTGTCCCCTCACCTGGAAGGCCCAGCCTAGATATCCGCCACACTCGGCCCCTCACTGCACTCAGGGCTCTGCCCCAACGTCACTGCAGTGGGAACATCCCTCACCCCACCATCTCTCCCTACCTTATCACCACTGGACACACCGCGCACGCACTTGTCCCTGGCCTGACTGCTCCACGGGAACGCAAGCTTTCTGAGGGCATGGGGCTCAGTTTCCGTTCCCACTGTTGAGATGGACCTGTGCATCTCAAATACGAAGGAATGAATTTCATTTCAATAAATGGTGGCTTCAGAGGAATTTTGGTCGTATCTCCGGGATAATCTCTAAGAAGCCAAATGGCTGGAGTGGCTTGATGCGGGCTGAATTCAGAACTCTGCTCTGTTCCTGCAGTCTAAGTTACACATTCCCACAACACTGGTGGGCTTCCTGGGTGGGCACCTTGGACACACCTGCACAGCCTGGCCCTGCAGGCTTGGCCCCTCCTCTCAGCAGGTCTTAGTGGCCACGTCTCCAGGGCAGCCAGCAGCAACCTTGCCCTGTCCCCTCCAGACCACACCTGGGTGCAGCGCCCTCTACTGAAGCTGCCCTCTACTCCCCCAGTGGGAGTGGTTCTAGAAGACAGAGGGGTGTTAAAGCTTACCTGTCTCCTACTCAGAGCTGATGAGGTTTTCCCTTTCTTGTGTGAAGGCTGATTCATTTAGAAAGAGAAGTTGCTGCTTCTGGCTCCTCCCTAGGACCCGGGAGGTCAGCCTCTGAGCGCACGGCACCGCTGCACCCAGAGAGAATTACTGACGGATTCCTGGGCAAGCTCGGGAAACCTGCACACACCCCCTCAGCTGCCGCCTCACCACTCTCAGGTTCCAGAATCTCAGAGCATTCTTGTGGTGGCCTCGCTGCCAATGATCTGCCTTGAGAAACCATTAAACAGTAAACCAGCCCAGAGAAAACAACCTAAGGTGAGCACATCTGGATGCTTCTCTGGCAGCCGGTGGCTGTGGCCCGTGACCTTGCAGAAGGAAAGCCAGGATCTGGGGGAGGAATGGGCTTAAATGCTAGTCTTGGTTCCTCCCTTGCAATCCATGCGTGCCGTAAGATGACTCATTCTCCACATTTCATTGTAATTGCTAGAGTATCATGTTGATTTCATCAGATTTCTCCAGGTTTAGGGAAAAAAGGCATGAGTTTCGACCTGCTCCTGTGATTCCACCCACCAGCTTCTGTCGCCAGAAACTCGTCAGCTCTGCCCCCCTCACTGCCCAAGCCGCAGCGTGTTCCAGAGGACCCCAGGACCCAAAGATAACCCCGCCCCAGCTGTTTCTCCTGAACCACCTGAAACCCAACTCCCTGGGCTTTGGACACAATTGTTGTACTGGGAATGCCTTTGGGGACAAGGGACAGCAGAGACACTTGGTTTTCAAGGAGTCACTCTGATGGCCACGGGGTTGACACCCCAGATCCCTCTCTCACTCCGAAAGCAAAGCCACGGAAATTGGCCTCCAGGTCTTGACCCGGCTGGTCTGGGCAACAACCCAAGTGGAGAGCTGACACGTGACTGACGTCCCTGCGGGGCACTTCTAGGAGTGGCTTGGCAAGGAATGCACAGGCCCCTAACCTGGGGGAGGTCCAACCTACACAATGAAATTCAAACCTTCCCCACCACACTGGCAGGACACTTCCTCCCCAGCACAGAAATCCGATGACCAGGACCTTCCTTTATCCACCGTGGAACACAAGAGGAATGTGCCGTCCCATGGCCTCCAAGGCGGGCTGCCTCCTTTGCGGGGAGGAGAGAGTGTGGCCATTGCAGGGCACAGTGGGCACGTCGGGGATCAGAGACTCTTACCAGTGCCCATGTGGGGTGCACGTCCCTAAACAACTGAGTTCAGCTCAGGAGGTGGCGGCAGCGTGGAGGCAGCTGTGTGTCTGGGTGAAGGAACGAAGTACGAGGCAGAACCGTGCAACCTGGTGCCGAGTCTGAGAAAGGTGTGCCTCCCCGGGGCGTCCCATCTACCTGGGACCACTGCACAGCCGTCACCTTAGTGAATATCTACCGAGCACCAACCTCTAGGAACAAGGCTCTGGCTCAACGCCGGGGACAGGAAGAAATGTAAGAGCTGGTTTTGAGGATCCCGTATCTGAAACACACACGAAGAATGACAGACGTGGAAAGGAAGAAGAGCGAAGGTTCTACGTAGCAGGCACCGGGGTAGGGACCTGCACATGTTCAAGGCTCACCTGTCTCCGACTGACAAAACCCAGCAGAGACTCGCGGAAGGGCCTGAGCAAGGGCAGGCACACCTTGTTCCCTCCCCTACTGTGGGAGAGAGACGGCTGGAGGGGTCGGAACAATGACCCGGGATGTTTTCACCAGCCAGTGACAAAGTGAGAAAACCTGCATCTGGGGAATCTCCCAGGCAGGTCAGGGAGAGGATGGAAGGGAGGGCGGATCCTTGTCCCCCAGACCTTCTTCCCACCTGGCTTCCCCCCTCCCCTGGACGTGACCCCTGGCTGTGGGGTTGCTCCTCCCAGTGTGCCGCACTGATCCCACCATTTCCCCAAGTTCAAAGCAACGATCCCAGACTCTTCCGAGGCGCCCACAGCCTGCAGGAGAAAACCCAAACTGCGTGGCTCGGGTTTCCAGCCCGCCACACCTTCCTCCGTACACCCCGCGCGCTCGCCAAACACACCTGTTGTTTCTTTCAAAACATCTCCCGACCTTGTGCCTGTCCTTCTCCCGGCCTCCCCTTCTTGAAGACCCAACAGGGCTCCCAGTTTCTGCTCCATTGAGCCTTCCCGTTTGAGAATGACCCCCTGAAACAGCACCTTTGCGAGTGGAGTTCGTCTCTTTTCTGAGCTCTCCTGGGACACGCCATCGTCTTCTCTGGGCGTTTACTGCTTTTACCCCGAGCATCACAGCTGTTACTCTGCTGTTGTTTTTCCTTAGTTCCCCGACTATACTTGTTTCCTTGAAAGCTGGGTGCTGGGCGCTCTGCCTTCACAATTTCCCAGCACCGAGCCCAGCGCACGGCCCACTCGGGTGCCTGGTGCCATCTGTTGAACGGATGAATGTTGCCTTCAAACATTCACTCAGCATCACATGCACTAGGGACAACCAAAACCACAGGGAATGCAGGACCCAGTCTCTTCCTTCCACTGCTTATAATTTAGGACAACACACATGAAACCGACACCACAGGAGAGAGGGTGGGGGACCCAGCCTGTTTTCTGGGCACGCGTGAGACCGAAGCCCACAGACATCTCCGCTCGCTGTCCAACACGTGCCAAGGTCGCTGCTCTCCACCCACAGCGCCCCTCTGTGCCCCACCTGCTGCCAAAACCACAGCGAGCTCAGAGACTGCCCAGTGTGCAGCCTGTCGAGCGCTCACCAAGCACGGGGCTTGGCAGGAGGCTCATCACGATGGTTTGCGGTCTGAATCACATGGGAAAGCCCACCCACCCGTGCGGCACGGCTGACAGCAGACAGGCTGTGAAGTGGGACCTTGTGATCAGCCCAGACTAGAAACACTTCCAAGCTCTGGGCCCCAGCCAGGGACCAGGAAGAAACGGCACCATTATCTCTGAAGATGAGAGGCCCAGCCATGTGATGGGCTGCCCAGGGGGCTGGAGTCTACTCCCGGCTCCCACCTGACACATCAGTCAAGACCACAAAGCATCAGCAGTAGAAGGATTTGTGCTTTCCAAACAAACACTAGTCACTGATTTACCACCTTCCATCAAATATTTAATAATTCTCTTTAAATCAACTCACTTTTTACAACTTGTTTACTTAAAAGGAAGCTTTCTATCAGTACCTTAGATAGACTATCTTGATATATCTTTTGTAGTAACATTAAATTAAAAGAATTTTTTTAAGTGCTTCGTAGATACGACCCTGGGAGACGCAGAGCTGGCCAGCCCCACTCATTCCATTGATGAAGAAACAGGTTTGTTTCTTATTAAAAGGGGTTTTCCCTGAGGTTCAGATTAAAATGCTGGACTCAGACCAGCCAGAGAGGGGGACCAGCTTCCAGGGTTAATGCTGTCCCCAGTTCTCCTGACAATTCTCGGTAGCAACACACAAGCCACGTTTGGAGCTCATGCTCAAGACAGGAATTTAACACCGTGACAACATGACAGGAGCCCCTGAAACCAAAGCAAACATGCAGGTGTGCGACGGCCCTTCCCAAACCCCACAGGCAGAAAGCAGGCCAAGCCCACCAAACGGCACAGCTGAGAAAGAGCCAGCAGACACCCGGGAGGCCTGACATATTACATTAACCCGATGCAAACTGTCAGTGGCCTCAGGGATTGCTTAGGAGAGAGGACTCTACAAGGACAGATTGCCTTAGTTACCGTTTTAGTTCAGCCAGACCTTCAGCCACAACAGAAGGGAACGATTTCAAGTTTACCCAGGATCTGGCATCCAGCCCAGTAAGCAATCAATAAAATTCGAGGGATGAATGAGTGAATTTCTGAAGAGCTACCATGTCTATGAATCATTAACCAAGATATCTAGAGCAATAAACCAATTACAAATCCATACTTCACCAACATTTATTAAGGGGACAGAATTCTTGTCCCTCCTTCCATCCCACTGTCCCTTAAATATGTCTGTCCTTAGGAACTCAAAGATGCAGATAAAGTGTTTACAATGATAGAGAAATGGAAGCAGCGTAATTATGCAACACACAAGCTTGAGGGCACCATACGTATCTCCACGAAGGGTGATGTAGCCATAAAAACTTATTTTCTTAAACTATTCAATAGAATGTGAAGTCCATACAATGTGATATTAAAAAAATTAAATCCATAAATTTTGTGATAAAGTCTTCTTCCATTTTGGTTTAAAAAAATGTACATCCGAGCTGGGCAAAGTAGCACGTGCCTGTAGTCCCAGCTGCTCAGGGGGCTGAGGTGGGAAGATCACTTGAGCACAGGAGTTTGAGACCAGCCTGGGCAACATATAGAGACTTCATTTCTAAAAATAAATATATACATATAAAGATAAATAAATAAAAAAACAAGAACACTTGATAGAAAAAGAATAGTAAATTTCACACTAAATGCTTGCATTATCTCTAGGTGGCAAGCGTACAAAAATGTTTTTTCTCTAAAATTTTCTTAGTTTTCCTAAGTTTTCTATTTCTTTATAATAAAAAGAAATACATTTTATAAAACAAACTCCCATTCTTAGTCATAAACATCAAGCCTTGATTCCAGCAGGTTCTCTGCAACTTTGCCAGGCCCTCTTCTGAGCATAAGAAAAGGAACGCCATCTGATTCTGGACGCTTTCAGACACCTGACTGAGCACCTGTGTGACGGGGCACCAATCCCAGTGCACCTAAATCCAGGCTTCCCAGCTCCAGCTCTGTGATCTGGGGCAAGTCATTGTACCATTATATGAAAGTGAAAGGTACACCTGTCTCTCCTGGCCTTGCTATCCACTACGTAGGAGACAGGGGCTACCAGGTAGACAGGTGAGGCAGGAAGGCCAGGCCCAGCCAGACCCACTGGGTATAACCTGCAGCTTTGAAAAGCGAGTACCTCCCAGACCCTGCTCCTCCCAGCAAGCTTCCACATTTTTGCTACTATAAATGGCACAGTAGTGACCATCTTTATACCTAACGTTACTCTGCATTTTGGATTATTTTCTTGGACAACTTTCTAGTAGAGTATGAAGGATGCCGAACGCATTCCTGGAGGGTTGTGGCAATTTATACCCTCGATAGCAGGTGCCCACTTCCCACACTTGGCCGGCAGTTCAAGGGACGCTTTGCTAATCTGACCAGTGGGGGACAGAATATCAAAGCTTAAATCCACTTTTCTTTGATCGTTAGAAGATTTTCAAATCTCTACTACTTATTTCCTACCTTGTGGACTATAATGCTGCATCCTTTGCTCAATTACATTCTAAAATCTCATCAAATCAGCTGCAAGTATCTTCCTCACTCTGTCTCCACGCTAATCCATTTGCTAACTGGATAAAGTCTCAATTATGTAACCATATCAATCTTTCCTTTGTGATTTCCTCTGGAAGCACAGAAAGGCCTCCCTTAATGAAAAATTTGATAAATATTCACATCTATTCTCCTTTACTTAAAAAATGGTTTGTGTACTGACATTAATGTACAAAGAATTTATTTTGCTTCTCAGTGAGGAACTTTACAAAATAAATTAGCAAACAGATAAGCAATTACTCCTGCATGAGTTCCTGAACAATTTGTCCTCTGACTGATGTGATGTCATCTTAATGCATTTTAAATGAGTATAGACACTAGGGTCTGAATTGGGGCTGTTCTGTGTCATCAGTCTCTCTATTTTTCTAACATTAACCCTTATTTAACTACAGCAGTTTTGCCATGTTTGGCTACATGGAAGGACTAATTTCCATGTAACAATCTATTTCAAAGTCCCACTGGTTATTTTTACCTATTTTTCTTCCAAATGAACTTCAGAATAATGTAATAAAATGTCTCCCCACCACCTGATTCCCTCAAAAAGGTAATCCCACTGGGATTCTTTTTGATATCATATTGGTAAGAACAATCTCTATACCCTTTCATCTTTTCTTGCAGAAACATAGCAGGTCTCCACTGATTCAGAAATGAGTCCCAGAGCAGTGTGGGGTGGAGGCTGCCAAAAGTTTCCTGCAAAGGGACAGAGTAAATTAGGCTTTAGGGGTCACACATTCTCTGTTACAAAGACTCAGCAATGCCCTGTGGTCCTACAGGAGCCATAGACCAAACACACTAAGTAAATGGGTGTGACCGTGTTCCCATGAAAGCTTATTTATAAAAAAAGCAGGTGGTGGGCCACAGGCTGCCCCTCTCTGGTGTCAAGGTTACGAGCACGGAGGCTCTGTCTGGAGTCTGGCTGGAAGACTCAGAGCTCGGCACCACCAGTCACCAGCTGGGTGGCTTAGGGCAAAAATCACTTGACCTTGAAGAGGTGTCCTCAACTGTAAAATAGAAACAATGAGGGCCATCATGAGGATGGAATGAGATAATAGTCAGGAAAAGCACTCACTGCAGGGCGTACGCATAATCAGCATCTAGTCAACATTAACTAAAAGCAGTAACAATAACTGCTGCACAACACTAGCACTTCCACTAGCAACAACTGTAGCAGCAGCCCCAGCAGTGGTAGGAAGAGATGAAGGAAGGGAACTCTACGTGTTTTCTTTCCAGAAAACATTTCCAGAAGATTAAAAAATTTCAAATTTGGGTTTTGATGTTGCCATCATTGTGAATGCCATCTCTTTTTCCCATTATATTTTCAGGGGATTTTTTTTGCTAGAAAAGCAAAGTCATTTAATTCTATATCTAGGCATTTTAAATTCAGTAAGTAAAATCTTGTTTTAAAGACACCCATTCCTCTAAACCTGCCTCCTCTGCTCCGGGGCAGAGTTGGCCCAGCTTGGGTGTGTCTGTGTCACCACCCTTCCTGTTCCTTCTCACTGTCTCAAACAAGAGGGTCTCCCTCGGAAAACTTCCCCTTTACTTTCTTTCCCATAATAATCAATTAAAAATGTCATATACCACAACAATGTTTCCAAAAAGAATATTTAACTTGTTTTTCTCTCTTTTTTGAAAATTCTATTCTAAAAAAAAAATTAATCTCAAACACAGTCTGGGGCCTCTGGCCTCAGACCTCTCATCTGGAAAGTAGGAGCTGAGTGACATGGTCTTCCAGACGCGTCCATCTCTGTACGCTGGGTGGGGAACAGGCCTCTTCCTGGTACAAGATGGCGGCAGCAGCAGCAGAGCGTGGTGACAATGAAGTTCATCCTTGCTGCCACCAACCCATCATTCTCACACAGGACACTTTCCCTCTGCCCCCAAATCCAGCCCATCAAGTCCAGTGGGTGCCCTCTCCAGTTATCTCAGTCCAACCCAGACTCCCTCCCATCTGGTCCCCGCCAAGCACCTGTCTCTCACCTGGCCTGCCTGGCTCCACTCCCTCCATCCCCAGCCCTGCAACCCTTCTCCTTAGAGCAGCCAGGAGTCTTTTAACAAACTGGGTCTCTCTACTGGGGCCTGGGTGGCCCTGCGTGACCTTTTCTCCTCCTTGGTGCACAGCTTAACTCCTTCCTGTCCCAGGACCTGGCACTGGCTGTTCCCTCTGGTGGGCAAGCCCTGTGCCCCCCCCCAGAACTTCACTTGGCTGACTTTTGCCACTCAGCTCACAGGCTGACGCCACTCGTTCAGAAAGGCCCACCTGACCACTCGCCAACGCAGCCACACTCACCCTGTTCTGTTTATTTCTTTATGGTACTTGACTCCATCACCTTTGTCTTTAGGTCTTGTCTATCTCCCGGCTCCCTCTGGAAGGTAAGCCCCATAAACACGCTCTACCTGTTCCCAGATGTGTGCCAGGTGTGACTTAATCACTAAAGAAAAACGGGTTAAAAAGAGTAATCAAAAGCCAAAGAGAGCGTCCCATACCGAGGGGGGTCTCTAGGACACCTGGTTCTGATCTCCCTTGTCCCAAAAGTACCTCACTGATGGAAACTAACAAAAGCCATCTAAATTAGCCAGAGTCATCTCTTTTTTTTTTGCCTAAAATTTTCAGGAATGTTTGCTTACAAAAATCATGGAGGGGTGGGGGAATAATTTTCCTATTCAAAGGAGGCAAACTTGCCCCAGAATCGCATTAGATGCTATGGTGCTACGGTAACTTTAGCGTTTCAGAGGAAGGTGGCAGCTTTTTGCCTCCATCTGCCCAAATGCTGACCTGGGAGAAAAAACCTGTCCCATCCCAATGACCCTCAAACGGATTGCTATTTGACGTGTTGCTCTCATCCCCTCACCCTTACTCACAAGCACCCGAACTCTTGTGGAACAAACTTGCGGACATGACCTGAGCTAAATGACAGGCAAGAATCACCTCCCCCACCTCCCCCTGTCCCCCACTCCCACCGAGGGTCTGGCAGTAACATAAACTACCCAGACCCTGTGAGCTCCCCTCTGCCCCATCCTCCCTGAGCCACCAAGATCTGGCCTTGGACCCCATAGCTCACTCCTGCACAGGAGACTTCTACACAGTGTTTGACAGGACCCAGTGCTGTCTGCTTGAATGGACCACTCGGAGTGTCACTGCTGTGTTTCAGAAAGAACCAAAAATTGAATATTGGCAGTTTGATGTGGGCCAACCCAAAACCTGCATTCCTAAATAATTCATTACAGACCTATTCATAAATGCAGTGTTGCCTATAATTTCTTGAGAGGGATTTTAAAGCAGGGGACAGACAGGCAAGACTCCACCCATTAGAAAACGCATCAGGGCTGGGGGGTCCAGCCACATGGCACCCCACACTGCCACGTGGGGACTGAATTACATGGGCCTTCTGGAGGGGCAGGGTGGCCAAAGGCAGCTTGCAGAATTATCAATGCCCACCTGTATCGACGAAGCAATTGATATCCAGCCATTCGTTCTAAGAAGATGCATGGGAAGAGCTGTACACAAATGCTCGTGATAACCCAGTGCACGAGAGTGAAAGTGGGTTAATAAATTCCCATCTACGGATGACAGAGAGGATTTTAAAACATGAGACATGTTAATGTATTAAGTCTTAAAGTATTTTACCAAGCAATATAAAGCGTGGTTTCAATTTTCTTCTTGTACATGAGAAGGACATATAACCCCCTAAAAAGGCAAACAGAAACTTGCTTTGGGAAGCGAGATCTGGGTGATTTATGATTTAGGCTGGTACTTATAATTTCTTTCTGTGTTCCCTAGATCTTCTGAAGTTGATGTGTTTTACTCCTGGGGGAAATGTCAGGTGGCATCCTCCTCCCTTATAGACAGAAACCTTGTCTGCACCCAGTCTGAAGGAATGGACGAACGAAAGGACAGGTGGATGGGCGGGTGGATGGTGGCTGGAGGGTGGTGCTGAGGGAGGGCAGCCCCCCCGGCCCTGCTTGGCTTCCAGCCTCACCGGACAGCTGCTCACAGAGGAAGGTGTCTCCCTCCAAGCACAACAGAACATTTCACTACAGCTAACACGGAGCCCAGGCAACCCATACGCCACTTGCCTGGCCTTCCAAATCTCTTCTCGCATAGAAGCAAAAACGAGGCCACGTCTTATCTTCATTCCTCCGACGCACTGGTATTTTCAGCCCAAGCCTCTGTCCGTGTGGGTACGTCCATCCGATAAGCTCCCCAGGCCCAACACAGAGGACACTGATGCTGCCCCCTGCCCTGATCCCCCAGTTATGATGACTAAAAACCTCTCCAGACCTTACCAAATGTCCCCTGGGGCAGGGCACCCCCCCAAACTACTGCTCTAATCCGAGCTTCTTAATCCCAGACAAATGTGTGCCCCTCAAATCCCTGCAGTGTGCCCTCCACGTGGCTGACACTGACGAGCACAGGGACCCCTGTGGGCCCGCCTGTCTGCACCTTCCCTGCCCCTGCCCAGCTCAGAGTCAGGCCGTGGTCTCTCTCGTGCAGCACTGTGTGTGAGGGCACCCGAGGGAGAGCTGCCCTGGACGAGGCATCGCTCCCGAGACAGGATGGACTCCCGGATGGCTTGCACCTTTGTTTGCTCTCAGCCTGCCCCATCCTCCTGGCCCCCACCACTTGGGTCCCCAAGAAGCTGTCCCCCAGCTCTCCTTGCCCTACCCCTCTCAACCCACCGTGGAGGACTTGGGCTCCCCCAGAGAGGAGAGTGCCCACCACGGTCACTGACACACTCTCACTGCTGACACTGGACTCAAACCATCCTTGCCTTCCCCACAGTGCCCTGCAGAGGAACCAGCTGCCAAGGGCAGCTGCAGATCACTGCCACAGGCTCTCTGGAGCTAGGGCAGCGCTGCAGCTCCTGGCTCCGTGACCTGGGGAAGACACCTGACCTCTGTGCCTCGCTGTCCGGTTCTGCTAGGGGGGTGGACAGCAGCAGCTGGGCTCCCGAGTGAGATGACATGGCACAGTGTGAGGCCTGGGGCCCGGTGACTGTTCCACAGAGGTTGGAGGTAAGCTGTTCATTGTGACCCAGCTCACACACGGGCCCCACACTGTCCTTCAACAAGTGCTCTGAGTCTGCGTGAGACACACCCTTATTTATTCGTGGCCTTTCTTCTTCCTAAGTGCACCACTGTGGTCTGGAATGCAAAGGATTAAACCAGGTTGGGTTGGGTTTACAGGAACTTCATTAAACACAGTAGCAGATTTCTTTATAAACCACTGAACACTTCATAAATTTTACCTCCACTGGCAGTTATGACAAGCATGGGCTGCGAGTAGTGAAGGTTTGGTGATGCTCAGTTCACCGTGCTGGTCCCCAACACCTGCAACACAGGACCTTGTTTGGAAATAGGGCCTTTGCAGATGCCAAGTAAAGTGCTTGGGGTGGGCCCCCCTCCAAGATGACTGGCATCTTCATTTATAAAAGGCAGAAATGTGGACACAGAGAGACTCATACAGAGGGCAGGTGACGTAAGGACGAGCAAGGTGGCCAACTATGAACCACGGAGGGGAGGCCCAGGAACCCGCAGCGAGGGGAGAAGGGCGGGCAGGTTCAGAAAGAGCCACCTCTGCTGACACTTGGTTTTGGATTTCTGGCCTCTGGAACTGTGAGAGAATGAATTTCCACAGGGCAGGACACCCGGCTTGTGGTACTTTGTTGTGGCAGTCCCAGGAAACTCACATGCCTCCCTAGAGTCTAAAACAGAAACGTGTTTGAACATAGATCCACCTTCTCGGAACCTCACGCCCCCTCTGCGCGTGGCCCCCGCCCCGGCAAGCCTTTCCCTGCCGCGCTGGGTCACAGTGGATACAACAGGGACTCCACGCGGCGCCCAAAAGGCAAGAGCCCGAAACACAGGGACCCTCCATCCCAAACTCGGCTGCCTGCACACCTGACCACGCTTCCCTACGATCCCGGATCTCCAGCCACAGCGCCGTCCCGCTCACATTCCTGAAGGATGAATCTGAGGTCGCAGGCAATGGGTAATCACGCTCTACAGCCAAAGTATGATTCACAAAACCTCGCTATGTCACCTGAAGGGCCATGCAAAGGCATTTCTTCATGGAAACCAAATAAATAACTGGGGCTCTCAAACAAACCATCACTAAGATACTGGAGGTAACTAACTCGCGTGGGACACGAATGGGACAGAGCAGAACAGTACCCGCTTAGTGACTGTGGGCAAAGGCAGGGGAGGCTCTCAGCCCCTCAGAGCGGCTACCTCGAGAGCTCTCGAGGCAGCGCTGACCCTGCCAGAAAATCAAGTTCCTCTGGGGGCCCCAACCAGTCTGCAGCAGCGTATGCACCAACTAACAAAATAATTACCAATGCAAATAAACACCCATACATAGTCACAGTGCTGAGATCAAAGATGTCCCTGAACAGAAACGTCCAGCATCCGGCAGAAGCTGCGTGGAAAACCAGCTGGGGGCAGGAGACCAGGCTGCCCAGAGACTCAGGGAAGAAGCAGCCCTACATCCTAGGTTCCTGCCGGGTGGTGGGGACGAGGGGCTGGACCTTCTGTGTGGGAAGGAGAAAGGGCCACAGCAAATCATGCAGGCCAGGGAGAGCCACTCGGGCAGCAGAGGCCGGAGATCTCGTCTCCTCCCACCCTGGCCAGACAAGCCCTGTTAATCCACATTTAGGGTTTCAATGTGTCTTCAAAAACCAGTAATTCTGGGAGAAGACCAGGGAATAGAAAAGAAGCATCTATTTTTCCTGGGAGCCTCCTCCTCCCCAGTGGGCTGGCCGTCTCTGCCGCCCCGGGAGGTAAGCTGTGTCATCACCTGCATTTAAAAGATGAAGACACGCGAGTGTGCACACTCAGCATCCCGCCCGGCCCCGAGGCTGAGGCCCAGAGAGGCACAGCCCTGCTCCCCGGGCCCTGCGCACCCTTCTGGCATGGCCCTTGGCTTTCTCACCTAATCCTTGGTAAAATATTAAAAATTCTTCAATGTCTCCTTCCTCCTGCTCCTTGGACTGCAGCAGGGACTAAGCTGGGGAGGTGGCACAGCACAAAGAAGGAAATAGGGGTTTGGAGCTGGGTGGAGTGTGGACGCACACAGACGAAGCAAGGCGGGTGAGAGCGAGGGCTGCGCCACGCCAAAGCAGCCCACGGGCACGCAGCCCCGCTAGCCAGGCAGGTGAAAGAGGGAAACCGTGAGTGTGGGGTGGGTCAGGCCAGGCCTGCAGGCACTTGGGCCCCTGGAAGCATTAATAAAAGGAGGGCCCTCCCTTGCAACGCAGAGAGTCACCGCTCCTGCTCTGAAGGAGCACACTTTATTCAGGTGGGACACTCGCATGTGAGCACAACAGCATTGAGGACAAAAACTTGGCAGATAGCTCGGGCGTCCTCCTTAGCAGCCGCTTATGGAAGTTTACAGAGCACATTTGTGAGTCTCACCCTGCTCAGCCTGTGTAGATGGAGCCGGCCAGCAAGACCTGCCTGGGGGGTCCAGACACTGGGTCATCGCTGTGGCTGCCAGTCACTGAGATGTGTGCACAGAGGTCCGGCCCTTCCCGCCCCAATCAGTGGTCCAACTACAGAGTCTGGGGTCACCAGCCCTGGCAGCGCCGCTCCCCCAATGAGAGTACCTGAGCACTGTACTGTAACTGCCTACTGAGTTGTGTGTCTCTCCAGCCCAAATGGGAGCTCTGGGCTTGTTCTCTGTGTCCCCAGCACCCACCACGGGGCCAGAACGTGGCAGCAGCCGCTCATGAACGCAGTCAACCGCAGGAGGGCTGGTGGGTTGCTCCAAACCTGCTGCGTATGAATGAGGAGCTTCTCTAGAGCTAGACTTCTCTGGGTCACAGCCTTCTTCACGTCTGTCTGGTGCAGGCCCACGTCCTGGACACCCAGGGATATCAGAAGTGGGGTCTCGCTTCATTTCAGTGCAGAGGAGGCATGTTCATTAGGGACATAGGTGCTGAGCCTTCGCCAGGAGCAGGAAGGAGAGGAAGATACTGCTGCTCTTAGCAGGTTTGCAGAAAGGGCAAACACACAAGTGCACTACGACTCTCTGGATTCTCTTACCTCTGGCGCGCTTAGCAGCACATCTATCCTTCCAACAATCCCGCTGTACTGGAGCGAGCCTCCGAGTTTTGTTCCTTGCAAGTGGAGGGGCCAAGTGTCTGCTGGGTGGAGGCCCAGGGCAGACAGGACACACACATGCATCCTCACACACAGATATCATCTGCAGAGTCGGGTTTGTGGGAGAGAGACCACACTGGGGCGTGGGCTTGCCCTAAGTATCAGTCCCTAAGTGCTAACGAGGCAGGTATATCGTACACAGAACCATTTCTATGTAAACAAACCCAACCGCTGGTCAGTTGTGAAGATCAGGCTCTCAGCTATGGGGAAACAGTCTTATGCAAATCAGCTGATATCTAGACAATCCCAGAGACCACAAGCTGTCCCTCCACCTGCCCCTCGTAGGCAAACCTCAGCCCAGTTCCTGGAGACCAGAGCGGGACCCCAATGCCATGCTGGTGAGGTAGAGCTAACAGGACCATCAGACAAAACCAGGTAGCCATCGGCTCCGATTTTTTCTTTTTGAAATCAAAGCATAAATGAGCAAACCCTGTGTGAATCACTGCGTTTTCCAGCACAGCCTCTGCTGGAAACTCTGCATACCAGAGTTAAGGTGGAACACAACCTACCCGACAGGTTTCGCACGGGGAGAGTGAGTTCACCAGGCCTGCGGCCTTAGGATAATTCTTGGCTTGTTCTTGGAATTATTACAGTGACGAAAGGGGAGTAGCTTGTGACCTGGAGCCAGAGGATACAGCCAGAATCAAGGATAACTCGGAGACGCTTCTCTCGTCTCCAACGAAAAACTACCAGAGGTGCATTATTCTATACAGGGCGTGAGAAAAAGAACCAGGAGAAGAAATACCATCTACGAGGAGAAACCTTACAAGAGGGGCCACCTCCAACGTCTCTCTGTCCTCTGCTTTACTTTGTCATGGTCCCTGAGCAGCCTTCTGGCTGGTTCTTCCTGGCATCTTCTCCCTGGCCCTCCAGGTCTGCTGCAGGAAGGCCGTGGTGCAGAGCATGGCTAGATGGCCACCCGGCCCAGAGTGGCCCTGGGGCCTCCTTTGCACAGAGGGGCTGCCCCAGCCCAGGGCTGTGCGGCAGCTGGCCCAGGAGGCGAGGCGGGCAAAGGGCCTCCTTCCTTCCAGCTTACAAACCTCCCGCCTCCAGCCCAGCACCGTTCTCCCCCAGGGGCTTCCCTCTGCACCTCTGACAGCCTCCAGGACCCCCCAGCCACACAGCTGCAGCTGCTCCCTTTCTCCCGAGGGCACGGCTCGCAGGTCCTTCTTGCCTTCCTTCAGAGCTGTCCCTCCTCTGCCCGCCCTCAGTGTCCAGTGTCCCCAACATCCACCCCTGTTCTGCTGGTCCCCTCGCTGGGCGTTGTCCTTGGGGGCCTGAGTCACATCCACGGCCACCTCAGGAATGGGCTAAAGGCCACCTAGTCTCTGCCCATGCTGAAACCCATCTCTATCCCATCCCCCCAGCACCACGCTCCTAACAGCTGCCCCCCACACCCAGCTCTCATGACCACAGTCCCTCAAGCTCCACAAGCCCGGCCTCACCTTCCCCAGCCTAGCAAGCGGCACCACCTGGAAACTGTCATCCTCAACTCCTCCCTTCCCCCTAAAAATGCCATCAATGCTTTAGTTGAAAGAGCAAATTTTTTCCGGGAAAGAGAATCTGTCTTCGCTGTGTCCTGGCCATCCTGTGTCCTGTGTGCGTAGGATGTTCAGCAATGTCCCTGGGCTCGAACCACCTGTTGGACTCTCCTCCCCGAGCTGGGACAACAACACATGTCTCCAGACATTGCGGGGAGGTGGGAGGCAAGTCACCCCCGGTGGGAGCCACTGCTGTAAAGGGGCAGAGAGTGAACACCTTGGGCCTTTTGGGCCATTTGATCTCAATTGCAATCTGAAGGAAGCGGGGGGTGCCCTGGACTCCAACTGCCATCCGTCCATCTGTCCATCTCCGCCCTGCTCTGCCACAGGGACTCACCTGTCTCACCTGGGCTCCCCCTGCCCAGCTGCCTCCAATCAGCCCCTCTGCTTATTTCTCAGGAAGACAGAATCATTTCCATTCTGACTAGGGAGGTGACATCCTTCACTGTGGCCAGGCCCTGTGCTACATGCTTCCCTTGCTAATTTAAATCTCTCAAGCAGGTATGGTTAGTGAAAACGGTGGATGTGGACAGTGAACTTGTCTGGGTGCACAGATGCTGACCAGCACCCAACCTTCATTATTAACCACAGTACCACCCTGCCATGCCACCGCTGTCACCGCACACCCCATCTCCCTCTGACCAGCCCCTCTGTGAAACCATGGGCAGAGCAGAGGAGGGTGGGAGCTGGAGGGTCCCGGCGGATACCTGGCAGCACAGAAGGGCACGCCCACTCAGGACCAGGCCTGTGTCCTTGGCCTCGTGGGTCCTGGTCACAGACCTATGGGACACTGGCCCTGCAGAAACGCAGGCCGAGCACAGCGAGGTGGGCTGAGTCGCACACTGTGGCTCTGCGCATCCTGCAATCCTGACCACCCTCCGGCACCGGTGTCCTCTCTGGAATGTTTGTATCACAGCTAAAAGTCCATGAGAAATAAAAGCCACTATGCTTTGTTTCCCATAAAAATAAGCCCCGAAGATCTCTGACCCACCCAGTCTTTACCAGACCCACAGTCTGCTGTGACTCCACCGCGCAGCCGGCAGCCCTTCGGAGACTCCCCGGAGACACCCACTCCTAGCCCAAAGGAGAGGAAAGAAACAGCCCTGCTGCAGCAAGGCGGGAAGGGATGAAGACGACTACTCTCCCCCACCCCCACCTGCTGTCCTCTCCCTACTTGGCCAGCAAGTGCCCCTTCAGAGCGGGCCGCATCCCAGGTCCCTCCACTCAGCCAGCCCCACACGTGCCAGGACGGGCAGCTACCGCGAAGGATTAGTGGCTGGAGCCAGAGGGCTGGGACTGGACAGCTGCAGGGGGGAGGCCAGACCCCAGCCACACAGGGGTCAAACCTCACTGCGGCACCTTCCATGGCCAGGAACCCAGGCCGGCACACAACAGCGGGATTCCAACTGCAGGAGCTAAAACAGCGCTTGGTCTTGGTCGGGGCACCCACCAAGCAGGCCTGCCTGGGACCCCGGGTGGCCAGTGCTGGCTTGTTGACGGGTCATCCTTCCCAAAGCCAACACGCTCCGCCTCTCCTCCCGTTCTGCCCCCACCGCACTTTGAAGACGCGTGTTGAACATGCAAAGCCTGGATCCCAGGGAGGGTTCAGTAACATTTGCTTGCCTTGAAGCTCTAAAAGGCAGACGGCAGAAGTGAGGCCAGCCTGGCGCGCCTAGACACAAGGACGCTGAGAAGGTCAACGACCATCCGGGAGGGGGCCCCCTGCTCTGAGTAGCTCAGGGTGTCAGGAGAAGCTTGTTAAAATGCAGGTTCCTGGGCCCTGCCTTAGAGACTCAGTAGGGACAGGATGAGATATCACTCAGGGTCTCAACAGGCAAAGGACAATTTACTACAGTGAATGGGGTGCAGGGACTCCGGGGGGCGGGCAGTGACACCAGGGGAGGTGGGAGGGGGAAGCCTCTACTGGAACCTGGCGGGGAAAGGGACCCTCAGCCCAGAGAACCAGAGTCAGCCCCAGGCAACGCTGCCCCACCTCCCTCCTCTCCCCTGCTAAGCAGGAGGAAGGGGAGCCCCCCATGCTGCAGCCTTTCCAGACCACTTCCTGGACCAGCACCACAGCAGGTGCAGCCAGGCTTGGAGGGGCAGACAGACACAGGTCAGCACAGAGGTGGCCCAGGAAGCTGCTTCTCACAACGCACCTCTTGTGTGATCCTGATGTAGGTGATCAAGGGACCCACACCTGGGCAAACACCTGGCCTAGGTCTGCGGTTGACTGCCCTCCTCCCTGTGAGCAGTGACCTCACCACTTCCTGCATTCCCCTGTTCACACACAGGCCAATCTGTAGGGCAATAGCACCAAACTCAGGCCCTTATGTGACAGTGACCGATGCTGGTCCGAGCCAAGGGTGAATGCCTGGCTTCCTAGAGAATCCTAAAATACAGGGGCAGACGTGGGGGGAGAGGCAGTCAAAAGCTGGGGGTCTCTCAAAGAACTTGGAAATAAAAGAACATAGTTCTTAGAATAAAATTAGAAGGTCGAAATACAATGAATCCTAGCAGCACTAGTCACAACAGTCAAAAGGTGGAAACCACCCAAGCGTCCGCCAGCGGAGGAACGGATAAACCAAACGTGATGCATCTGTACGGCAGAATATTATGCAGCCATAGAAAGGGAGGGAATCCTGTTACCTGCTGCAACACAGACGAACCTTGAAAACATTAAGCTAAATGAAGGAGCCAGTCACAAAAGGCCACACATTGCAGATTCCATTTATAAGAAACATCCAGAACAGGCCGCACAGAGACAGAGCAGATTAGTGCTGTCAGGAGCTGGGAGGGCAGTGACTGCTCATGGGTTTCCTTCTGGGTTGATAAAATGTTTTGGAAATAGAGGTGGTGGTTGCACAACTTTGTGAATATACTAAGTATCACTGAATCGTGACACTTTAAAATGGCTAATTATATGGTTATGTGACCTTCACCTCAATAAAATTTTCTACAAAATAATGAAACCTCGTAAAGAAGCCAAGTCTCCCTTTAGAGGTCCAGTGCCCCTGAGGCCACTTGGGCGGTGACAGGCCGAACTTAAGAACCTGTCCGTCAGAAACCCATCTGGGGCTCGGATGTTCTGTGTATGCACTGAGAATATCTGAAAAGAAACCTTCCTAAAGGAGACTGTCTACACTGAGAGCGTATTTTTGTCATCATGAGGAATAAACTACCAGAGGACAGAGGGGCTGGCCAGGCAAAGGGAAAGCCACGATCATGAGTCGAGGCAAACTCCACCCATGGAACAGCTGGGAGCAGCAGTCAGGCTCAGGCGCTAACTGGGGGTCTCGGAGCCCGGGGCCCCCGGGGCAATGCACCCCCATGGGGGCAGTGCCTTGGGCCATTTCGGGTGGGTTTTAGGACTCTAAAAACCCAACTGAAACTGGCCAAGCAAAAACAGGAACCGACTGGGGTCCCCCAAATCAACCCAACAGAAGGACAAGGGCAGGGCTGGCCCTAGGGCCACCTCCTTGCAGACACTCCACAGCTCCCGGCCTCCAGCCCCCGTCATCGTCACTGGGGGGTCAGCCTCTTTGTGTCGTACCCACGTCCCCATCTCCCGGTATGGGCATGTGACTGGGAAGGTTCTACACGCCCGTAACTGTGGCCTCGCATTCCCATTACACAGATGGGCAAACTAAGGCACCACAGAGCCCAGTCGGCAGAGCCACACAGCAGTTTGTCACCAAGATTCGACCCCAAACCAGACAGTGTAGCTCCAGAGTCCAGGCCACACACCACCAGCACCACACAGGTGAAATGGGAAGAAGAGGGGGTGGTCTTCCCAGCAGATAGAACAGCCATTCCATCCCATGAAAGACCCTCATTCTGCTCAAGCCCCCACCCATCTATACTGAGGATACACGGCCTGGACCCCCAACTAACCCTCTTCTTCATGTCAAATTAATAAATCGGTACCCTGGCCTCTGTGGCCTAGGTTTGTGGGATCTAAGTCCACCCCAGAATCCCGCGTGTGAGGGCCAGACCCTTGACCGGACAGAGTCCCCTGGGTCACGCGGGCCCTGCCGCCCAGCCATGTCCCGCCCAGGGCAGCCCGGGCTCATTCAGCCAGGAACCTATTCATGTGTGGAGGCTTGAAGAATTTTTACAGGAACCCAGTGTCCCAAGTTGGGCAAATTAGTTCACAGTGACTTACACACAGACCTGCCTCCTGGCAAACGATCCCGCCCCAGCAGGTGGAGGCCAGGTTCAGGTTACACTGGGTCCTTCTGAAATCAAGATAGCGAAGACGGGTGGGAATCTGGTGTTCAGCATTCCTGTCAGAGCTGCATCCAGACCCTCAGATTCTGCCACTGTCAGGCAGCTCCTTCCTCTGCAGGACGGTTCCAGAACCCTGCTCGGCCCCCATCATCTGAGCCCAGTCCGTCTGCGCTGGGGACCCTGTGCGATGGCGCTGGGGCCACAAAGGTCCTGTTTGGCCCAGCCCTGCCAAGCGTCTGACCTTGGTTTAATCGCTGCTCAGTTTCCCTGAGGCACAAGTTTCCTCACCTGTAAAAGGAAGCTACTGATGCATACTCGGCTGGACCCACCTGTCCTTGAGAAGATTACGCAAGATACAAATCTAAGAGACTCTGCAATCTGTAAACCACTGTGCAAAATTTAAATATGAAACAAGCCTAGAGAATAGTTCTTGGCACACCGTGTAGTAACAGTTCTCTCCCTCAGCTTCCTCTATGCCAAGTCTGACTATGCCCCCAGAACTGCACCATTTAAAACCCACCCTCCTTTGACAGCCAACTCATAACCCCCTGCAATGGCAGCACGTCGAGGCCTGAACGCTGAGTGGCCCGAACAGTTCACGAGGACGACTCTTTCCAGTCATCTGTCCAGAGATTACCTGGACGCTGCCCCTTAGCCTGACCCTGGGTGTCTATTAACCACCTAGAGAACACCTGTGATTTTCAGGTGTTGTACAAGGTGAGACCAAGTTCGATGACAACCCAAAGATAATTTTCATGAGCCAGGTCTTCCCTACTCTGAAGCTGAACAAATAATATCTGGACTTAATGAAAAGCACATGCAATAAAAAAATAAATAAAGAGAAGAGTTTTACTGGTTTCTGTCAAGTGTCATCTGGGTTTCGGCTGAGCACTCCAGCCAAGACACTCAGCTCCGGTAGAGCCTGCCTCAGCTTATCTTATCTTGAGTTCAATAAGCTCAGCTCAGGCCCTTCTCCAAGTCAGTGGCTGTGAACATTTTTGAGGGTGCAAATCCTTTGAGGAACCTGGTCAAGGCTGTGGGCTCTCTCTCTTTAGAAAACCAGCTGTACCTGTAAAGTTTTGCATAATGTCAGGGGTTTCACAGACCCCTCTCAAAGGGCCCTGCTAGGGCCATGAGCCCAGGACAAACGCACCTGTTCTGCTATCGATAACAATTACGTTCAAAAGCCCAACCTAGACCAGTGTTTGTGGTGCTCCAGCAGCGGCCATCCCAGGTCACCCTGGAGCCTCTGTCAACACTGTTTATAGTTAATTTCATCAAAAACTGAAGGCAGAGAGGAGTCTCTACAATCCAGCTCACACACAGACATTAAGCAACGTGTAAACAGATTAATGGGTAATGACAAAGAAAGAAGACAACGAATCAAGCTGTATATACAAGAGGAAAGGCCAGGGCTGCCAAAGGATGTAAGGGGAAGGAAAGGTGTCAGAACAAGGTAACCCCTGCCCTCAAGTAGCCGGGAGATGGGGACACAGTGCAGAGCAGGCAGCACCCACGTGGGGCGGCCAGCACAGGGAGCAGACCCTGGTCTGGAGCAGCCGAAGGTGGTGGCCACAGCACGGCACAACGAGACCTCGGACAAGCCCCCGGCCTTTACGTCTCTGCTTTCTCCTCTGCCAAGTGCAAAGCTCGGCTCCGTGGCCTTTTGAGTCCCTTCTGGTTCTGGACAGAGTGGAAAGGAGATCCCAGGCATACCACGCGTGGGACTCCGGGACCGACCTCTACCCAGTGGGGACGTGAGCATCACAGCTGGGTGTCCTACCTGTCAACAACTCAGAGACAAACACCATCAGAGCTTGGCCCCAAGACCCAGGTTTTCCCCTGCCTGCTGGGCCTTCTGCTCCCCTCCTGGAAAGAGGGGCCCCACGTTACTGACTCTGACAGAGGATCATGCTAATCCCTCCTCTGACCTCTGTGACCCATAGGGCTAAACAGACAGCCTCAGATCAGAAGGGCATCCTGCCTGAGAAAACGTCAGGGACAGGTCAGCCCCCGATTACACGCTCACAAAGAAGCCGCACAGTTGACGCTCCGGGGCCCCTCAATAACCAAACGAGAACAGTGAGGCCCGGAGAGGCTAAAGGGCTTGCCCAAAGCGACCAGGCTGTGGGGAATTCTTAGGGAAGGCGACAGGGAGCGCAAAGATGTGTGCACACCACCTCCTCCACCGCCTGGGGGTCCCAGTGGCTGCCTGGCCAGGCACAACCCCCGGCATGGATGCCCCTGTGGGCGGCCCCCCATGGACCAGCAACCAGGCCAGGTACCGGTGAACCAACCCACAGCTGACCTGGCGCTTGGGGACGGGCTCAGCTGCTTCTGAGAACTGGGAGCTGGAACCTCAAAAGTGGCCCTGGGACAGGTCCTGCCAAGGGCTGCTGTGTATTGGCTGGTGGCCATTCCTGGGCCAGGTGTACGCTGGTGAGCAGCAGAGGCCAGGTGACAGGTACACAGGTGAGGGGGACACACTTTTTCTGAAGAGGAGCTTTGTTTCTTGGAGTTGAGAGGACCCCCTGTGCTCCGTCTCTGGACTTTCCAATAATCCTACCCCTTCTCCCGAGGGCCTAGGTGATTGATTCCTTTTCAGCCTTTGAGAACCTTCAGAGACACTGGTTCCATTTTTACCAATGCGAAAACTAAGGTTTAAGGAAATTAATTTATGCAACATGCTATTATGCCCATAATTGAAATTTGCCTATACTCAGAAAAGGAGATTAAAGCTATAAGCACTTTCTGTAGGTATTTTTCTGACCCAAGAGTGAAATATGTCCCCGTGCCTCTCCTAAACTGCAGTCTGCCCAGCCAACTTTAAATAATGAACTAACAAAGGGGGAAACTCCAGCCGCACAGATAGGGAAATGAGGGCTTTTCTGATTACACTGGAAGATTCTTCAAAGTCAAGCAGGTTTCAGCAAGGGATTGGAAGGCTCTTGAAATAAACAATAGGGGAATCTTTCTTCCACTGACACCTTTTATCCCCCAAACCTCAAGTATGTTAAAAATTCCTCCTCTGTTCTCAAGGCGTGCCTGTTTTAAGAAGGGTGAAAGGCAGGCTAGGCGTGAGGCTCAAACGTCAGCCTTTTAAGAAGGCAGATGTCATTTTCAGTCTAATGCGTTGCCGGGAGTGCGACTTCGATTTCATACTCATCTGCCTGGACTCCCAGGCTCCCCGCCGGCGGCTGGCGACCTCCCACACTCAGCTGTGCGCTGGATTTACTGAGGCAGCACCACTGTGTTGGCATCTGAATGCAGAGGTTTGCGTTCAGCCACCTCGTGGCCCTGAGGTGCCTTCCTCCTGCTATTGGATCATCTGCTGATAACCAGGAGATCAGGCCTCACCCCGAGAGGGCCTGAGCAGGCCTGAGGGTCACCTAGGCAGGCCTGGGTGTCGTGGTGCTAAGGATGCTGGCCTGAGCTGCTCTGTCCCAAGGACGCCTGAGATCCAGGACCTCAGCCACAGATTTGAGGCCCTAAGACTTGAGCCCAATGCAAACCTCAAAAGTACACCAATTAGTGGTTGCCTGGGGCTGGGCAGGGTGGTGATGGGAGCCATGACTTAGTGAGTACGGGGTGCTCTTCCAGGGCGACAAAAGGGCTTTGAAACTAGAGAGAGGTGGTTGCTCCACAACACTGTGAACAAGCAATGCCAGGGCTCCGTGCACTTTCAAATGGTTAACTGGATGTTATATGAATTTCACCTCGAAACCAAAGGAAACAAAAACCAACCCACACACATAAATAGAAAAGTCTGGGCACTCCTGAGTCTGAAAAATGACCCCTGGAGACTTTCACCCCAAGTCCAGGCAGAAAGTGCCCGGCCAGAGCTGGCTCGGACAGTCGCCTGCAGACAGGGCGGGAGTCCGGCCACCAAGGCTGGGTGGCAACCTCCTAGCGTCCAGTCCATTTCTTAGTTGTTTTCCTTGACTTTCATGTAAGTTCACAGGGCTAAGGAAAACAGTAGTTTCCCTGTTTCTTTTTACTTCTCTGTGGCTCATCTTGTGGTTCGCAAGTGATTCCTAGCGGCTAGTGCTGGAGTCGAGGGCGCGGTTATTTGCCCATGTAGCCGTGTGCCCTCCCAGACACCTGCTCAATTAAGGGGAACAAAGGAGTGGCTTGCAGGGTGCACAAATGTGGGGGGACTCCAGGCCTGGGCTTCGCTACTTCTTAGTAGCAATAACCCACTGAACTTGAACCTGAGGGAGGGACCCGCTGAGTCTCGTTTTATCTGTGAAATGGGCAGGGAATACAGGGCATCCCAGGGCTTGGGCAGGTACAACACACAGTGGGTGGTCACTGCAGTCGCTGTGGCCTGGCGCTCACCCTTCACAGTGTCAGCAGGACCCTGCAAACACCCATGAGGACAAGCGGGAGGGCAGGCCTGCTGGGCCCTGTCTCCCCACCAGCTCCCGTCCCTTGGCTGACACCCCCCCAAGGAGCCAGCGGCCTGTGTTCTGCTATCAGCCTCCGTTACGTCAGTCACTCGCACTGGACCCTAGGAGAACTGAGGCCGGGATCGTTCCTGCTCCCTCCATCATCTTGAACAGCAGTAACCACAGGTGTGGGAATAAACCATTTCTCCTGGTGACAACGGTGGAAACAGGAGCAGGTTAACAACCTGAACCCATGTCTCGGGAACTGCATTCAGATCACCTAATTAGGCTCCAGTAAAACTGTGGGCACAGAAACCGAAATCCTGGGAAGCTCCACCGCACCACGGCCCCAAGGCAAGTCAGACTGTGACTCTCAAGAAGATGCTGCATTTATGTTTCTGGGGAAAAAAAGCCAACACAAAAATTGGCCCAAAGTGTCGCAGCCAGTGGATGGTCTCTGTGAGTGCTGTGATGACCTGCGTCCACCCAACTTCCCCCAGAGACACACCCTGATGGTCCCACCAGCTGTCTCCAGGGCGAGCCTCCCTCACTGGGCTCCCGCAAGCCTGTGTGCCCACCAGGCAGACGGGCAGGCCCCATCATGGCTCATCTTGAGATGGGAGAACCCCGTCCCGCCCTCCTGTGCCTCTTCCCAAATGTCTTGCTGCCCCAGTAACCCTGGCACGGTGCCAGAAAAAGCAAACCACATACATGCTACCCAGGGAACTGCTGGAGCCAGGGTCACCTCCCCCCTCCTTAACCTCCTCCTGCCTTTCCCAGGGTGGGGCCTGCTCTGGCCAAGCCGCGCCCCAAATCCAAAGCCCAGAGAGGTGAGGCCACGATGGGCACACACTGAGCCACACTGCACAACCCACCCACCACTATCTACCAGGTTTATCGACAGAGAAGAACTGAGCTGCAGTGCTTGCCATCTGATCCCAGAAACCCTGGCTTCCTGGCCAAAGGCAGGCCCAAAGAATGCTAGGAATGTGGATGCCTTTCAGTAGGTTTCACCGCAACCCGAACACCCCAGAGCCTCAGGCAAGGGGCTGCACTTATAAGGCAAAGCCTGCTGGTGGTCGCTCCTGGGCAGAAGCATCTCAAGTCTCCGAGGCCTCCAGGAGGACTGGAGGGACCAGGAAGCTCCTGCATCCTCCCCTCACTATGAGAGCCCCGAGTCTTAACTGCGGACACCCCAGCCATCTCTCCATCCCGGCGCACATGCAGATTCTGGCACACAGAGGTGGGCGGAAGAGAAACAAAATCCAAGCAGCAGCCCTCAGTGTAAAGGATTTCAAGAAGAACCTGAAACAATTCAAGTAGCTGCCCGCTTGATTTGATTTTTTAAAATTCAAACAAGACCCTAAGAGAAAGCCCACCCTGCTGTGGCTTCTCAATGCCCCTCTTTGGCCCTGAGTATCCAAAGGATAAGTTAAATCACAGCCAATCCTTCCACTTGGCGGGGGAAAGACTCCTTTGTTGTTTTTAAACAAATGAAGGCTACACCACATGAAGCAAGGATAACATTCCTTCTGTTGCCAGCCAAGACAACAAAGACCGAGAGCAGCCAGGAAAATACCCGCGAACACTTTACCAGAACTCCATCCAATCCAGGTCTCCCTCATCAACGCCAGCCAGGGCTTCCTCTTCCGTCATCGAATGCCAAGGATGAATGTGCCCGAAGCCCCAGTGGGGGACCTGCACCCACGAGGCCAAATGGACTCTCTCTGCTCCATCTGATTGCTGGTGACCTCTTCCCTCGGGAGAACAGTGGTTCCTTTGTGTCCTCATGAGGACGGCCAACCTGGGCTCTGTCCCTCGGCTGCTGGGAGAGAACAAGCTGGCAGTCCGGTTTCTCAGCAGAGGGAACAATCCCTCAGTGGCAACAGAAGGGAATTCACTGAAAACAAACAGGGATGAGGGGCTGTTCTGGGAACGTGCTGGTGTCAGGCTTCTGAGCCGTCACACAGATGGCAACTGTCCTTCCCAAGCTGGGACGACACTGGGCGGACGAGGATGTGAACACAGAGCCACGAGGGAGCTACCTGCAGTGCCTGTAAAGGTCACAAAGTGTCACTGGAAGCTTCTGGAAGCGACTTCTCCCTCCTGCTCTACATGCGTTCGGGACCTGTATTTGCACATAGCTCACAACACAGCTGCCGCCACGAGGCAGGCCCAGGTGTGGGAACCCTTCACACCCCACACCTGCACGGCCTGCCTGGCACCCAGAGGAAGAGCCCCAGGACCCAGCCTGTGCCCAGGGGGCTGCCAGACAAGACGGAAACTCAAGTAAGATTCAGAGTCTAGTTCAGGGAAGGACTCGCGTCTGTGCTTCCCTCCAGGACGGCTCCACACGCCAGCGAGGAGGCTGTGCTCTGAGCACATTTCCATGGCAGGTGAGGGTGGCTGTCACGTGGCCCCCAGGGACCCTCAAACCCAACGGTGGGAGTGTGGCGCAGAAGGACCTTCCCCGTGGGCTCGCCTGGAGCTGCCTCCTGGAAAGAGCCCCCCCCCAGGCCCGGTCAGCCCCTTCCCAGGCCGGCTGTCCCCGTGACCACTGTGACGGGCCAGCCCAGGCCGCAGCTCCTGCGGGGTCAGAGGCGGGCTGTGTAGAGCTGCACCCCACTCCTACCCTCCCGCCCACTCCTGCTGCGCTCCCCAACAAACCTCAGCCTGTGACGAAGCTCATTTTGCACCCCAAAACCCGAGTCTCCCCTTACCCGCTGTTACTTCTGCTGCAACGACTGGCAGTGTTAGTGCAGCAGGATCATCTCAGCAGCTGAACCCCAAAGATGAGCTGCAGGTGCACCACAGCAGTGGGGTCTCCTCCCGTCCCACGGTGCTGACACGACTACAGGGCCTCCGTCTGTGACAGCAGAATTTACCAACATTGACGAGAGACAGGAGTGACAGAAGGTGCCACCACAAGCCCCCTCAGCCACCGCACCAGTCTGACTATCTAGACAGCAGTAACAGAGCCACGTGGGCCAGCGCAGGAATCCCACAGTCGTCAGGCTGTGGGAGAGGCCCCTGTCGTGGGGACTGACCCGGCTGCGGAGCTCCCAGAGAGCAGCCCGACATGAGCACAGGAAATGACCTGCAGGTGGTCAAGCGCCTGTCAGGCATCTGTCACTGCTCACTCCTGCCCAGGCTGCCCAACTCCCACCCCTGGGCACAAAACAAATGTTTGCTGAGCACTCCAGACTGCCACCTTGTTTGTCATAACTCCAAAAAGTTGCCAGGCTTCTTTCTCTATGAAGAGAGGCTGCATTTATAACACTCTTACTCACCGCAGCTTTGAGCGCTCATTCTCTCACTGCTTTTGAATAAGGGCCCTGCAGGCCCTCAGGAGCTTTCTACGCATTCATTCTGGCAGGTTCTTTAGGTAGAAGGCCTTTACTTACGGCCCCATGGTCCTGAAGCTGACTTGTAGTTCATCTCATAAATCCCCGGCAGGCTCCCTGGACAAGGGACCACGGTGTAAACTCACACCTCTCGCCTAAATGTGGGAGGGCCCAGTGTTGCCCAGCCAGGCTGACTCAGGGACATCTGCTCTGGACCCTGGGCAGGCACAGGTACAACCCCTGCACCACCTGCCAACTTGGCGCCAGGTGCAGGGGAGGGAGGGCATCTGGCTGTGACTGTCATGCTGGGGAGGTCTGGGGTGGATGGATAAGGACCCCAGGACTGCTGGGCATTTCCTGCCTCCCCAACTCCTACTTGACTTTTCCGGAAGCCCAAGGTCTCTGGACAAGGACCAGCTTTCCTGAGAAGACAGGGGAGGGGGCATGACCTTTCGGCTAAGCACTGTTCTCCTGCCGGAGCCGCCACACTAGTGTGGGCCCGTCAGTCCTCATGGGCCGCAAAAGAGGACCACGTGATTTAGTGTGGGTGGATTGAGTTAGCATGCTTAATTTTCTGGTTGTTTGTTTCAAGAAACACCAATGTTGTCATCAGTCAAAATTTGTGGGAAATTTCCATGAACCACAATGCCAAGAAGACAAGATCCTGTTGTCTTTGGGAGCTCAAAACACAGGTGTCCTCTCCTGTGTTCCAGGGAGAACAACACCTATGTCCCTGTCATGCAGCTTACAATCTCAGCCAATGACAAAGCTACAGAGCAGGCAGGAAGCTCGATGGATCAGTGGTAGGAGCTCCCGGTCCTCACCCTACCGATTCAGACAGGGAACCACATTCACACACATAGACGACAACTGTGTCCTAAATCCTTGTTCCAGGACAGTCACCAACAAGACACTCGGTTGTTCCCTCCACTTCCCATATGTCACAGATTGAACTGTGTCCCGCAAATTCACTCGTTGGCACCCTAACCACCAGTATCTTGGAATGGGCCCTTATTTGGAGACAGAGTCTTTAGGGGGTGATCAAGCCACATTAGGTCATGAGGCTGGGCCCTGATCCAATATGACTAAGTGACTTTATAAAAGGGGGAAATTGGGAGACAGATACACACGCAGGGAGAGGGCTGCGTGAACACGAAGACAGAGATCGGGGTGACGCTTCTACAGGCCATGAAATACCAATAATTGCCAGGAACCACCCGCAGCCAAGAGAAGGGCCTAGAACAGCGTCTTCCTCACAGCCTCAGGAGGAACCAGCTGACACTCGAGCCTGGACTTCCAGCCTCCCGAACAGTGAGACGATAAGATGACAAATTTCCATTGTTCAAGCAACCCAGCAGTTTGTGGTTCTCTGAAAACAGCCCGATCAAACTAATCCGTCATACCTCGGACTCTCCATCTGGAAAACGGGAAAAGGAATTCTCACAGCCCTGCCTGTCTCAGAGGCTGCTGAGGGAGTAACAGCTTTGAAAATGTTCCAAGAACTCCTCACCCACCTCGCCCTACAGCCCGGCCTGTGCTTGGCCACAACACAGGGCCGAGCCTCTCAGGGCAAGACCCGCGTGGCTTCCTGATCTCAACGAACACACAAAATGTTCTTTGTTCCAACAACCTCAGTGTGGGCTCAATGGTCTGACCTGATAGTTGGGTCTAGCACATAGTTTCTGAAGAGCTGAGGTGAAGCCATTTTGGGATGGCTTTGGGGAAACTGGAAAACTCCTAGGCCTATACCTTAGGTTTCTAAGCTGCCAGAGTAGACATCTATGGGTCCACGGGCCAAAGAATCCTCTGCATCCTGCATCTCCTGTAGCTGGACAGCTCGAGTCTCTCCCACCCTTACCCCCACCACACACAGGTGCCAAAGGAATAGAACTAAAGTACAAACTAGAACTAAACTCAGGTTGAGTATCATTTATCCAAAATGCTTGGGACCAGAATTGTTTAGGATTTTGGAACATTTGCATATACACAATGAGATATCTTGGGAATGGGACCCAAGTCTAAACTTGAAATTCATTTATGCTTCATATATACCTTATACACATAGCCTGAAAGTAATTTTATAGCACATTTTTAATAATTCTGTGTATGAAACGAAGTTTTGACTGTATTTTGTTGCCTGTCACATGAGTTCTGGTGTGGAATTTTCTACTCAAAGCATCAACTCAGTGCTCAAATATTTTGGATTTTGGAGCATTTCAGATTTTAGATTTTCAGATTAGGGATGCCCAACTTATGAATTCTTGTCCTATACCAGAGGCAAACTATGGCCCAAGGGTCCAATCCAACCTGGCCACTTGTCTTTGAATGGCCCATGAACATAGAATGTTTTCATATTTTTAAATAGTCACTGGCCGGGCGCGGTGGCTCACACCTGTAATCCTAGCACTCTGGGAGGCTGAGGCGGGAGGATGGCTCAAGGTCAGGAGTTCGAGACCAGCCTGAGCAAGAGCGAGACCCCGTCTCTACTAAAAATAGAAAGAAATTATCTGGATGGCCAAAAAAAAAAAAATATATATATATATATATATATATACACAAAAATTAGCGGGGCATGGTGGCACATGCCTGTAGTCCCAGCTTCTTGGGAGGCTGAGGCAGAAGGATCGCTTAAACCCAGGAGTTTGAGGTTGCTGTGAGCTAGGCTGACGCCATGGCACTCTAGCCCAGGCAACAGAGCAAGACTCTGTCTCAAAATAAATAAATAAATAAACAAATAGTCGGGAGGTGGGAATCAAAAGAAGAGTAGTATTTCATGATGTGAAAATTATATGAAATTTAAGTCACAGCATCCACAATTAAAGTGTCACTGTGCCCAGCTCCATCCATTCCATCAACGGCACTCTTGTGCTATCACAATGGAGTAGCGTGGACAGAGACCTTATGGCCCATAAGGCCGTTTACTCTCTGGCTTTTTGCAGAAAAACGTTTGCCAACCTGTGTTCTCTACCAGCCCTACTCATGCAACAGGCAAAGGGCCAGGCGGGATGAGGCTCAGGCCAGAGGGAAGTGGGCATTCACCTGGGTGCTGGATGCCAGCAGAGTTTGCCAAGAAAGAAGAGATGGCAAGAGGGAAGGAAAGAAAACCAGTGGAAGGTGCAGTCCGAGAGGGAGAAAAGAATGAGCCCAACATCAATTTCAAAATTGTTTCCAGAGCTGACTCTAACCTCAGAAGGAAGGAGGCATTTCTGGCAGCACGGTGAGGCCCATCTCCTTCAGCGCAGGTCAGCACAGTCGGTCCTCACAAAGCGACGTCCAAGACTGCACTGGGATTTCACGGCCTCGCATGAACTTAACCCCAGGTTTTTCACTGTTTATGGGGGAAGATTATTCCACTCTGAGACAACCAATTTACAAAACTGAGAAAATGACACTTTGGTAGACGGTCAAAGGCCTTTATATTGAATGCTATCAAAATCCACACTACAAAAACTGTTAACAGATACTAAAAAGTATTTAGGCAACTATGGGTGATATAGCCAAGTGAAAGTCTCTGAAATGTCACCTGATGTGTCTGGTTGGATTTTCTCATGCGGAATACAGAACCGGTTCATTTACCTTTCCAATAATTACATAAAATTTCAAAGTTTATAGAGAAAGCAACAGGAACATGATACAACCTTCCTCGCACCTGTATTAAACCTATATTGAACACTAAGCACAAAATGGGGGAGCGGTGTCAAGACCAGCCACAGCCAGGCACCCACAATGGTTTCAGCCACATTTATCCACCCACGCCACACCCGGTGCAGCTCCTACCTGGCACCTGTGCAGCATCAGGTGGATGATTTATCTTACACTGAGTGGCTGCCTTTCCTGAATGCCCTTCCTCCCTGGCAGAGTGGCAAAGGAGGCCCCCGTTTGTCTCTATGAAGAGGGGAACAGTGACACACAGGCCTGCCACACCTGTGACCCGAAGGCTGCCTTCTCCTCCCCCTTTGAGCTTCTGCTCCCACCGGCTGGAGCTGGTGTTGCACTTTAGACTGGAAGTGAAAGATCCTGCAGGCTGCTTGAGGTCCCCACGAGAAACACGTTATCACACCCACACCCAGAGAAGACCTTTACCCAGAAGTTATACTGGAAGATTCATGTACGTTTGGCTTTTTTCAATTTTTAAAAATATTATTCTTCAAGGCTTTGACTGTCTTTTTCAGCACACTGACCAATTACTTATGGGCCTTTAGAGTCTGACCCAGTTCATAATTTTGGGATCCACCAGCAGGGCTAAAGGTTTCAATCCCACATTTCAACAATCACCACTTCAAAGGCAGTGAAGAAGAACTTCTCAAGGAAGAGTCCTGTGCTCTGTTTCTGACCTCACAACCGCCTCCCGTGATCACATGGGGAGACATCCCAGTAAATGGAGGACTCGGGATATTACCGTGAGCCAAGTGCGTGGGGTCACATTTCAGACTAGCTCCATGACCTTTTCTAAATTATCTAACTTCTCTGGACTTTGTTTCCCTCAACTGTAAAACGGGGCTTTCTATCCCATGGGAGAGTATATCTGATTAACATGGGTTTTTCTTCCTTTACTTTTTCTACTAGCCCATAGACCACGTTGAGGGCAGGGACTCTTGTCTTTTTCTTCTTTGAAACATAAAACACCAGACACGTGGTGCCAAATACATAGCAGAAACTTCACAAAATACTTGTGAAATTCTTTCCATGAGACAGGGGTTCTCAATCATTAGCTTGTCCTGGACTCACCTGGGGGGCTCGTTACAATACAGATCGCTGTGCCCAACCCCAGAGTTCCTGATTCTGCAGGTCTGGGGTGGGCCTGGGAAGGTGCATTTCTAACTTATTCCCACGTGACGTCGATGCTGCTGGCGCGGGGCCACACCTGGCACTGGTATAAGGTATCCCAGGCTGACAATGTGCTTTTCCACAGGGTCCCTTGGTTATTTTTCACAACAACCCTGTGGGGTAGGTAAGACAGATATCTTCATGCCCATTTGGCAGATGGGAGAACTGAGGTTGACTTGGGTTTCAAAGACTCACCCAAGATCAAAAAGTGAGAAGCTGGGAGGACAACCCAAAGTATCAGCAAAGCCAGCAGCAGCAACCTTGATAAAAACAGAGTGACGGCAAATACCAGGAAAGCAATCTGAACACAAAACAGGGCGCAGTGAGACAGGATGTCTACCAGCGAGGGCATAAAACACCAGACTGGGTTCCAACGTTGCATTTCCTTCCTTCTTTCCTTCTTCATGGCAGATTGTAAAACCTCCCAAGTCTTTAAAAGCAGGAAGAAGCTAAAAATCCTGCCTGAATCAGATTAAGCAGAGTTTGTGACTGAGTCTTTAAAGAGTTTACGCCTCGTAGTGTATCTCGAAGAGGCTGAAAATACTTAGAAAAGCTTGGTGTGTAGAAGACTCAGACCTTATTTGAATCTGGACTCAAATCCTGGCTCTGCCACTCAATGCTGTGACCATGGGCAAGTTTTATCCTTCTTCCTCAGCGCTGGGTGGGTAGGGAATTGCTGGGCCTCTCCCATGAGTAGTAAGTGAGATGACGCCTACGCCAAGGTCCCTGCGTCAAGCGCTGGTTCCTTTCTTCCAGGACCCCACGCAGCTAATGCCTCCCTCAGAGATGTCTTCGCCATGTGCCCACCCCTCCCTGACCGCAGGCAGAGCTGTCACAGACGGAGGACCACCAGGATAGACGGGGCTGGCAGGGCATCCCAGCCATCTGACCTCTTGGATTCTCCTTCCTGCCAGTCACATCTTTACCCGGCAGCCTCTGACCTTTGCAACAGCGAAGAGGCCAGCGGGAAAACGCAGCCCGGAGCCACCAAGTCGGCCTTTCACACTGACCCAAATTCCCCTCCACGCCTGACTCATCGCAGACTGAGAGCCCTCTTCTTGAATATTCAGCTTCGCAACGGGGTCACGGGGGCCCCCACCGGACTGCCGGATGGTTAGAAAGCCTAGCCAAAGCGGAGCAGCGCGTGGAATACTCACTTCATAAGAGCATCGAGTGATTTATAACTCACTAACCTGATGGTGCATCACAGGCCACCCCCTTCAGATAACACGTCCTGCCCTGGGAGCATGCGTAGAGCGGAAAGGGAGTCACTGGAACATCTGCTGAAGCCCAAGACTGAGTAAAGTTAACAGAAGACCATTTTGTATTTTAACATATTTCCCCAAAACAAACCCTCAGTTTCTAAACCTCCTCAGTGAGATGAGTGCAATATGTTATCCAGATATGCAAGGCACTCCCCAACTTTGAGGAACATCTTACTTTTTAAACAAGATATTTAAAAAAATGCAATCTTTCAAAAACCAGTGTTTTTTTTTTTTTAAATGCAAACTTGAAAAAGGCCAGTGCGATGGCCCGCTGCCTGCTGGAGTGGCTGCATTTTTGGAGCTGTTTCAATTGGTGGTCACAGAGTTGGGTGACCAACATCTCCCATCCCACGAGCAGGGCTGCCCAAAGGGCAGAGCTACATGGAAAGTCATTTCCCTTAGCGATCCCACAACCTCCTTCGGTTCAGGTCCTGCTGAGAACACACCAGTCCAGGTGGTTATTCAGGGACAGGAAAGGCAGTTTCTGTCTACCATCCCTCACTCCCCAACAGAGCCATCGGAGCCTCACAGATTAGTCTCTCCTCCTGGAGACTGCTCTAGATATTTATTTATTCTTCCCTTTGTCATCAGCAACAATAAATTAGGCATGAAAGGTTAATACAACTATAAACACAGCTTAAGGTCTCATGGCTGGTGCTTATTTAGCTTAAAGGGACATGAGGTTAAAGAATGTCAACCCATCACTATGTCATCTCGCAAATCCTCACTCCTTGTAGGGTACAGAGAGATTGGTAAGAGAAATAAAGCCCTGGGTCCTGCACTCTAGAAGCTGGAAGAGAAAGCAAGTATCTAAATATAAGACAAAATAAAATGTGGAAGATGCCAAGACATCACATTGCTCACATAAGTGGAGAACCAGATAAACAATCCCTAGATGGAGTGAAGTGACTTGTGCGTCAGAGCAGGGGCCAGTTTGGGCCGACTGGGATCCAAGCACACATCAAGGAGGATGCTACGTATAAAGTAGTGACAAACACCTGTCCAGGTGAGATGCATGTCATCTCTGTGTTCCCTTTCACTGTCCACAGATTCTAACTTTTTCTGATGTTCTTCTAAACATCTATCACCACACGGATGGTTTGTAGTCATTAAGGCAGACCTTGGTAGCTGTCTCAACTCTTGGTGGATGGAGCTGAAATATTCGCCTTTCTTATGACAGGCACAAAGTAAGGATGTATAGAAGGCCCCGGCATAGTGGATGCTTGTATAATCAGCTACTCTGTTGCTGCACTGTCGAGATATTCTCTAAATGGTGGGTGTCATCTGCTGGTGTGCCCCCCCCAGTACCCCAGGGCTGTGAGCCCTGGCTTGGCCCGAGGGACAGAGAGGATGAGCTGCCGGGGCAGCCCTGGGATCAATGCCCCAGCCTGCCCACCGCCAGAGGGACAATTCTAAGGCATATTCTCTTGTTCCTCTAGAGCTGCTGCCCCCAACCCCCAGGCCGCACAGCAGGAGGTGAGCAGCAGGTGTAGGAGGGAGCAGTAGCTGTGCTGGGCAGTGAGGGAAGCCCCACCTGCACCTACAGCCACTCCTCACTGCTCCATCAATCACCATCCGAGCCCCCGACTCCTGTCAGATCAGCAGCAGCATCAGAGCCTCATAGGAGTGTGACCCCCACTGCAAACTGCACATGCAAGGGATCCAGGTCACGTGCTCCCCATGAGAATCCGACGACTGATGATCTGAGGTGGCACTGAGGTGGCGCCGCTGCCTCTCCCCATCCGTGGAAAACCCGTCTTCCATGAACTGGTCCCTGGTGTCAGCAAGGTTGGGGACAGCTGCTCTAGAGGGTCCTCAGCACGATGGAGCCCCAGTGGCCAGTCACAGTGGCTCTCAGCTCAACAGCTCACCCTGGATCTGCTTTTCCTCTTCCCTCATCTCAGCCCCGAGTACCAACTCTCGCTTGCTGGGATCGGTCACCTCCCCAAAAACATCAGCACCCAAGTCCTTGTCTCAGGCTCTGCTTTCAGGGGTCGCAAACCAGAACAGGTGGCAAATGTAAAACTGCTTAGACTGCTGGGTCTCTTGGCCAGACACAAACATTAGGCTGAGTGACAAAAACGAGCAGTCCCGGCGAGTTCTGGCCCAAGCCAGTGGGCTATTTTGTATTATTAGAAACTCCCAATTTAGAAAGCCAAGCAAATACGTCGTTTCATTAATAAGGGACATTCATGCTCAGCTAAATCTGGAGGAAAGCAAAGGTTATTTATACCCCAACTGACATTTTTACATTAAAAATATATAAATTCACTGTGGATCACTTCCAGGCGGAGGGCAGCTGGCAGAGCTCGCGGTTCCCAAGGGATTCCTGACCCTCAGTGGGGCCCGGATCTGGGCTCGGGCTCCATGGTCCCAGCACACATGTCAGCAGGGAAGCCCACCCTGCGACGTGCCACAGGGCTCTGCCCCAACGTCACCTCCTCGAATCCCCCCTGCGGCCGGTGGTCCCCTAGTCTGAGGTTTTGCTTTCCGCATCAATGGTGGGCCAAAAATACTAAATGGAAAATCCCAGAAATAAAGACAGAGAGACCACATTCACATAACTTTTATTATAGTATATTGCTGTAATTATTACATTATTAGTTATTGCTGTTAATCTCTTCCTGTGTGGAATTTATAAATTAAACTTTATCACAGGTATGTATGCACAGGAAAACACAATTTCCATAGGGCTTGGAACACATCTCCCAAGGATAAGGGGGGACTAGTGCATTACTTTTCTATCGCTGCTGTAACAAATTACCACAAATTTAATGGCTTAAAACACATTTATTTTCTTACAGTTCCGCAGGCCAGAAATCTAAAATCTGTCAAGGCACTGGCAGAGCTGGTTCCTTCTGGAGAATCTGTCTCCCGGCCCCTTTTAGCTCTAGTGGGCACCTGCGTCCTGGCTCGCGGCCCCGCCCCCATCTTCAAAGCACATCATCCCAACAATCTGTTTCCGTCATCACAGGGCCTTCTCTGTGGCCAGGTGTCGCTCTGCCTCCCTCTTACAAAGACACTTGTCATCACATTGAGGCACATCTGGGCAATCCAGGGTCATCTCCCCATCTCAAGATCCCTAAATTAATCACATCCGCAAAGTCCCCTTTGCCAAATAAGGTAATACTCACAGGTGCTGGAGATTAGGATACAAATATCATTTTGGTTTTTTTTTGTGGAGGGTTTACTCAGCTGACCACACACGCCACCAAAAACAGTACCTTTTCCACTCATTCCCTCACCAGGGCTCATCTACCACTCTGCACATGCTTTGATCGATCACTCACTTGTTTCCTTTCTCTCCCACCAGAATAAACGCTCCACGAAGACAAGGGCTGTGTCCTGTTCAGCTGAGCACCTGGAACCACCTGGGATACAGCAGGCTGGGAAAATGTGTGTCGAATGAATGACTTCTAGGGCATCCACAAAGTCCAGGTGCAAATGCAGATGAAAGGATGCAGACTCGGAGGTTCTCAAACACCAGTGTGCGGGCAGGCAGAAGGAGAAGCACCTTGAAGAGGCGGTTCTAAAAGTTCCCTGTGTCCAGCATCCCAGTGTCCAACAAGCTGACCAAGTGGTCCTCGGGGCAGGAATGCACCTGTGCTGCTCACTGTTGTGTTCCCAGCCCCTAGGCCCGCAGCCCACACGCAGTAACATGCTGCATTACTAGTTCCTGTTGCCTGAACAGAAAAGAAAGCTTCTCAGGTACCCATACTCTGCAGCCTGGTTTAAGATCCACTGATCCACTGCCTCCCAGCTGGTCTCAGCTACACCCCTCACCAAATTTATGGTCCCACCACCTCACCTTCAGTGCAGCATACCCGGCTTATGAACACCAAGCACCCTGCTCCTCCCTGCCCCGCTCCTTTTGGAGCCAGGCTTCCCTGCCCCATTTTGGGGTTTTACTCAGTTTGGCCCTACTGGCGTGTCCAGCCTCCTCGGCGTCCACTGGCAATTCCTCACTCCGGCCAGGGCAGCTGCTCCAGCCTGACAGTCTCCTACACACATGCCACCTCCTCCCGTTCTTCCTACTGTAGGGAAAGCCTCCTTAATCCCCTCCCTGCCTCTCCTTCAAAGCCCAACTCACAGGGGGCTTCCACAAAGCCCAGGTCTCAGTGACAGCCCCCTCCCGCCCACACTTACAGTCCCACGGCACTTCCTCCCTGTGGGTGAGTTTCTGACAATCACCTTTGCTCTCCAGGGAGGATGATGGTTACATTTCTCCTGTGCCCTCTAGCTCCTGGGCTTGGATTCTTACAGACCAAGAGTTCAAACCCCAGTGCTACCGCTGACCAGCTGCATGGTACTGGACAGGCTGTTAACCCTCCATGCCTCTCCATTCCTCATCCAGAAAATGGGCACACAGCAACCCACAGCCACCAGCCCAGCACTGGCACGGGGAGGTGTGCCAACAGGGAAGTGAACAAAACCCAGAAGCTGCACATGTGCCCACTGGTGCCACCAGCCAGCCAAGAGCAGGCGACACCCCTTCTTACCTGGGAGAGGCCTGGGCACCTCTGAGACCAGGATGGAGAACTGCAAAGTGCAGCCAGGGGTGTCGCGGGCCTCTAGATCAGATCCAGAACACCCAGTTAAATCTGAATTTCAGGTACACAACAAACGATTTTTTTAGTGTGGGTCCCAAATCCTCCTGGGTGTCTTGCATTTTCATTTGCAAAACCCAGCACCCCTTTTGGCTGTGCCAGTCCCAGGAACTCCAGCCTCACAGGAACGATGATGGGAGGAGGCGAGTGGCAGACCCACGAAGGTCACTATCAGAGATGCGCTCTGTGATATTTGCTTCCCATTAAAGAGTTGCTTTCCAAAACAAATAAATAAATAAAATAAAAATTTTCTTGCTAACTACCACAAGGGACTGTTCCAATAACATTTTCCATTCCAGTATAACTCTGCAAGAACTCAGAAACAAAGCAATGACTCCCACAACAAAGCTCACCATGGCAACAGCTCACCTCCATCCCCCAAATCATGACTTCACCTCACATTCCACCAGAAACCCAGTATAGACTGTTCCCAAAGAATCCTTGTGCAAACAAACACCACTCAACTGCGCCTGAATGGCAGGAAATGTGGCAGCTTTTTCTAATTTTAACTTTCCCCAGGAACGCATTCCACCCAAACACGTGGGGCCAATTCTCCCCAGACCCTTGCAGACCACGGATTCCTTTGCAGTCAAGCAACCACCTCCAGAGCCCAGAACTGGGATTTCACGCTTGCCGGTCTGGCCGTGGGGGTCCCTGGGCTCCGGGTCCTGTGCTGACTCACTGCACGATGTTCCAAAGTGACGAAGAGGCTGAAAGGAGCCATCTGAACGGGAAGGCACTCCCAGCCACCGACGGAACAGAGTGCTGAGCAGTCTCCGCCTCAGGAAGGCCGCGCCAAGCAATGAGGATAAACAGAGCCCGGGCTCAGAGGCGAGGGTATGCGGGCCAGGACCGAGGGTACACAGGCTGGGGCTGGGAATGCCTCGAAAGCACAATTCTGCAAATTATCCCCCTGGGACAGAAGGATTCAGAATGTGCCTCATTTGATTTTAAAAGCCCACGGGGCAAGGGACAAACTAGGAGGCAATATCTGTAGTGTTCATAATTAAGAACGGCTTATTTTCCAGAAAATTCAGAGCACTCCTACAACTCAGTAAGAAAAATGGGCAAAAACCACGAAAAGGATCTTCACATGGGAAGAAACCAGAACAGACAATAAACATTAGCTTATGGTTAATAGTCAGAAGAACATAAATGAAAAACAAATCAAATACCATCTCACTCCCACCAGGCCATCCTCTCGACATTAGTAAAGGCAGACGACAGTGAGTGCGGTGAGGACGTGGAGGAACTCGGGTGAACTTGAATGCCGCCGTGGGAGCCGATGCCCAGGTGTGCTCCCTGGCAAACAGGTGCACACCGAGCTGGAGGTCATGTACAAAGACCTTCACAGCAAGTGTGGTCTGTGACGGCACAGGGCTGTCAGCAGCCTGCTGTTGTGCAGGAGCAGGAGGAGTCAGTAAACTAGGGCACTAACATACAGTAGCACCCCTGACACGGGATGCCACGGTTTCAGTTACCCTTGGCCAACTCTGGTCCAAAAGCAGGCGAGTATAGCACAGTAGGATACTCTGAGAGAGAGAGAGAGAGAGAGAGAACCACATTCACATAACTTCTATTACAATATATTGTTATAACTATTCTACTACTAGTTATTGTTGTTAATCTCTTACTGTGCCTAATTTATAGATTAAACTTTATCATAGGATGTATGTATAGGAAAAAACATAGTATATATAGGATTCAGTACTACAGAAATTTCAGGCATCCACTGGGGGTCTTGGAGGGTATCCCCCTCAGATAAGGGGGGGACTTACAATGGGAAACCACACAGTCGTGACAATGGATAAACTACAGCTATACATATCAACACAGATGAACCGCAAGGATATAATGTTTAGCCAAAAAGACCTCTTGGCAGAATATGTATTAGCTGCCTAGTGCTGCGTAACAAACCACCCCTAACAACAGGCATTTATTATTTCACAGTTTCTGTTGGCCAGGAATCCGGGTGTGGACCTCTTGAGGGTCTCCACAAGGCTGCCATCAAGGTCTTGGCCATGGCTGGGGTTTCATCTCAAGGTTCAACTGGGGAGAGAGTCTCCAAGCTCATCCAGTTGCTGGCAGCATCCAGTTCCCTGTGGGTGCAGGACGGAGGGGCTCAGCTCCATGCTGGCTGTTGGTGGGAGAACACCCTCAGTCCATGCCACGTGGGCCCCTCTGTATGGCTGCTTGCCCCACAGAAGCCAGCGAGGGAGGCAGTCTGTTATCAAGGAAGAAGTCATAATCTTACGTAACCTAATCACACAGGAGCATCATCACTTCTGATCAGTTCCATTAGTTAGAAGTAGGCTGCAGCCCAGCTTACATCAAAGGGAGGGGAGCACACAGGGTGTGAGCATCAGGAGGTGTGGATTATTGAGGGCCACCTTAGAGTCTGCCAGCCACAAATGGAAACTGTGTGGTTCCATTTATATAAAAGTTGAAAACACAAAGAACAAATGGTGTTCCTTAGGAACACAACCTATGCAATAAAACTAAAATAGTAGGGAAGGACAACCACAAAGTTCAGGACCATATACCTTAAATGCTTCAGGTATTATTAGATAAACACATTAGACAAGAACAAGCTGAGCTTGGAGGAGCACAGTGAATGTCAACGCTAAGGGTGACGTCCCATTTCCTGACCTGGGTTGTGGCTACACAAGTCTGTACAAATGTTTGTTGTTTCTGTGATTCTTAAATCATCCCCAAATATTTTCAAATATTATTTGTATCTACTCAGAGTTTAGGGACCACACAGCTTGGCCCCTTGGCACCCCATGGAACAGTGATGACAGGTGTTCTGCACCCTGTGGGACTCCTCTGGGGCATCCCCGCCTCCTGCACGCCTCACCTTGCAAAGAAACAGACCAGCTCCGACCCAGAAGCAGGGCCACCACCCAGAAACCCTGCTCTCCCTCCTTGCCAAACTGAATTCAAAGGCCTCCAGCCTTACCTGGTGCTAAAGATTTTCCTCTGAGAGGTTCAGCCTGTTCCTCCGGGCTGGAGAATGACTCCAGGAGCTCGCCCCACCTCCGCCCTTCAGTTTCCAACACAGGCCAGTCTCTCTTCCTGGGCCAGGGCTCCCCTCCAGGACCTTGAAGCACCCTATTGTTGGGGGGGTCTGTCCTTCTCGAGGCCGCCGAAAACAACAACAATCGATTGCTGGAAGTTGGGAGTCGCCCAGAACCACATCCTGTTTGGCCACGGCAGTGATTCAATCATGCCAACGCTGCCCGGACAAAAGAACTTTCTACGCAGGCTTAAAGGAGAGACATGATGCCTGCAGCAAGGAAGGAGCCCAGCCAGAGTTCACTGCACCGGTCAGCGAGCACAGAGTGCTGGACGGACGGCCGGCAGGGCAGGGAAAGGACACCTATCTCTGCAGGGACAGCAGTGGCAGGCACCCTGCATTTTCACCCAGCCCTCAGGCACCCACACACTGCTGTACAGGCTGCCAGATACTTGTCAAATGAATGAATGAATAAACGTAACCATTCTCCAGATGGGGTGAGGAAATGCCAAAATATAAACAGACCATCTGGGACAGACGGAGTTGCCACTGACAGCAGAAGGGCAAAACCCTGGTGACACCCTTCTCCCCTGAGATCAGAAAGGCAAGTGCAGGGACCCTGTGTGTGCACGCGCACATGCGTGTTTAGTTACTTTCCTCATGTGGGGCTCGCTCTCTGTGCACTACTTGCATAGGCAGAAAACATCCAACAGAGCAGGTACCTCGGTGTGGCGGTGAATATTCGTACATACTTTAATCAGCCATCCTTGGAGAAGAGACAATCTCATTCTGTTTTCCATCTGCCAGCCCTAAGCCGCTAACCGGATTAGTGGGGGCCTCGGCCCCGGGTCCGACACCTGCCAGTCGTTCCAAAGCCTGTTGCTCTGGGATCTGAATTTCAGAACAGTTTAATAATGCACCATTGTCCCCGCCACTCTGCCCTGTTTCTCAGGTTCACTCGGCAAAAAAGATGATCGTGTCTGTGTTTAGAAGCTCCTCACAGGCCGGGAGAGTGGCTCATCTCTAAATGGCCAGAAAGGACAAAGAACACACCGGGGAAGAGAGACAGGCCACAGCCAAGACCAGAGAGGGCTGGGTCCCAACACCGGGGCCCACTGAGCGAGGCTTCGTAGAGAAGGGCGTGGGACCCAGCGCTCCTCCCTGGCAGGGGTGTCGTGTGTCGCCCGAGGCACTGGGATCCGGACACCAGCCATGGTCACACCACACAAGGCAGACATGAGCACAGTGGACCAGGCCCAGTTTACCATGAGCATCTTACAAGAGCATGGTACATTTGTCAGAATTGATGTCACTATGTTGTTATCAAAGAACAAAGACCATTCTTTATTCACATGCCCTTAGTTTCTCCCAAGGTCTTTTTTTCTGTTGCAGGAGCCCATCCAGGATACCACATGACATTTCCTTGTCATATCTGTTTAGGCTCCTCTTGTGACATTTCCCCAGAAATCACTTGTTTTTGATGACCTTGACAGTTTGGAGGAGGACTGGTCAGGTATGTTGTAAGATCCCCCTCAGTTGGGATTTGTCTAATGTTTTTCTCCCTGTTAGTCTGGGGTTATGTGTTATTTAGAGGAAGACCACGGAGGGGACGTGCCCTGCTCAGCAATCACATCGTACCATCAACCCGACGTGGCGCTGTGACGCTGACCTTGCTCACCTGGGCCAGCCTCTGTCAACCCCTTCCCCAGGCCCCGTGCTCCCTCTCTGCTCACTGCCCACTCAGTACGAAATAAGAAGCCCAGGTCCAAGGGGCAGTGGCCCTGGCTTAACTGTAGGCAGCCACGTGTAAGAGAGGCCTTCTCACCTTGCTCACCCCTGCCCTGTCACCCCAAAAGGATTTAAGTTGGCTACTGAAAACTACCAGCTAACTGTAAGCTCAACACGAGTTTAAAATCAGAGTGACTGAATAAATAAATAAAGGTGAAAACCTGGCCTGTGTTTATAAAAAGACAATTTCTAGGAGAAGGGCCCAGGTACTACGTGCGCTGCCTGGCCAGGCAGCTGGTGCTGGAGGGACCTCGGCCCCTGCAGGAGCGGCTCTTCGTGGGGGATGTGGGCTCTGCGGGTGACAGATGGGCCCTGTGCCCAGGAGATACAGCCCCACACACATCACTCCGGGCGCTGGACCTGGCTGCAGACCCCTGCGCTCTGGGGTCAGCCTTCACTTCAGAGTTTCTGTAGGGACTTGGGGACATGGGATGGCAGACAGGAGAATGAGGCCAGAGGAGAGAAACACCCTCTTAAGCAGAGAGGCAGGGAAGCCACTGGGGGCAGGGGGAGTTAAGATTGAATACTCTCGGTCAAGCTACTTTTGTTCAATTTTTGACTCCCAAAGCTTGGGTAAACTGGTTGGTGCCTCAGTTTCCCCATATGCTGAGTGAAGAGGCTTACAGCCCCTGGCTCACAGGTAGGATTCTGGAATTAGGCATGAGTTCCCCAGGTGAGGAGTGGAGGAAAGCCCCAGTAGACAATGGGGTTCAGGCGCTGGGTGGGAGGGACAGCCTGCTTAGGTGCAGCCAGACTGCTGGGCTCACGTCCTGTCACTGCAACCTCAGCAAGTGACCGAGCCTCCCTGGGCCTGGCTTCTCCACCTGCAAAAGGGAGAACGTAGCGGGTCTGGGCCAAGCACCATGCACCGGGCGCTGCCTCCGCTGGCCTGTGCTGCTGTTACCATTTCAGAGGCAGGAAACCAATCCGTTGTGGGATAACAACCCAACCAAGAACAAAATGCCCAGCCCCCAACCCCAGCTCTCCACCTGCTCGACTCCACAGGGAATATCCAATTCCTGCACCAGACTAATTCAGAGAAATACATTCCACACCAACCTTCCCCTTTCCAGTTCCTGGAACTCTGGCAGTTGCGAGGCAGCTGCTTGCTGCCGGATCCCGGCCTGCTCCTGGGACAGGACTGAGGCGTGTGCTGGGCACACTTCACATGCGCCTCTGATCAGGCTGAGTTTTATTATGATCCCCGTTACAAATCGCCACTTGTCACGGGCAGGCAGGGCCTGCGGTGGTGAAGCACAGACCACAACACCCTGGTGTGAATGCACTGACTAGCTCAGAGTCCTTCCCCTCCTCCCACCCTTGGCCAAAAAGCACCCCACCACTGTGACCGCCACTGTGACCGACACCAGCCAGGGAGCAGACAGGACACGGAGGGGAGGAAGGCAGCAGAGAGGAGCTGGAGAAGCTGGCACTGGATCCCTGGCTTTTTCTGAGCTAAGAAACTTTGTCAATGCCCTGGGCTGTGGGCTGCGTCTAGGTGGTACTGTAAAATGCAGCCAGGGAACGGGGCCCCCCAATCTCACTGATACACCGAGCCCAGCACTAAGGCCAGAGCTTAAGGGCCAAGTCAGAAGCTAAACATTCCAGACGCTTCCTGTGGCTTCCAAGAGGGCTCAGCACATCCAGAAGTGGGACTCGGAGCATTCCCGTTGGCTCCAGGGCAGTGGGCTCACAGGGCAGCCTCCCCCAACCCACTCCACCAAATGCAGCAACTTAAGGGGCAGTAAAATGGGACGGAGCTCACGACTGCCACGTATCTCTAGATGACAGTTTTCATCCAGAGGCTGGTGAGAAGCTGATGAGTTCTGGAAATTTCTCCCCTGACCTGCTAGACCTGGAAAAGCACTTGGAAACTGGCTTACATTCCATGTCGGCATCACAGCCTTGCAGACCCCAAAAATACAGGCTTCAGAAAGGACAGAAGGGCTTTCTGGGAGCCTGCAGCTGCGCTACGTGAAGAGAAAGCACTCACAGTCTGTTCAAGAGACTGTTTATCGTGTACGACTTCCCCAGAAAGGCAGGTCACTTTGAGACTGGTGCCTCCCATGTAAAAGGTGGTCGGTCAGTGACTCCCCAGTGACTTGATTTCAGGACAGAGTGCTGGAACTACTTCTACAAAGTGAAGCTGTCTATCTTGCTTAGAGATGCTGCTCAAATTCCAATCTTAGAAGAGAAGATTGAAAGCGAAATGTTAAAACTGTGAGTGCACAAGGGCAGGTGAACTACTGCCTTCCATCAAGGAGGGGTCGGAAAGCTGCACTGAAAGCAATTCCCCGAGGACAGCATTCCACCCTCCGCGGGGAGGGCGAGCAGCTGGATGGGGAACAGCTGGGTGGGGACTGCCCGGTGGAGGCGGCAGGCTGCAGCACCGAGCACGAAGGACCCCATTTTAAAACTAACGTCTGTGTGATTTATCTCACAGTAATGGAGTTATAGGCAGTCAGAGGATTTTTAATTTTGTCTACAGGCTGTATTTCCTAAATCTTCTCGGTATACACATGCACTGGTCATAAACAAACAAAATGACACGCACTGGCCGTGCTTTAGAGTCACCAGGAGGCGACTAGTCTCAGACTTCAGGTCTGCACAGGGATGCTTATGTCTTGTTGTTCACCACCACACACTTTAACTAGGTCGACTCTTTAAACAATTGCCAGGGGGAAGGTGGCTTGGGAAGGTAATACTGGGAGGAAGGCTTGGTCCCACTGTCCTCCTTATATGTGGTCTTTTCAAAGTAAGCTCCCCAAGCAAATGTGCAAGGAGAGAAAACACATGATATCTACAACAATTCACTTGAGTTTTCATTTTTATTGTAAGTAGTTTCTGTACCTATAAAGAAAAAAGCCCAGCAGAAAAACTTTACAGAAAGTCAAAGTTAATAAATGCTGTTTAAAAAGGGAGGCTGGACAACGAGCATATATATGCTCAGCATCACTCATCATTAGACGCAAGTCAAAACTATAAGGAGGTATCGCCGCACAGCCCCATCAAGACAGCTACTCCCAGAAACACAGAAAACAACAAATGCTGGTGAGGATGTGGAGAAACTGGAACCCTCGCACGCTGTTGAGGGAAATGTAAAATGCAGAGACTGCTATGGAAAACGATATGGGGGTTTCTCAAAAAATTAAAAATAGATTTACCATACGACCCACCAGTTCCACCTCTGGGTACATATTCAAAAGACTTGTGAGCAGGGTCTGGAAGAGATTGTGTGTACACTTGTGTTCACAGCAATAGTACTCACAATAGACAAGAGGTGCAACCCACATGTTCCTGGACAGGTGAATGGGTAAACAAAATAATGATATAAACATATAATGGAATATTAATCAGCCTTAAAATGTAACATCATATGCCACAGCAGGAGGAACCTTGCCGACACTCCGCTAAGTGGAATGTGCCAGTCACAGGAAGACAAAAGCTGCATGATTCCGAATGACCCCCTGGAGTGGTCAAAGTCACAGAGACAGAAAGGGGATGGAGGGTGCCAGGGAACGGGGACATGGGTAGAGAGTTTCAGTTTTGCAAGATGAAAACGTTCCAGAGATTCTGTGACATAACAGACTGAACTGCTTGCTTAAAGATGGTTAAGATGGTAAAAATCCGTATTACATGCCTCTTACCACAATTGAAAGTTTTAACGAATAGAAAGGGGGAGCTACATAGAGTAGCCTATTTTGTTTTCCTCATGTAGTTTCTGAAGAAATCTGTGTCTGGCAACACACTCTGCAGCAGTCCCCACATCTAACTCTTCAATTTGGGCCGGATAACCCACAAAACAGTTCTAAAGCAGTTAAGGAAAAAAAAGCCACCCCCTCTCCGATCGCTTTATGAGGCAACAAGCGATCCCCATCTCCAGAGCTGATAAACAAAGGAGAAAAGAAGAGTCGAGTCCCATCTGGGAACACACGGAAACCTAAGCGACAGAAATCAGCAGAACTCGACACATCAGACAGAATTAGCCTGAGGAATTCAAGGCCAGCGCAGCTGAGCAATGACTGCTCCAGTGAAGGAGTGACTCATGTTTCACTTTCTATGTGTCTGCAGTATTTGTCACTGTTACTAAGGCATTATTACTCCTACAACAAAAAGACTAAAGCCCACCCAAAGTTTTGAAAAACCTCAATCTCACGGATATAGAGTCAACTTAGGATGTTTTTAAAATTAAAAAGCTGGGGGCCATGGCCCCAGGCCAACCAAACCTCTAGGAGAGGGACCTGTGCGATATTTTGAACCCTCACAGGTGATTCTGACACACAGAGTGAGGAGAAGCTGGGCCAAGGTTTAGAGATAGGCCAACAAGCCCCTTAAATGCCAGACACCCTGGGCCTGTCCCTCAGCATCCACGTTTACAAGTGTTTTGCGTTTTGACCAATGCAGCTAGAACTAAGGCAGAAACACTTTGGGGATGGAGGGGGAGCAACTGGGGAGTACAAGGTGTGTGTGCCCGAGACATTTAGCCTGAGAGCTGGGGACGAGGGTCCCGCTGGGCAGAGGAGCAGGAGGAAGGCCCGGGGTGCACACATGCTCCACAGAGGGGACCAGCAAGGCATCTTAGGGACTGGCCTGAAGGGTGCAGGACAGGGCCAGGCTAGAGACAAAACGCTCCCAGTCCAGCCTGCCAGACTCCACGTGGCACCCCAGGCTCACTCTGTGAAACCAGGAAGCCCTCGGAGTCTGCAGGCCAGGGAGTAGCATGATCAGATCCGCGTTTTCAGTTCTCGGAAAAGCGCAAAGCGCAAAGGCCACAGCAGCAGTGTGTCCGGTGTGCTAAAGGCACTGTGCGCCTGTTTGCTGACTGAAACATGAACGCATGGGCAGCAGGAACCAGGGTGGAGGCTTCCCAGACACAGCCACACCACTCACAGCCACTGCCATCCCACCCAAACCCACGAGCACACACAATAACATGCCACCTCCAGAGAAGGGGACTCTGCGTAGTGTCACTGAGATGGGGGCCTGAGACCCAGGCTCTCGCCGTGCCCCGAAGCCACCCACAGATCAGGGCATTAAACACACAAAATCAAAACCACACGTGCAAAACACTGGAAAAAAACCAACAAACTGGATCTCCTGAACAACATAAAAACGCCTACCAAGATTGGCAGCTTCAACAATACAGAACTGAAACTCCTCAAGGAACACTCACTCCCCGATGGCCACGACTGGAAGAGGGAGGAAGTGGCTCTGGGCCGAGATAAGCTCAAAGGTTCCCCTCCTTGTCGAAAGCTAACAACTAAGTGGCTAGAACCACGGTGGTTGGCCGAACTTCCAAATCATAAAGGAGGAAAGCGCGACAAGAAGGCATGAAAAGCAAAGTCTTCAAATAAAAGGGCAGCGATAAAACCAACCAAATGTGTTATTACACCAAACAGGAGAAAGCCAGAAGGGGGGCTGTGGCCCAGCAGAAAGGATCACTTAGACGCTGTTGTCATGAAATAAAACTACAACAAAGTGGCCCAGAAAGGGAGACAGACGATAACGGGGTATCAGGAAAGTAAAATTCACGACCGAAAACATTAAATACACACACGAGAGAGGATTTTTATATGACAAAAACTGTAAAGCACCCAAAACATCCAATTATATGCTGAAAGAACTGAAATATATGAAGACAACTGTTCGTCTGGAGTCATTCCGGCAAGCGTAAGCCGTCTCTTGAGATCTGACAGTCTAGACAAGACACATGGCACGTGACATGAAATAGAGCAAAGCTAGGAGCTTAATTTAACTGATCTGCATCAAACCCCTGTCTTACAGAAATACAATCGCTTTTGCAAATATCCAGGGAGTAATTTTGGCCAATAAACTCCCCAAAGTAAAAAACAGTACAGGATACCACCTAGCCCCAATGCAATAATACTACCAGTTAACTAGAAAATAGGAGGAATAAAGAATTTTTTTTAAAAAAAAAAACCCTCTTGAATTAAAGAGGACATTAAACCTAGACACTCCTTAGAAGGTACAAGGATACCCCAGGGTCCATCTGGCTCTACGAACTCACAGGGGCACAGGGTGACATGTCTCCGTGGTGCCACATCATGGAACACCACCCCTCTGTCCTCCACGCCACGGTTCTACTGATGTTGGTGCTGCCAAATACTCCCTGTGAGTAGAGTCCAAGCTTTTTCGAAGAGGAAAGAACACTCCACCAGGCATGAGTGCGATGACCGAGCTGACCTGATCCCTGAATACCTGGCTCCTGCCCAGGCAATCCCCACTGTTCAATCCAACAGGTAGACCTGGGAGTGGCCCGCCTCACCTGGCCAGAGGAGGAGCGGGTGTCTCCACAGGTGGCGGGAAGCCTAGCAGGCGCCGTCGGAGTGGGGAGCTTCCCGTCCAGCATCAACTCTCAGTGGAACACACAACGACGAGTCAGAAAAGCACCACAAAGTGGAGCCATCTGAGGCAAGATTCTTAGGGCGCCCATTTCTCTCTAAAGCACCTGCCACTCGGGTGGCGAGGATCCGTGCCTCTGCCACAGTGTACACCTCGCAGAGGAGGGCGCAGTGTCACCAGGTCTCTGGGCTTCAGTGACACCTCTCCAGTGAGGGATGGATAAGAGGATGTGGGGTTCCTGGATGGGGGTTACAGGACGACAAGGGCAGCTTCAACAAACACCATCGTGCTAAGGTGCGAGCGTCGAGGTATGCAAGGACAGGGCAGAAGTTGCAGGGCTGGAAGGAGAGTTAGTGACTGCACTGGGAGCTTCCCAAGGAGGCAGAGAAATGGTACTCAAGTGCCAGAGTGCAGATGAGGAGAAGACCGAGACCCCCAGCTCCACCCCCTCTTGGCGCTGGGGTATCTCCCCATCCTCCACACCTTGGCTTCTGCTGTGGGACTGAACTCGTCCCCCTGCCTACACACCTGGCTTTCACACACCCACCCTCACATCCCACCTGAGACCTCAGGCTCCCTGCCTCCCCACAGCACCACCCTTGATGCTCCTCGGTCTGGTTCCAGCAGGCACCTTGTTCGCCCTGAAGTTTGGAGACCTGGCGCCCGGTGTGGGGCAGAACAGTACGACGGCTGGGACTGCCTGGACTGAAACCCTGGCTTCCGCACTTCCTGGCTCAGGTAAGTCCCTTCTACCCAGCGGTGCCTTAGTTTCCCAATCTGTTAAACAGAGATACTAAGAGTCCCTCCCCTCCTACATGTCAACAGGATGAAGAGTTTATAGGTAAAGTGCTGAAGACACTGTAACTATTATTATTATTAGTGTAAGCATACCATATGTGTTATGCAAGAACACTGAACTGGAATCCGAAGGAGAGAGGGAATGCATAAACATGCTCTGTGAACGAAGCTGGATTACATATTTTATAAGACTTCTATTATCAAGTATAATGTTGGTTTAATTAAGCAGAGATTTTATACATTCTCTGCCAGACAGACAATGTTCACAATAGTTTGATACCAGGGTTATTTGCAGTCAAGGAAAATAACTATTTCTGAAGTTTCCTTATAATTCAAAGGAAGGACCCTTATAATTCAAAGGAAGATAAGAAAGTCAAAATGGTATCAAAGGCACAGGCGTCCTCAAATGTTGAATATGAAATAGAGTCAGCATAACATTAAACAACATGCCAGAGCCCCCTATCTATAAGCCCCTCAGTTAATATCCAGACCTAAGTTTCACATACAATTTACTTCCTGGTGTTTCAGACACTTGCCGTGTCCACAGACACATTATCCTCTCGGCTTCAGTTTCACCATCGTAAAATGTGAACACCATTTAACACACTGAGTTTTCCCGAGGATTAAATAAGGGAAAGAATCTAGTGTAGTGACTGCATACAGGTGCTGTACAAATATTAGCCACCACTTCCCTTCCTCCTTTTTTCTCCCCAAGTGTTTTAAATTCACAGTTTTTTGTTTCCCTAAAGACAATAGGAGGTGGGGTGGGGGTGGGCAGGAGATGGTCATCCTGAACCTCACCCGCCAAATCTCAACCCAAACAATGACTGTTATTTTTGTACATTCCCTTCCCAGTCCTATTTGCAAAGCTCTGCCCAGCCGCCCATTTGCAATTCCCAGCAGCCCAGTCTGAAGGCAAAGGACAACCACAAACAACCTGGCATATGCAAAGTCACACACCGGCAAGTTTTCCCCCAAATGCCTAACTGATAGTCACCTGCTGCGCAGTAACCGGCACTCCGTCCTGCGTGTGGTACTCACCCGTTACTGCCCTCCATCACGGCCTTCACGGTGGGAATCGCTGCTATGCTCCCACTTCCCTGCTCGTCAAAATAAGCCCCTCTTCTTCCCAGAATAGTGATCAGACTCCCGACTAAGCAAGCAGCAAATTTCCAGACAATTTCAATAATGACAAAAAAACTGGTGCTTATGACGTCATTTTCCAGTTTTTCACTATTTCCTTTTAACCTTGAAAAAATAATGGTTTTACTTGGAGCATGCTGAGGACAGCTGGTTTTCCCATTGCAGCAGCAGGTTGTATTCAAGTTTTCCTGGTAGTAGAGACAGGATTAGCCAGGTTAATGTGGGTTAAACACAGAAATCTCTCTGGATGGCAGGTAAGCTGCAACTTCTCGCCAGTTCGGTGGGGCGCAGAGAAAGTGGTTTCAGAAGGAGACAGGAACTGATAATTAAAGCCAGGGCACATCCTGACTGCTGATCTCCCCCAAGGGGGACAGCCATGTTCCAAGGTTGGGGGCTCAGCTGACCAGAGGAGGGTGCTCTGACGCTGGGTCTCTCACTGGACGCCCCTGATGTGGTTTTAGCTGGAGAATCTCCACTTCTTCAATATTTTTCTTTCTGGAATATAAACATGCTGTGACTCCTTTAATTATCCAACTGTTGGCTTAGTTTCTCAAGTGTCCTTTTGGGTAATAAAAGTAACTTTTACAAACTGTACAGGGCAGTCATTTAATTAGGAAATGATTTTATAAGAACCTCGCAATAGGCCCGGAGGGATCACGTGTGGGTCATACATGTGGGGTCATGGGAGCACTGCGCAGGGAGCCCAGCTCAGCCACAGGGGTGCCAGGCTGTGAGGATGCGATCCAGGGCAATATGTGGCGTGCCAGGTCACCTCCCTGGCTGGGTCACCCTCCTGGATGGGTCACCTTCCCGGCCTCTTTCAAGTCATGCTCACACATCTAATCAAGTCTTCCCAGGGCCCTTAGATAAAAGTTCAAAGCTGATGGAAGCCCAGAAGGACTGGTCCCATCCAGCCACCTGCCCCTGGCTTCCCACCCAGGTGCTCCCAGGAAGTTTTCACTGTGCCCCTCTTTTGGTTCCTTGGACTTACCCAGCCACCGCCTCCACAGGCACCCACACAGTTCCTGACTTGCTCCTCCTGCTTAGTGGGCTTCTTTGGGGAGCCTGTCCTGAACCCCATACACCCTCGTGAACCCTGAATTCCCCTTGTCAAACTCCCTGGTGGGGTCCCATCCCCTCCACCTGACACACAGTGGGGCTCAGTTGTGAGTCAGAGAACAAATGAATTAAGGTTAAACAAGAGTTAATAAGAAGATGGGAAGAGGGCCAGGACAAGGTCCCAGAGGGTTACAAACAAGTCAGCTCTCAGACGCGATCTCGGGGCCTCCTCCCCCAAGTTCTGTGACAGTGTCCCCAGCACTGGGTACAAATAACCAGAACTCATGAGCAGCACCTGCTTCCAGGCAGCTCCCAGGTGTTTTGGGGATGCCGGCCAGTCTCCTACCTGCCTTGCTGGGGTTTCACAAGGCCCCAAAAGTGCTGCCTCATGTTACCATTAGGTGATGACTCACAGATACTGCAGTGCCAAGACCAGAGAGGCAGCCAGGCCCCTCTGCAAAACCACGCTCAGGAGACGGGCCAAAAACCATTCCGTCCGTGAATTAGTTTTCCTCTCTTGCCAGGATGAAGAAGGGCTGTGACACAGACCACAGCTGGAGATCAAAATTACTGCCTTAGCATCAGCAGACGGCGTGACGAACTCTCTCCCCTTAATGAACCCAGGGTCCTGACACCAAGTCTGTGCTTTTACCGGGTGCCAGCCCCAAGCAGCCCATCTTGTCACAGCTGACCAAGGGATACAGCCCCACAAATCAACCTTGATGACATGACCCTGGAGAAGTTCCAGAAGCCAAACACATGGAAATTATCATTCGCCCCCTTCTAAGGGGAGTGGGCCCTGGAGACCTCCCACAGAAACACCTCTTGAGTTCTGGGACACAGAGTCCCCCATGTGCTAATGTTTCCGGAGCTGGCATGGACATGCCACCCTAGAATTGAAGTGTGCTGTTAATGGATGAGCCCATTCCTTTTCACCCCATCTCCCACCCCGAAGGCTCAAACTGAAAGCACATTAGGATCTGGACAAACAGAAATCAATGCCCCAAAATGAGTGGCAGCGAGTAAGGCTGACTTAAAACTCACAAGTTTCAGGCAACAGACTTAGAAACTCTTCCCAATGTCATTCCCTTTTGAGGTGCTTTTCTGAGTAGTGATCATACAATCACCCAACAATTAATATAACTAGAAGTTCTTCACAGATTTTAAGCACAATAAAAGTCATTCCATGGAGGAACTTAGCATGTATTGAAAGATGTATGTACCAGAGATATTCACTGCAGTGATGTTTATAATTTCAAAATAACTGGGAACTATCTGCTCATAAGCATTTGTTAAATAAACAGGGCCCACACCTATACAAATCTGACATTAAAAGTAAGGATGCAAATCTGTAGTTATTGATCTGAAAATATCAACAATTTTGGATAAAAAGCTGTTTTAAGAAAACACAGTATTCGACAAATACTTATTGAAAAATTACTATGTGCCAGGTGCATAATGAAGTCCTCACTGTATTATCCTGTTTTTGTTTGGAAACTCTATGTTTACATGTGAACACATCTGAAAGACACACACACACACACACACACACACGCACACATCCACAATGGTTATCATGAGTAGAATTCCACTGATGTGAATTTTTTTTCTCCTTTTACATTTTCTAGTGTTTCTAAAAGGAATATGTAATTAATTGGGTAATAAAAAAAAACTTAAGGAGAAAGGGTTTTTTTTTTTTTTAAGAAAAGAAGAAAACTCACAAAGAACTATTCCCAAAACAACACATTTATCTATAAAGTACTTATACTGAACAAAAGATGCTTCTCACCTCCTCCCCACCTCCCACTTCCCCCAAGGGCAGGTAAGGACCTCTTACAAATAAAGGCACAGATACAAATAAAGGTACAAAAAACAATATTTTAGAAGAACATCATCGCAGCTTTGTCACTAAATTCTCACCAAGGATTTTCTTTGATAAAACGACCTTCAGTTGTACAAATCAGGCTGTTTCATATTCCTTCTACGCTACCGTCCACAGCCACACTGGACCCCAGGTCTGGGGACTGGGTCTCATCACACACCTCCTCCTCCTCTTGCCCCTCCAAGCCCTTGAGGAACTGGGCTAAGTCAGCAGGGGCCCTAAACCTTACCTGGACACCTAGGATGGCGTCATGCCCCTAGTCCACACTGGAGTGCTTTTTAAAGTTCACCTTGAACACCTGAACGTATCAAACTCCTACACTCCGTTTCATTCAGATGGTGGAACATCACAACTCTCCATTTACTCAATATTTAAGAATGAACTACACTACATGCACACAAGACTCAGAAAAGGCCACAAGTCATGAAGAACGCCGTGCTGATAAGTGTGGCCCCAAACCAACACACGCACAACGCAGCCAGATGCGCAGCTAACCACGTGCTGGCACTTTATGTGACCTCATTTAAACCTCCCAGCTCCAAGAGGTAAGTACTATGATCACCATGTTGCAGGTCAGAAGGCTAAGCCTCAAAGAAGTCCAAAAATGTGCCCAAGGTCAAAACAGGAAGTAAAGAGAAGCCAAAGATTTGGACACAGACAGGTGTGTTCTTTCCCACTGCGATCTGCCAAGAATGAAACTGGTCCCAACAAAGAGCCAGGGGAGAAGCCCCTGGAAGAAGGAACTGCTCACATTCCAGTCTGTGAAAATGTCACTTCAGCTGCTATTCCCCGACAATGGCTTGGGTACAAAAAGCAGAATGTTAGAAAAACGTAATAGACGGTGACAGATCGATGCTCAGTCACTAAATTCTCACTAAGGATTTTTCTTCCATACAATGACTTTCACTTGTGCAAACTGGGCTGTTTCATATTTGATTGACTGCAAAGAAACAGCTATTTCCACCCGTGTCACCGTGCCTGACAGGGAGGGAAAGCCCAACAAATACAGGGAGAATCCGAAACCACAGAAAAAGCCCTATGTTAAAAACTGCAACTGAGCGTTGCAAGTGTGGTGCGTGCGTGTGTCCCAAACAGTGAAGTACATTTCCCCCCAATTGAACAGTTCTGAAATCACAGGTGATTCTAATAAAATGCGTGTATAAGCAAAAAATGTGCACTAAGTAAAAACCTGAGATTCCGTTTGATGACTAGCCACTGGCTGATCTCCTGCCATCACCCAGAGTCATCACCCTCTGACACGGGCCTGAAATGGGACCAAAATGTGAAATGTTGTTGGTTTCCTACTCCTACACTATCCAGGTGAAATATCCAATGGCGGCCCATCGGTACAAGACCGTAAGAGAGCATTCTTCTTGTAAGCACCTTAAATCCTGATTTCTGGAAGCACAAGACAAAGACAAAAACACAGTTTTTCAGGGGATGTTTGGGACAGGGATAAGGAGGAGTAAAAGTGAGGCCAGACCACAGCAGTAAGAACCACACTGTGTTTTTAACCTATCACCACCTTCCAGACCAGCTACGGAGTTGCACCAGGGCACAAGCCCTGGGCCCAGTGTTCTACATGAGTTATTTACAAATATTACATCAGCTCCAAGTATCATTTCCATTTAGATTTGAACATGGTGCCTTTATTTTCCATTTATGTATGGGACATATGTAAGTATTTGATGTTACTTGTCAATCAAGGTTATGATTCTCAGAGTGATTTAAAAATGTTTTAAATGCACATGCATTTTCAGGATATTCCATTTACCTCTTTGTATCCTAAAGCTATTAAAAATTCAAATCCTTTTGCAAAGGGCAATAGTGTAACGTGGGTAAACACAGGCGAGGTAAGCCTACCTGATTTAGAAATTAAGCTGCACAGAAATATGGGGATGTCCACTGGACAGTATTTTTAAGTAAGCTGACTATTATGCATAGGCCAGATTCTTAAGGCCAGAAATTACTTCTGCCATATATTGTAAGTTTCAAACACCAAGATGTCTAAGGAGAGAATATTAGAGTTGTCACTATATGGTTATATGAAGCCACCACCCTAAGTTTTTGCCTTGGCCAGCCTTTCTCTCTGCCAGTTCATGGGGCATGTTGTCTCCAAGGGCACAAGGATGCAGAGATAATAAAATGCAAACTGTCCTTAAGCAGTGCCCTGCTGAGTGGAACAAGAGACATGTGAGGACACCTGGACAGAGGAGACACATGGTGCAGGGTCAGCTGCTGGCCTCTGGGAGCCAAGGGAGTTTGTCTGAGCCATGAACCCCAATTGGGCCTGGAAGGGCAAGTGAGTCCCATGAACTGGGGCCTCAGGACAAATGGGTCCCCCAGCCAGCCCTCCACAAAGGCCAGTGGGAAAAGCTGCAGAGGCACAACCTGAACAGGCATTTGGGGAAGTTCCTTTAACCAACGGCTCCTGCTGATCCGCTACTCACACCCATCCCTCCCTCCCAGTATCCAAGGCCACTCCCCAAGGCACGGCACCCCCAGAGGAATTCCTCAGCCCCTGCTCACCCCAGCCATCCTCACATCACAGTCCTATTTCTTTTATCACTAACATTCTTCTGAGTGGCCTCCGCTCTGTGTTCCTATTTCTTCTAGATGTTTCCCAGCTACCACAATGAGATGGTTCTTATAAGCCAAACCCAGAGGCCTCCAGTCCTACAGTTCTTAATCTCTCTGTGCATTCCTTCCCCAGAACTGTCAGTGCTTCGGGTTCTTGGTCCCCTGTCGCCCACCCCCAACTCCCTCCTGGGCCTCAGGGACAAGAACAGTACTGGTTCCTCCATCTCCAGCTGCGCCAACTGCTCCCCTTAGCTTCCTGCCCCCATCACGGGGTGACCCACAGGCCTGATCCCAGCCCCGCTCTTTATACTCGACTCCCACTGTGAGCTCTTCCACGCTCCTGGCTCAACTCCAAGGACGTGAGCCCAAGCCTGCCCTTTCACAAACGGCCCCTCTCTGGCCAGCAGGGCAGACCCTGCATGGGACAACTCTGAGAGCTGAGAGCCAGCACCTCCTTCAATTCTGCGCCCCGGGCCCTCCCTTGCCTCTCCCTAGCCCCAGACCTGCCAACCAGGACTGGCTCTGAGATTGAACGATGCTCCCTCCCATGTGCTTACTGCCTCCAAAGGAAGCTCTCACATTTTAAAATAATTTTACTGCTAATTATAATGGAGAAAAAAATAATCAGCTTATGTGTGCACCCAACCCTCAGCCATGGTCACTGAGCAGTGAGGTTTCCCTTTTCTTCACTTGGGTGGTCCTGGGAAGCCCCTCAGGACTCCTGCCCTCTGCTTTAACATCGGAGAGCAGTTCATCACACTCACCCACCTGCCTGGCTTCATCCTGTCCCACCTTCCTTCCACGAAGACCCTTCTTTCTAGATCAGAGAAGCAACCAAAGCAAAGCAAGGTGAGTGACCACCATCCATCTGCAGAGGAAAAGGGCCACTGGAGGAAGATGGACACCGCCCACTGGGAAGACGGACATTGCTTGCCTTTCCCGGGGAGCCTGGGACTTCCTTACATGCCCAGAACGTTCTGTGCAAAAACATTCCTTTGCTCTGCAAAGGAAAAGTCTCACCTTCTTGGCCTCAAATGCAGGGTCTGCCATGCCCAGCCCCAAGCCGCCTCCCCAACTCTCTTCTTACACAAACTCATCCCTGTATCCGTGTGGCCAACCTGGATGTGCATTAGAATCACCTGGGGAGTTTTGGAAACCTACAGATGTCTGGGCCCCCACCAGAGATTCTGATTCAACTGAGGGACAGGCCTGGAAAGTTTATTGGTGGTTTTTCTTTTTTTTTTTTGGTTTTGTTTTTTAAGCTCCCACATGATTTTAATATGTAGTGTGAGTTTTGAAATACTTGCTGGCCAAATAAGGTTACTCAATGATGTTCAAATCCTTTTTCGGCACTGCTCCTAGACAGACATGGTCCAAGCAGAAGTAGTAGGCAACTATTTCATCCATTCCTTAAGGGGGCTGGGTTGGCAGGGTCAGCGCAACCAAAGGTGAGCTGGAGCTAGTTCTTATTGGCTCACAGATTGTTAAATATTTAGTAATGCTGCCAGCCCAAACTGGCAGTTTGAAATCAGCCATGGTGGGAGTGTTTACACCACAGAAATTGGCAGATACTACAATCTAGGCTCTGCTTTTTCCTCAGAGAGCAGGTGTACCAGCACACGACCAGCTCCGGGAACTCCTACATTGGAGAGGCTAGAAAGAATGGGGCAGGGTTTTCTCAGTCATGAGGGGGATGGGGGGCTGAGATTTAAGAAGAACTGGGAACCATGAAATCCTTTCAAAGCAAGTATTCTTTTCAATCAGTTCAGATGAGTTGGGCTAACAGGTCTCAGCAAATAGAGTTCCCCTGAGACAAGCTTTTATTGTGCAGATAAGAATAATCTCATTAGTAAGTCATTTATTTGATTGTGAAGAGGAAGGTAGAACCCTTATACATTTACTTAACAGCCTTCCTATAATCTTATTCTAGTGACCTCATTTGCCCAAAATACCCTTTCCTTGGGACAAGGACAGTCTTCATAGCAGATCCTGTCTTCAAAATCATAATCTTCCAAATAAATCAAGCTTTACCCTGAGGACAAGGGTGAGTGGCTTCAGGAACCAAAGTGCAAACTGGCTGCCTTCCATTTAGGCTGAGAAGGTTTCACAAGTTTTAAAGATTTCATCACCTTCAGAGTACAAGCTATTTTATAATTATGTAAGGGAGGCTGGCACCCTGCTATTTTCATGCCTGTGTCTTAATGCTCCCAAAATGTGTGACTGAGAGCTGCTTATTTCTTTAACTTCAGCACACTGGGAGATGTGATTAAGAGCTCTGGACAGATCCAGGTTCAAATCCAAACTCAAGCACTCATTAAACTATTAGATTGGAGGAGTTACTTAAATTCTTGTAGCTTCCCTGTAAAATGAAACCCTTTGTAGTTTTTGTGAGGATTCAAAAAGTATGCACACAGGGCCTGGTATGTTGATAACTATTTTCACCCCTTAAAATGACCCAAATCACCAGTTAAATTAGAGAAACTCAGTACACCATCCTCTTCCCTCAAATCCATATGCTGACTGATGATTCAAAGAGGCACCGTTCACCTGGCAGATGGGTAGCTGTGATGTTCTAAAAGGAATTTCACCCTTCACACCTTAAAACACACCACATACATCCTTTATTCTACATTCCTTCACCTTCTGAAGACTGATTATTGACACTCTTCCCCTTAGAGCTGGTCATGATGGCATCAGGTGCTGAGTTATGTAACATGCGGATGCCCTCAGGGCCCACAGAGTGGCTGGTTTAGGCTTCCTGGAGAACATGGAATAAAATAGCTGGATTGTTCCCTGGGTGTTTTGGGGCTTGGTGAATTATTTTCCTGTCACCCTTCCATAGGGTGGTGGCAGAATGTGGGGCTTCTATTGCGCAAACAGCTGGGGAGCCCAGAGACCCAGCCCAGCTCCCTAAAAGCTGAGTATAAACACTGGATGCCCCTCCCTGCCTGGAGCTAAGCGGGCCAGTGACCTTTCCTGATTCCTGGCTGTCAGGCAGTGACCTCAGACAAAGAAGTCCTGGTGCCCATCTCCAGGGCCTTGGGAAAGGTCCCAGGGGCCTGACTCCAATTCTCAGAAGAAATATCTCAACACAGCCCAATTCAGGTGTCCAGTTTTAAAATAACAAAGCCAAGGGAAACCCACCTGGCTGGCCACTCGCAAAACAGCAGGTTCTACTTGGTCAAAACAAGGCTGGCACCCCAAAGAGGGAGCTAGGGAGGCTTGCCCACAGCCAGGGAAGAGGTCAGCAGGGCTGCACTCAGTGGCTCCCAGCTTTGTTTCGGCCCAGGGCTCCAGTAAGACGCCCCCCAGGAAAAGAGAGCACACACACCTCTCACAAAACTTCAGGGAAGCCAAGAGCTCTTAACAGACCAGGGCCAGAGGATTTAAAAGCAGGAGCAAGCACTTCTCAGGATCCAAGGGCTAAACCCGAATTCTTCATTTGCATATCTTATCATGCTAGAGACCAGCATCAGAATAAGAAGGAAGTCTATTCAAACAGCCCAGAGGGAAATAATTCCAGGCTGCCCAAAGAGCAAACAACAGCAAAGGAGAAAATCCAGGAAGACTCTCCCTTCCTCCCTCCACTGAGAAAATGAAGAGCACAATGTAAGAAGAGACAGATACTGCTGGTTAAGGACACTTTATTAGCAATTCATCCCCCCACGTTCTAGGTCTTTCCAAACCCCCTGTCTGAGCTGTGATCTGCAGCAAGACCTTGGTCAGACCAAAGTGTTGGTGGGAGCCACAATTAAAAATGAAACTATCAAATGACAACTGGTGGAGCCCAGGAGACCTGTTATGGAAAGAGGATCTTCCATCTTGGTGGCTTGGGGGAGGGGGCTGCTCAGAGACAAAAGGCAACCTGTGAGGCATTTCTCCCCACCTGGGCTTGTGCTACCTGGAATTAACAAATGGTATGGGTCCCCATTAATTGGGGTCCCATATTTTACAAGGTCACCAAAGTGCAGTGCCTAACTCCAGGGGCAACAGGAAAAAAAATTAAAGCTCACAGAAGCCTCTCAGGCAGCTGGTCATTGTTCATTTAATAAACAAGTGAGCATAAAACAAATCCCTAGGAAGCCCGTTTTGTTCACTTCAAGTGTCCTCCCAGAACTAACTGTTCCCTCCCAGATGAGCAGGGCCTCAGCATTCCAGACATGCAAGCATCGGGCAGCGTGCAACCCGGGGCCCACATTGATAATGCCCCCTTACTTGAGGAAATCCCCAGGTGCAGAAAGCAGAGGTTGGGGAGAGGGGTTTCAGAGTGCCGGCTCCCTCCAAGCTTCCCACGTTGAGGGGTTTGGCCTGGACCAGGCTGCGCTGAGCAGGGAACCAAGAATATTCTCCTCCAAGCTCCGCTGTACGTTCCTGGAGTCTGTTTCCTGGGCAGGATGGCCAGGTCAGAGGTACCCTGTTGTACTAGATGACCACAGCAACGTGGACCAGCAAAATGCTCCCCAGCACCCTAAAGTACAGCCGCTGTCCATCCACGGATGTCAAACGCTCTGGAAACCACCCATTAATTTTTACGGTGGCCCGGGAAGCAGATTGAGAATCATTACCTTCATGTTTACAAGGCAAGGAACCAAAAACCACACAAGGAGGTGCGACTCCATCTGGGCCACAGACCTCATGGAGAGCCCCAGCCCACGGAAAGGGAACTGGGTAGGGAGCCAGGACAAAAACCCAAACTTTGGCAGGGTGGGGAGGGGAGGGCTGTATAAAGGAATGACTCTGGTTGGGGCAAGAATGGCTCCAGCTCTAACTTAATGATTCAACGTGCAAGGCTACGACAAGGCTGGCAGGAAATGTGGGATCTGGGATGGTTTCTGTCTTGCTGTTTATACTCCTATTTCCACGCTTTTTGCTCTGAGCATGCATTGTTTTTGTAATCGGAACAAAAGTTATGCGAACTTTATTATTGTCACTGATAAATCATACAGTACCAATCGGCTGCACTAGCTTGGAAAGAATAGGCACGAACAAAACCCAGTACAATATCCCTTTTCAATCGCATTGATCCGTGTGTTCCACAAGCCTCTTCCACTTCGAGCGCCCCGCGGCACGTCCGGGGCGCCCCGCACCGGGAAGGGCCAGAGCCGCCTGCGCCCGGCTGCACGGCCAGCCCGGGCCCGGAGCCGCGGGACCCAGGGCTGGGACCCCGCCGGACGCCCGCGGCACCGCGGCGCGGGCCGCCGAGTGAACGTCGCCTAGAACACCGTGCCTCCACCCCAGCCCGTCCCCACCCGCCGGCCGCCGGCGCTGTCACCTCGCGGCAGCCTGGGCACCCGAACGCAGAGACAGAAACCGGAGTTTTCAATCCCATCCTTAAAGGAGAGATCTTCGAAGAAGTTGAAATATGCATTGTCACCAACAAGTTTAACCAGGAACCACGCGCCCTTTCCTTCTCCCCAGAGACGCGCGCGGGGGCGTCCCCACGGCCCCGCGAGCCGATCGCGACCCCTATTAGCTCCCCGAGGATGAGCCCGGTTGCCTGGGGGGCCACCCAGCCGCCCGCCCGGAGTGGGGGTCTCGGCCCGAGAGCACGCGAGGGGCTCCGAGAGCAGCCCGGCACCCGGAACCCCGGCCCCCGCCCTCCAGCCCCGGGGAGCCCCGCGCGTCCGGGGGAGCGGCGAGGGGCGCGCGAGGCTTCCCCGAAACCGCCCCGCGCCAGCCGCGCCCAGGTACCCCCACGGCCCCGAACTCGGGCGGCGGGGGATCGAGCCACCAAGCAAGGCGGCGGGGCTGGGGCCGCAGGGGATCGGTCGCGCAGCCGCCCGCCTACCTGGCTCGCATGGCGTCCCCGCGGGCTCCCGCGGCTCCGCTCTCAGTCCGGCGGCTCGGCCCAGCCGGGGGCGCGCGCTGCTCCGCGGGAATAGCCGCCGCGGTGGCGGCTAGGAGCCGGGACCGCCGAAAGTGCCCGGAGCGCGCGGCGCCCGCCTCGCCGGTGGAGGGTGGTCCCGCGCGGGGCGGGGCCGGGCGGCAGGGCGGGCCCCGAGCGCAGGCTGCTGGAGGCGGGACCGGCCGAGGCACGGGCGGAGGGTGGTCCCCCGCGCAGGGGCGGGGCGAGGCCGGCGGGGCGGGGCCGGGAGGGGGCAGCCAGGGGAGCGGGTGGCGGCGCCGCATCTCCCGGCCCGGCAGGGATCCGGCTCCCGCGCCTCCTCCTCTTCCCGCTCCTCCTCCTCCCGGCGCCGGCCGGGCTAGCGGGATCCGGCCCGCCCGGCGTGGCTCGGCTCTTGGTCCCGGGTCCCGAGCGGATCCGGTGCAGGCCGCGCTGCGGTGACCCCAGTACGCCCGTCCTCCCACCCCTTGGCCAGGAACCCGGCGAGGCCCCCGGGCGGTTCGGCCGGTGAGCGGGCTTTGGCCGGGCGCGGAGGGCCGCGCCTCCTCCCAAGGCTCCTTATTAGCACGCACCTGCCAGGCGGCAGGAGGGAGGGGGTTCGAGCCCGTGGGGACAAGCCAGAAGTTAAAAAGTAGGAGCAAGACAAAAGGCAGTGATGCGGAAGGTCACAAAGGGAGGAGAGCCCTCTGCTAAGCCGAATGCGAGTTGAATGCACCAGTCAGAATCTTGCGCGCTCCGTCCGACCTGTGTGCCCTGGGTCCCCAGCGCCTATGCATGTCTGGTACGTAGTAAGCGCTCAATAAATGCCCAGTGAATGAATGCACCACTTACTGTGTGGCAAGCACCGTCCATGGACTGACACACTTAATCCTCAAAACATCTCAAGTCTGGCTGCTTTCCTTGGGCCAGTGGAGGAAGAAGAGAAGCCTCTGGGCAGAGGAGAGTTTCTAGGGAGCACGTTTAGAACAACGACTAGCGAGCCAGCCTGCTGTGCTTGAATCTCTGCCAAGTTATTTTGCCTCTCTGTGACTCAGTTTCCTAAATGAGTACGAAAATTAAATACAGCGTGTAAAGTGCTCAGCAGAGTGCCTGGCACAGAGTAGCTTTCAGTAAGTTTTAGTTACTATTATTACTGCTATCCCAGATGACTGACATCCATGCTATGTTATAAAAAATGCCTATAAAACATTGAAAAAGACAAGCCAGTAGAAAATGAACAAAAGGTATGAAAAGACAATTCCTGAAACACCATGAATGGCCCAAAGCATGATTAGCTCCTCAGCTACACTAATGAGAGGGCTAGGGCAAGACACAAATAGCAAATAAGAAAACCAAAGTCCAGTCCAGGCACAAAGCATCTATCTGCGAGTAAACAAAGCATCTGCACATGTCGCTGGGGGAAGCAGAGAGCATGCCTTGTGGTGTCCACTTATTATGCACAGTATGAGGTACAGTCAAGCCACGAGCACTTTCAAACCAGCTGCATCCTAGGAAAGGAATTTACAGAGGTCAGAATGTTTAAAGAAAGTGGCAAATAGAAAAAGAGACAAGAAAACATTGTCTTATAGTCTTACTATAATAACTTGAATTGTTCTTCAGCTTGTGTGAGATGGGGAGACAACATTATATGTTTAGGTGTAAGTTGTCTGTGAACTGGTTTCTCTTTTGTGTCCTGGAAGGCGAGGAGTTCTCTAGATGCTTCCTGTTGAATTTATGCTTTCTCGGTCAACCAGGTTTTGTTACTTGCCCTTCTAAGTGTCTGTCAGAGAAAAGAAAAAACAGGAGCTATTCATAACATTCCATTATTCAATAAACATTTCCAGTAGGAACACCTACAGCAAAATCAATAACTTGTTTTTTTAGTACCAAAATAATACATGTTTGTTTCAAAGGATTAAAATGATTAGAGAAATGTGTAGAGTCAAAAGTAAGCATTGATCCTAATTTCATACCCTCTCCCAGATTCCACAGTTAACAGTGATTGTATGTCTGTCCAGAAGCTTTCTACAAGCATTTACATATGTGTTAATGAGTATGTGTGTGTATACATGATACATATGTGTGTAATGTGAATGTGTATGTCTATATACATACACAGACACATATAGAGAAAGAGTATGGTGGTTTCCAAAATCAGGCTGCCTGACTTTGAATGCCATCTGCACCACTTGACAGCTGGGTAACATAAGGCAAGGCCACTCTGTGCCTATTTTCTCATCTTAAAATGGGTACAGTGCTTGCAAGGATTAATTGAGGTAATGCATGGAGATTGCTTAGCATAGTGCCGGGCACACAGCCCATCATTTACAATTATAAGCTATTATCACTATTATTTATACACATATACTCACAAGTTATTCTTTGGTTCACATAAAACCCAAGAGAATGATCCTAGTTTTAAAATAAACTCCAAGGAGAAATATTTTTTCCAAGAGGCTGTCCACATTGCTTTCCTAAAAAAGGGTTAATGAGACAGTCCAAGATGGTGAAGTTCAGACTTCATGAAAGGATGCCACTTGTCAAGTCTTTCCATGGGCATGGACTCCTCTGAGTTGGTGTGTACTCAGTGAACAGTAAAAGTGCCATTTTAGGAAATCTCCCGTGTCTAGGAAAAAGTAAGATGCACAGAGAAGACAGAGGAAGGGAGTAGGGTAGGTTTGACTGTCAACACAGCATGTCTGTTATTAAAACCAGTGACAGTTCAATCTACACCAACCACCACCACCAAAGATTCATTCTAGGGGCTTCTCAGAATCCACGCAACACTCCCAGGAACAGCAACTCAGACAAGAATAACTCCCAAGTGACATATACTATCCTGAAGTCTCTAAAACTCTCTAATATGTTGTAACATTCTGGCTACCTATAAAACATACTTCACATTAGGAAATAACTACACAGAAATTGCACCTGGGCCTGTTGTGAAAATACCTATGTACAAGGACATTCTCAACAATGAAATAAAAAGAATAATATTGGTGAAGTGAAGTGAAATCAATAATGACCAAAAATGCTCATGTTAGGGGGAAAACAGAATAAAAATATACAAAACTCAGCTAAGGGAGCAAAGAAGAGCTTCAGGCACACAGTATTTTTCGAAAGGAATCTATAACAATAGATATTGAATCATCAAAGTGGGTGGATGGAATCTCAAGTTTGTTGTCTCTGACTGACAGTATGCAGCGGGGATCTGTTGGCAAGACTCAGCCGGGATACACACCCTCCGTGCGTTTACGTCAAGAGGGAAGGTGTCCCTCACATGATTCACAAGCCTGCAGAATGGCATGCATGTGTTCCAGAAATATGCATGGAACATTTACTATGTGCCAGCCCCTGGGCGTGGCCCAAGAGCAGGAGCCCCCACAAGGCAGAGAGCTCTGCGCTACAGCTGCTGAGAGCCCAGTATGGCACCAGATAGGAGAGCCACAAGCCTGCAGGTGATGATGAGTGCCCTAAAAGAAAGCACAGGGGCTGTGCCCGAGGGCGACAAGAGAGATCTGTGGGAGAGCTAGAGAAGGTCCTAGTGAAGGTGACATTAGGCCCAAAGGGAAAGGAATAGGGAGGGACATGTGGGAAGAGGCTCTCAAGACCTTTGTACCCTTAGGGAACTGAAATGACACTGGTGAGGTTGGACAGAAAAGAGTGAGGTGCCAGATGGGGAGAGGAAATGAGCCGGAGAGTCAAAGGGCACCGTGTGGGAAATGGGAAGTCCTGGGCCATGCAGATGCTGCCCCATCCTGTGTCCCTTCCCTGGCTTCCCCAGCAGCTCAGAGAACATTGCTTTGCCAGAATTCAAAAAGACACTACCTGTAAGAGAGAGAGTCCTCTTTTAGCCAGAAAATGTTGGGTGATCTGTTTGCCATTCTGGGAGTCTCTAGCCTTCCAGTTCTAAAATATTTTGACAGGGAGCGCCCCCAC
>CM052439.1:3850838-3872809 GCA_028533085.1 Varecia variegata
ATAGCTGGGAAGTGGCACATCAGAGACTGGAACTCAGGTCTCTCTAGCACCAAATATTCTTCACCAGCAACTCTGGCACCTTATTGCTTCCAGCAGGTGAGGGCTAGATAGTCCTAGGTGTGCCCACAGCTGCCTTTGTGAGCCTGAATATGTTGCTTTTCGTCAAGCACTGGCTGGTGCTGGCCACCTCTGGAGAGGTGGGAAGACAGAGGTAGACTCTTTAGGCTTGTTTCCATGCCATGTGTCTCCAGGAAGATTTGGATAGTTTATGGTAAATAAGACAAAGTCCACAAAGCTATTAAAAAGAAAAAAATGTCTCAGAGCCTTGTAACATGAACTAAAGATGGAAGAGTTTTTTATCCCAGCAAATCTTGGCTGAAGACAATGCCTGCAACTGAGCATAGAATTTAACTCCGAGTTCCCTGGCAACCAAAGAAAAGGGTAAACACAATAAGTTATGAATAAACTTAATATCTACTGACAAGAGTTTTATCACTTCATCCAGAAAGACCAATTTTTTCACATCTAATGTGCAGAGCCCATCTTAGGATGATATATTTTTTGCTCTCTGAATGTCCTTGGAAATATCTATGTGTTCCCAGGGTTGTGAAACTTCTTGAGATGCTTCTTTGTGTTCCATTTTCATCTACTGTGATTTATGATGGACAATTTAACAGCCTTTCAGTCTGGAAACACATGTGTGTAAATTGCAGGACATTTTCCTGAAATTTTTTAAAAAATTGAGACCCTCTATTTGCTGTTTCTGGGACTCCTATTTTTTGGATGTTTGACCTCCCCAGATTGATACCCCAGTTTTCATTATTTTTTTCTCACCTATTTTCTATCTCTTTGTCTTTTTGCTCTGCCTTTTTGAGATACTGCCAACATTTTATTTTCTAATTTTCTACTGAATTTTTTCTGCCATTACATTTCTAATAGTCTATTTTTTTAACACAAATACTAGCCTCCCATACACACTATACTGCACCTTGCTTTCTGCATAAACAGAACCACCTGGAGATGGTTCCGAAGCAATTGACAGAGTGTTGCCACCTTGTCTTTCTTGGAGAGAGAGTCTTTCATTGTATGTGCCCGAATTTATTGAACACGGGAGGCTGTGTTCTGAAGGACCACAGGCATAAACTAATGGAAGTGGTTCCTGGGATCCAAGTGGAGGAGTGAACTGGTGGGAAGATGTGGGGATATGGGACAGCCAGGGACACTGAAAGGCAGAGCAGGTGCCTCAGTGGGCGGGGCAGAGGAGTGCATATGTGGTATGTGCGTGTGTGTGTGAGTGTGTGTGTGTGAGAGAGAGAGAGTCTGTGTGTGTGTCAGTGTGTGTGTGTGAGAGAGAGAGTCTGTGTGTGTGTCAGTGTGTGTGTGTGTGTGTTGGGGAAGAGTATGACCCCAGAGTGTCAAAGGAAGGACAAATCACTTTTCCAAGGGATTTTGACTGAAAACTCTAGACTTAAAGCAGAGGAGGAACATGATGACTTCGGTTCTTCAAAAATCCCTTCTGTCCGAAATATGGAGGATAGACTAGGAGGGGATAAGGCTTGGGTCAGGGAGGACAGTGAAAGGATTGTCACACAAAGTGATGAGCACTGGGACAAGGGCGGTGGCAGGTTATGGATAAGCAGAGAGCACAGGCAGAGACGCTGTGACAGGGGCAGGGGCCATCCAGTCTGTAGCCGAGTGGAGGAAGCGAGGGAAAAGAAGTCTAGAATGACACCCCAGTGTGGGCCTGGCTGACTCAGTGGGCACTGCCTCCCTTCGCAGGATGGCGGGTCATTCTGGGCAAAATGATGAGGTCAGGTTTGGACCTGGTGAGTCTGAAATACTTACGGGACATCCAAATAGAGATGTCTGACCTTATAGGGGTCTAAGTCTTGACTGAGAGGTGTGGGCTGACGTTGTAGATTCATGGGGACAATGGTGGAAATTGTCATTTGCCCCTGGCCACCTTGCTCCTGAACACACCCAGCAGGCACCTGACTCGGGACCCTGGACCTGCTGCCCAGTTTGTCAGGTGCACACCCACCCAGGCCTTCACGTGGGCCACCTCCCTGTGTCATTCAGTCTCTGATCACATGTCACCCTCTGGTCACCTTAGTCCAGTTAAATCCTTTCCTAACCTTACTCCCATCAGCTTTGCCTGGTTTTGTTTTGCTGCCCTGTGCTGACTGGCATTTGACCCTGGTCCATAATGATTCGTTTATTCGTCACTCATTCCTTGCTCTGCCTCCCCTCTCCCCCACATCGGAATGTGGGTTCCCTCAGAGGAGAGACTATTGTCACTAGCGTCTCCACGGGGCCTGCCACACTCCCTGGCAAACAGTGGGCGCTCCAGAAATACGCGTGGAGCGAATGCATGGCATCAAAGGGGGTTGAGAGAAGACACAGAAGAGGCCACCAGAGAAACACAGGAAGTCAGGGCAGCTGGGGCCTCTGAAGGCCGGGAGAGAACGGGTTTCAGGTAGGAGAGAAGGGACAGTTACCTCAGCTTCCAGTGAGGCGACGAAAAAGCGAAGAGCAGAGGCGCCCCTGTTGCATTGGCAGTAGGAGCGTCACGGGCCGCTTCGGCCATAGCTACAACAGCGAGCAGCGGTGGCGGGAAAAGCGCGGGAACTGTGAGGTGAGTGCGAAGACCGGGAAATCGGCGACACCGGGATCAAGACTCAACAGCGGCTGGAGGGGACCAAGAGTTTTTGGTTTTTCTCAAACCGTTGTCTATTGGGTTGGGGGTACAGACGAGAGGGCGAAGTCTGAATGGTGGCCTGGAGGGGCCACATCTTGAGGGCGGCGGGGGGCTCTGCCTCCTCCCCCGCACCCCCCACCCCGGGCGGCCTCCCAGGAGCCTCTGCCTCTGCGTCATCTCCTGCTGCCGGAGCCTCCTCACGTGCAGCTCCGATAACACTGGCCCCCGTGAGCGTCTCTTTTCATGTCTTGCGAGTCGCCGTTGGTAGCCAAACTGAGTTTGCGGGCGGCGAGGGCCGCCTCTCAGCACACTTTTGCACAGCCCCGAAGTCCTGCCTGGGCCCGTTGGCGGCTTGGCCTTCGTTCCTCGGAGTCGGTGCCACCAGTCGTGGCTGTTGGACGCGGGTGTCCCTTGCTGGTCCAGGCCAGCCCGGCCAAAGGTGTTGGAAGTGGAGGCCGCGACACCCGGGCCAGTCCCATGGGTGACAGAGGCTGCCGGGCCAGGCGGCCCAGTGAGCACCAGCGCGGCCGTCCGTGTCCCCGTCTGTTCTCAGCCTCATCTGCGGGACACACAGAGACACGGAGAAGGGAAATCTGTGTCAGCCCAGGGAGGAGACGCTGGAGTGCAGCCCTCAGGCTGGAGAACCGGGGCCCAGAGCTGCTGGGAGCAGACAGGACGGCCACAGCGGGTTGTGTGGTGCTGGACAAGCAAGTGTAGATGAGAGAACAAAACACAGAGAGGACAGCTCTGAAGATGATAAAAATCGTATTTGAGAAGGAGAGTCCACAATAGAGAGGGAGTAAAACTGATACTCAAAAACCAAAAACAAAACAAAAGAAAAAACCCCTGTAGAATAAACTGCAAATGAGCCGTGGAACAGAACTCCCACACGCAGAAAGAATGGCTGGAGAGGGCCGGTGGTGAGCAGAGGTGAGCGGACCGAGGTAAAGCCATATAATTTTTCAAACACTATTTTAAAACATTTTTTGATGTTGTTGAAGGAAATGATGTGCAGGGTAAGATGAAAATGATGGTGTTTATAGGTCCAGATTAATTTGTCATAGACTGTGTCCCGGGGGCCTAGGCCAGGAGGAAAATCTCCAAATCCACCATTTTCCTCGTAGAAGGATATTACAAGGCTTGTTTCGTTGCTGGCTTTGACCGTTTCCCTTAAGTTTGAGAATGCACCCTAAAGTCTTCCATGTAACAATGACTAGATTAAAAGAATATTTGCCTTACAAATCACTACCCAAGTCTATGCAGCAAAAGAAAAAAGGGAAAAAGAAAACCCCACTCAAACAAAAGAACATAGGATAGAAAGGAAGCAACCAGAAAACAAACAAAAGTGCATAAAACGAGATGACAGGAGCAAAACCAAATAGAAATAATGAGGATGAGTATAAATGGGTTAATTCTGCAAGTAAAAGGAAAAAAATGGAATTGAAAACACAGAATCCAGTGCTAGGCTGCTTACAAGTCAGACCTACAACATGATGACAAAGGGAAAGGTAATTAATTCAAGGCAAACATGTAGCATCAGGTAAGTGAGAACCAAAAAGGAAGTGAGGAAGGATGTGTTAGTACCAGCTAAAGAGTTCAAAGGGAAAAGCATCCCTGGGAAGGCGGGAGGTCAGCTGCTTTGATTGATAAGACAGGCAATCAATACACGCTCCCTGGGGATCTCATCCACACTCCCACAGTTAATTATCATCTATATGCTAATGATCCCCGATTTACATCTCAGGCCCAGATCCAATCTGCCTCCTCCATACCCCAGTTCCAGACATCTTCTTACCACCTCTTCCTGGGGGGAAGCCTCCCGTTCCTGCCCGACTCAAGTTCCTGCAAGAGTGACTGACTGTTCCGGTTTGCCCAGGGCTGAAGGATTTCCAGAGGCATGAGATGTTCAGTGCTAATCTCGGACAGTCCCAGGAAAACCCCGATGGTTGGTCAGCCTGAGTCCCTCTTGTCCCAGAGAAGGGAACATCCTGTTGCTCTGCTCCATGCTACTCGACATAGACTGTAATTCCAGGCTGTTTCTGTTTCCTTTATCTCCTATTACAAGGAGGGCAAAAACTGAGTTTGGGGTTATTTGCCTTTGTATTCGCACCCTTAACCAGAGTGTCTGCCACTGAATCAGTATTGGTAGAATAAAAGAATAAATGAATACATTTCCTCCACACTTGAGGGCCCAAAAAGTCTGATCTCTCCAATGTGATGAGCCCAGGGGAATGCTGAGAGATCATCTGGGGGAAGGGGCAGAAAGAGAAGGTTTAGCAGGGACTTCTCAATACTTGGGAGATAGGAAGGGACCAAGGAACAAACTCCAGAGTGCGTCTGTTACTCCGTGGGGTACCACATCTGGATTAATGTCTGCCAGGTTCTTTGGAGGCCTTACATTACCCTTCCCCATTCATTGCCACCAGTGAGAAATGGGGGTGCCCCTGAGTAAAGAAACCTACCAAGGTTTACATTTGCACCTTATCATCGTGACCAGGAACCCTAGAGAATCAGCTAGCTGAACTCATCTACAACCTCCTGACTCTCGGGAGAAGGATGGTTTTACCCCGGAATTACGAGTAAGCTGTTAACTCTGAACTGTATTTGGGAAACAGGCCAAGCGTAATAGTCAAGACCCTTCATGTGCTACAAAACAGCATCAGAATATGCAACTTCCAAATAATTTTCTCGTTTAAATACATTTATAAAACAGTATAAAATGACAAAACGTAACTCTGTGTGTGTGTGTGTGTGTGTGTGTGTGTGGTGTTCCCTTTGGCCACTGTATCTACAGGGACCGTTCAGGGACCGTGCCTCCATCTCCTCAAAACCCCACATGGGCTTTCAGTTGTCTGCAACCATTTGTTTTGCTTCACAAAACATTAAATTTTGCAATACATTTTAGTTTCCCAAGATCTTGATCTTGGAATTCCTTCAACTTTGCTGAGTAAGTTTGGATTCCGAAAATAACAAATTAAAATAGATTCACCATTTATTACTGAGTAAAAACGTTTTTCTTCTTGATGTAGGAATCGCTCATGTTGGTACCATTTACAGAAACACTTTCTTTTCCCTAAATATTTATTAATGAAATATTTTTATCGGCCACACATGCCTCCAAAATATTTACTTTAGGACACTCTTGCAAATTTCTGTTTATGAAATTGCTAGGAGAAAGTGAGAGCAACTCTTACTTCATAGGACTAGGGTAATTTTAAAACAACAGTGAAAAGTTGTTTGGTTTTGCTGGGAAATAATAGATTTGGTCATGTTTTGTGTGGTTCTAATGTTGAAAACACTTATCTAAGAATAGATGCATATGAATTTTCTGCAAGAGGAGACTTAGCTGTCACAGTCCCAAACAGCAGTGTGAAACCCGAGAGTCACAGATGGGACCCCTGTTTTTGGTTCACAGGTGAAGACCTACAGACACACCCACTGCCTGCTTCTCTAGACACTAGGGCACACACAAACACACCCTCACACATCCTTCTCACATATCCAGGACAATACCTTGGGTTCCTCTTCTCCTTTCCAGAGCTTTTCCCATTCCTAACTGTCTACCTGTGTCCCCATTTTGGCAGAGCAGCGTAGTTTCTGTGCCACAGCACAGCCAAAAAGCCCCCTGAATTTTATATTTTATATTATGTTATATTTAAATATTTAGGCAGTTTTCTGACAGCATGTAGCAGATTCATCCCAGTTTTTGGCTAAGAAACTGTGATCCAATATAACTGGTGCTTTTCAGCACTTTGCTTGATAAGAAAGAATGGGTTTTCCCAAGCAAATTTGCACACGAATCTCCTAGGAGAGGTAGACTCAAGTTTTGAGTATGTAGTTAGTGTGCAAAATAAATGCTGCCTTTTTTTGCTGGGGGGTGTGGGAGAGGGAGTGTATTTCTTAAAAGGATGGGGGCTATTTTATTATACACTTATTCTAGCTCTTCTCAATTGGGGTATTGCAATGCACAGGTATTTTCTACATGGTTGGTGTATTACTCCAAGTAATTTAAAACAAATTAGAGCTGTTACCTCCCTGATGGCATCCTTACTTGCTTGCATTTGTGTGGTTTATTGTATCAAAGAGAAGGTTTGGAGTAACAGCCAGCAGGCAGGAGCTTGTCCCTGTGTCCCGGCAAACTCCCCAGGACTGTGTCGAATCTGTGAGCATCATCTGGTCACTTGTGACTTAGGGAACCTTTTGCATTATGTCACTTGTTTTCTAAAAACACTTCCAGCTCTTTCCTTTCTCTCTACAGTGAAAGAGGCAGTTCTGGGAAAGGCACTCTATGTCTGGAAATGGAAATCTTTAAGCAGAGATAAAGGAAATAGTTTATTACAGATTCATGTTTGCGTAAGAATTTTGATGTACTTTATAAAACTAAATTATTTGTGCTAATAGAGGAGGTAATGAGAAGATAATGCAAAACGGGCCCACAACCTAATGGTCTTTATTTTTAGCTTTAGAGCCTGTCTCTGTGTGTTTCCAGCCAATCATCCTGCCCAGTTCTATTTTCTTAGGCCAGTATTACGCTGAGCGTGCATGCTTGCTTGTGGTGAGCAAACCCAAGCTAATCCCAGGAAATGTCTCCCAAATTGCTAAAAAGGAAGCCCAGAACTTAGTATTTATTGTCACAATCCGCAAATTGGATAATCTGTATGCCCTCTGTTGAGTATTGGTTAAAAACAAAACAAAATAAAACAAAACCCAACACTGTGTCCAAGTAAACAGAAATGTAATAATTTATCCAGGTATTAATAAGAGTTAATGTCACCAAGATTTAGTGAAACTGACCACCTAATAATAGATTGGTCCTAATTATTCATCCTGCTGGAAAATATGTTCTCCAGATGTCTGTGGGAGTTAGTCTTAAATTCAATTTTCTTTGATTAGCAATTTTATCTTTAAAATTCACCTGGTAATTATTCTTGAACTGCTGTATGCTAACTGCCCAGTTGTTACCTTTAACCATTATTAAGAATCTTAATTATTCCACTTTTGGCATGTGTGTTTTTCATCTTTTCAATTATACGGACTATATCTTTTACTGTCTGGAGCCTTCTGGTGTGCCAAAAACATGGTAGACGTAGAGTACAGTTCAATACATTTTAATTCAATTTGCTGCCCTTGTCCCAGAAAGAGCAACAGAACAGATTTTAAGATCACATGTTCATAGAACTCTTGGAGGTCACCTATCGCAACACCCTCTGACTCTGAATCCCTTTTTCCACCTCCCTGGCCAGCCTCTGCTTTCAACCCTGCAGAGGTGAGAGGTTCCTCAGTCCCTGGTGGTCTGGGCACATTAGAGGTAGCTGTTGCCAGCTGTGACCAGACCTTCACTTCCCTGAGACTGCCAGCATCGGGGCTGTGTCTGACTGTCCCCTGGGCATATACAAAACTATGACCATCTTCTTCTGATGAGAGCCCTTTTCTGGCTTGAAGACAGGCCTCGTCCCCTCCCCACATCCTCTCTGTCCTGGGCTCACTGGAGACCAAGTTGTCTTGCACACCCTGTTTGAAATCGTTCCAAGTCCGCTTGTCCTGTGGCTGCGACACGGTAAAGGTTTTCCAAGCCTGGTTTCCTTTTGCCTGCCCAGTGTTGGAAGCTCCTCTTTATATATGAGGACTATCCCATTTTAGGAATATTTTTTTGGAGAATGAGCCCACTTTCCACTACAAAAACTGAACCCAGGCAAATAGAGCAGCTTTCAACCCTCCAGACCTGTGGTTCCCAAACCCCAGGCCAGCTGTGGACTGGTAACATTTCGTGGCCTGTTAGGAACTAGGCTGCACTGCAGGAGGTGAGCAGTGGGGAAGGGAGTGAAGCTTCATCTGTATTTACAGCTGCTCCCCATCGCTCACATCACTGCCTGAGCTCTGCCTCCCTCTAACCCCACCGTCTTCCATGAAACCGGTCCCTGGTGCCAAAAAGGTTGGGGACGGCTGCTCCAAACCAATTCTTGCTTTCTTATCCCCTCAAAGCCACTACTTGAGGGTGTGATGCAGGCTTCTCCAACACATGACCAACTTGGGCTTCGAGCTGAGATGCACAGAAGGACTTTCAGGATGCTCTGCCAGGCAGTGAGCGGGATGTTTGTGAAGGCATTTGGGGTCCTGGGCTTAGAAGGAGTGATAGGCCTGTCCTCTCAGGGTGATCCAGGCCATTGGTACGAGCTCTGTGCTCACCAGCCAAGCTTCTCCAGCTCTACTGGTGGCTCCCCATGTTCTTCTATAAATGACTTTGCCACTTAAATCAGCCAGAGTCTGTTTTTGTAGCTAGCAGCCAGGAACCTTGTCTGATTGTGCACAGCATAGGGTGGTGGTTAGGAGTTCTGGTGTGAAGCTTGACTTGGGGGTTGCCTATCACCTGGTTCCCCACCTGTGTGGCCTCAGGCATTAGCTCCCTCTTTGGGAAAGTGAGGTAATAATGGCAATCCTACCTTATAAGGTTTCCCACTAAATAGTTAAGTGTTCTGTTAGTTTTTTAGGGCTACCTTAACAAAGCACCAACAGGAATTTGTTTTATAACACTTCTGGAGACTAGGAGTCTGAGATTAAGCTTTGCTGGCTGGGCTATTTTCTTCTAAGTTCTCTCTCCTTGGCTTATACTTTATATGGCCTTCATGATCGTCACCCTGTGTCTTTTATTTTTATTTATTTATTTTTTTGTAGAGACAGGATCTTGCTATGTTGCTTAGGCTGGTCTCAAACACCTGGGCTCAAGTGATTCCCCTGCCTCAGCCTCCCCAAGGGCTGGGATTACAGGTGTGAGCCACCTGTGTCTTTATCCTAGTCTCCTCTTTTTATAAGCACACCAGTGGTATTGGACTAGGACTCATACATATGACCTCATTTTAGCTTAATTACCTCTTTAAAGGCCCTGTCTCCAAATACAGTCACATTCTGAGATAGTGGGGATTAGGAATTTTGTAGGAATACAATTCTACCCACAACCAAGGTCATAATAAATGCAAAGAGTATGGCCGTAGTGTCTGGCATGCTGGAAGCATTCAATCGACATTAAATATCATCATTACCTTTTGTATAGACAGGACTCACCCCCAAAAGGGGGTTTCAGAAAGCATCACCTCCTGACTGTGCTTGGTTGATGGAAATATGTTGTTCTTGTTGTTATTTGTTATTGTTTTTAGCTTTGGCCACTTTGATGATGTTCCAGAAGAACCTGGATGCATTAACAATTTGAGTTTTTCAGATGAATGGGAGGCTGAACACCATCCTGTTTCCCTCCTTCACTGGGTTCCAGAGCTCGGTTCCTCATTGGCTCACTCTTAAGGATGCAGCAGAGCAGCTCAGTTCTTCTCCTTTGTTGGTTTGTCTCTGAATGATTAGGGCCATGGAGGTACATGGTAAATCATGCTGTTGAAATGAGGGGCTGTTCACTCAGCTGCTATCAAGGATCTGATACAGCCAGGCCAGGCCATGCCCACAGGCAGCCTTCAGCCATGTGCACTGATGAAAATGCTGATTTCTCCTGAGTTGGTCCTTTGGGGACTGTATCCTTGCCTGAGCTTTATAGGAGAGTCTGTAGAGAATGGCAGATAACCTGGGGCATGTCTTTTGTGCCAGAATGACCTCCCAAATCTGGCACGGGACTCCTGGGCACATTCCTGAAGGACTAGCTCAAGAACTTGGGAGGCCTGTTGCAGATGCCTGAGACCTGAGCTTTGTGCTTTTCTTTTCTCCTTTTTAATCCCCCAGTGACAAAAGTCATACAGATGAACACGTTTTCTACAGAAATGGAAAGCAAATCAGGAGCAAATTACAAAATGCTCGTGATTCCTCCTACTTTGTTTCCTAAAATAGGCTGAATATAAATCTTAGTATACTGGAGTTGCTGTTCTATTATAGTAACATGCTTTATGATTTGGGATCATGATTAGAAACAAGTTTTAAATATGGGCCCCTCTGTTATTTCTAGGAATCTGCCCCCTAAAATAGACCCAGAGATGGATACTGTTTATGGCCACAAGCGCTCTGAGTGAGCTCTGAAGAGTGCTAACTCTGCATTCCTGTTTTCTGAATATTCAACATCACATAAATGCGTTTGATGTGCAGTCTGAATGCATAGCCCTTTGAGTTTCACTGTAACATGCATTGTCAAAATGATGGGTTATTTGCTTATCTGTGTATTGAGGATGTCATAGTCCAATTATAAAGGATCTCAGAACAAGTCAGGCATGGCTGGAGGTAGTGCATCACCATAGAAACTAGAAGATTCTGACTCACAGAAAGTAAAATAATTAGTTTCATATTATCCTAGGATGCTGAAAATGCAGTGTTCTTAAGGAATGTCTCTGTCTACCTATCATCTATCTAGTTAGCTATCTATCATGTCTCTCTCATCTCCCAGATATGTAAGAAGGTATAAATTTTATTAGCTTATGACTAGTACCAGAATTATTCTTAGGAAGGGAGTTGTCTTTGTAAAGAAAATACTTTGATAAGCTGTTTGATGAAAATCTAAAACCTGAGGGTGTTGGGTGGTAAGGTACAAAAAGACGACTAATCTGCTTCGTTGTAAGGAAATGTGCATGAAAACGGGTGAGAGCTGTAAGAGGAGATGATGGATGTAGAGCGATGTTGCTAAGCTCTGCGTTGTGGAAATAGATGAAGGACTTCTAAGAACTGGAATGTTGCCATTATATTTTTAAAAATTATTTTTAAATTGTGAAATATAACATGCATACAGAAAACAGCATAAAACATGAATACATGTTTTAGCAATTAATTGCAAAACCAACAATCCTGTCCGAGGCAGAGAACGAGACTGTTCTGGAACCCCACCATGCATCCTTCCTGGTCACACCCCTGCCTCCTTTCCAGAGTGCCCACTGCTCTTGTTTTTTGGTGAACTCTTTTCCTGGCTTTGACTTTTACATCTCCTCAAATATAGCTTAGTATCTTCTGGGAAAATTTGTGTATCACGTAATGCTCAGATCCTAAGTGTTGAGTTTGCAGGGTTTTAACAAATGTGAAATCAACACTCCAATCAAGATGTAAAATATTTCAATCATTCCAGAAAGTTTTCTCTTGCCCCCTGGTGGGTAATCCTCCCTCTGTTCCAGGGCACCGCAGCACTGGTGTCTGTAACTGTGGGTTGGATTTGCTAGTTCTCTAACTGCATGTAAATGAATCATACAATATAGACCTTTTTGTGCCCAGGTTCAACACGTTTTTGAGATTCATCCGTGTTGTCCTATGAATCATTAGTTTGTCTTAATTGCTGCGTAATATTCATTGTATGAATGTACTACAACTTTTATTTTTACTTATTTATTTTTTTAATTCTCCTGGTAACTCAAATAGGTATTTGAATTATTTACCATTTTGGCTAATAAAGTTGTTATAAACATTCTTTTATAAGTCTTTTTGAGAATATGTGCTTTCACTTATCTTGGATAAATACCTAGGAGTAGAATTGTGGGGGCATAGGGTAGACATATGTTTGACTTTGTAAGAAACTGCTAAACAGTTTCCCAAAGAGCTTGTATCATTTTACACTCCTACCAGCTGCTTCATTTCCTCTCCAGCACTTGCTTGTCAGTCTTTTTAATTTTGGGTATTTCAGTAGGTGTGGAGTGGTATCTCATAGTGGTTTTAATATACATTTCTCTGATGAGTAACAGTACTGAGCAACCCTTAATAAACTTTCTGTCCATTCATATATTTTCTTTTGTGCAGAGGCTATTCAGGTATTTTTCCCATTAAAAAATTGGGTGTTTTGTTTTATTCTTGATTTGTAAGTGTTCTTTATATATTTTCAATAGAAACCTTTAGTCAGAGATGTGCATGGTAATTATTTTCTCCTAGTCTACAGCTTGTTTTTTTACAATTTTCTTAAAAGTATTTTTTTCTCAGACCAGAAGATTTTCATTTTGATGGCTCATTTATTAATATTTTTGTTATAGTTTATGTGTGTTGCAGCCCAAGGTTCATGTGACCTGAGTTGAGGTTTATTTATTTTTTTTCCCAAATCAATATCTAGTTGTTCAAGCACCAGTTGTCAAAAAGACTATCTTTTCCACATTGAATTACTAGCACCCTGTTGAAAATCAACTCACCAGATACGTATTAGTCCGTTTTCTGGGCTCTCTATTCCATTCTGTTTTTCTGTATGTCTGACCTTATGCCAATACCACACTTTTAGTGAATGTAGCTTAAAAGTCTTGAAATCAGCTGGTGTTAGCCCTCCAATTTGTTCCTGTCTTTTAATATTGTTTTGGCTATTAGAGGCCCTTTGAATTGTTAAACAAATTGTAGAATCATCTTGAAAATTTCTATAGACATGTCTGTTAGGATTTTGGTTGGGGTTGCATAATACAATTTATTTTCATATAGTGTTCTTTTATCCTGTGATCTTGCTAAATTGACTTATTAGTTCTAATAGCTTTGTTATCCAATTTGGAATTTCTCTATGCATGATCTAGAAACAAAAGTTTTACTTCTTCCTTTCCAAACTGTATGCTTTTATTACTTTTTCTTTTCTTGTTGCACTGCCTAGGAACTCTTCTACAGTGTTGAACAGAAGTGATGAAAGTGACAATTCCTGCCTTGATCCCAATATAAGAGGAAAAGCTCCAGCCTTTGTTGTAGTTTTTTCATAGATTCCCTTTATCAGCTTGGAGAGGGACTCTTCTATTTCTAGTTCTTTGAGAGGGTTTTTAAAAATATCATGAATGAATATAAAATTTTGTTAAATGCTTTTTTGCATATATTCAAATTATCATATGGTTGTGCTCCTTTATTCTGTTAATGGTAAATTATATTGGTTGATTTTTAAATGTTATATCAACCTTGAATTCTTGTGATAAGCCCAACTGATCATGATGTCATTTGTTTATTACTGGATTCAATTTGCTGAAAGAAGATTTTTGTATCAATGTTCATGAAAAATATATGTCTATGTTTTCATTTCTTATAATATCTTTATTTGGTTTTAGTATGAGTGTGATATAGGCCTCATAAAATGAATTGGAGAATGTTTCCTCTTTTTCTATTTTCCAAAAGAATGTGTAGAGTTGGTATTATTTCTTTTTTAAAGTTGTGCTAGCATTCACCAATGAAGCCATCTGTATCTGGAGTTTTCTTTATGAAAAGATTATTTTTTATCAATTTTATTTTTTAGTAGATATAGAGATACTTGGATTTTCTATATTTTTCTTGTGTCAGTTTTGGTTATTTGTGTTTTTTGAGGAATTTAAGTTGTAGTTATTGGCATAAAATTATTTAGAATATTCTTTTACTATTTTTTAATATCTATAGTAACTATAGTATGTTCTTTTAGTTATTTCCAATATTGGTAATTTGTATGCTCTTATTTTCTTAAAGACTCTAGCTAGAATTTATTAATTTTAATACCTTTTTCAAAGAAATAGGTTAATAGGTTTTATTAATTATTAACCTATTAATTAATAGGTTTTATTAATTTTTCCTGTTGTTTATCTGTTTTCAATTTTACCAGACTCTGCTCATATTTATTATTTCCTTTTTTCTACTTACTTTGCTTTTAATATGCTTTTCATTTTATACCCTAAGTTGGAAGCTTAGGTTATTGTTATTAAACTGTCTTACTTTTCTAATATAAGCATTTAAGATACAAATTTCTTTCTAAGCACCATTTGGCTGTGTCTCACAAATTTTGATATGTTACATTTTTATCATTCATTTTGTAATATTTTCTTATACTTCTTTTTTTTCTTGAACACATGGGTTATTTGGAAGTGTGTTGTTGAATTTCCACATGTTTAGAAATCTTCCAGATTTCTCTTTCTTATGGACTTAAAATTCAATTCCAGTGTTGTTAGAGAACATACACTGTATGATTTTAATTCTATATTTATCGAGGCTTTCTGTATAGCCAGCACATGGTTTATCTTGGTGAATAATCATATGTAAAGAATGTGTATTCTGTGTTGCTGGGTGTAGTGTTCTGTCAATGTCAATTATGTTACGTTGGTTTGTGGTGGTGTTCAGTTTCCTATATCCCTACTAATTTTCTGTCTACTTGTTCTATCAGAACCACTTCTTAGATTCCTAGCATTTCTATAATATGATTATCTCCATCTTCCTTAACACAAGTGCTTTTTGTAGGTTAAATTTTAATGCAACTGGAATAGGAAGAGCCAAAGCAACATGGAGACAGATACCTAAATTGAACCATGTTAGAAATCCCAGATGGTAAGAACCAGAAGTTTCCATGAAATATTTGGAACTGCCTAAAAAACCTGGAGAAGGCTTGGGGAGGTAACTATACTATTGTATAATATGTGGAGTGTGACTTAAATCAACTTTATCTGGAATCCAAATGACAGAGTGACACTAACTTCTATACATTAAACAAGTATTATTTTTAAAGACTTTTTTAGAGCAGTTTTAAATTCACACCTAATATTTTTTTTTATTTGAGTATCTACCATGTTGCAAGCACTGTTGGAGCACTGAGTCATACTGGTAAAGAAATTAGCTAGTACCTGTATTAGGGTTCTCCAGAGAAACAGTACCAATGTGATATATACTGATACAGAAAGACATTTGTTGTGTGGGATTGGCTCAAGCAGTTGTGGAGGCCCAGAAGTCCCATGATGTGCTGTGTGCAATCTGGAGGCCCAGGAAAGCTGGTGGTGTAGTTCCAGCTCAAACCCGATGGCCTGAGACCTAGGGGAGCCAATGGTGTAAGTTATGGTCCAAGTCAGAAGGCCTGAGACCAGGAGCACCAATGTCTGAGGGCAGGAGAAGATGAACGTCTTAGCTTAAGCACAGAGAGAAAAAATTAACCTTTCCTTTGCCCTTTTGTTCTATTGGAGCCCTCAGTGGATTGGATGATGCCTGCCGATATCGGTGAGGGCAACCTTCTTTACTCAGTCTGCTGATTCAAATGCTAATGTCTTCCAGAAACACCCTCACAGACACACCCAGCTACCTGGGCATCCCTTAGCCCAGTCAAACTGACACATACAATTAACTGTCACAGTTTCTTTTTAAATATAGATTCCATTGTAGTGGAGAAGTGTATTAAGTCAAGAAAGAGATGGATAAAGTGCAGATAATAAGCTACAAAGACAAATGAAGGGGAGTGTGAACGTGGGGAGTAGTGGGGCATGTACTTTCAGACATATTTATTATGGATGTTTCCTCTAAGGAAGTGAGATTTTGCAGAGAAATGAGCCATGCAAAGATTTGAAGGGGTAGAAATTATTTCTAATAGAGAGAACAGCTGGTGCAAAGGGCCTGAGGTGGAAACTTGCTTGGTCAAGCAGAGGAAGCAGGAAATATCTTTGAGTTTATAATGTCTTATGACACTTAGACAGGGAGCCCCATTTCCCATGGACCTTTATTTTGGGATGGGCATTGAGGGCATAGAACATTTTGGCTACACTCAATGTGTCTTCAAACTGAGAGGAGTTATAATTTGGTTACTGCAGCATCTCACAACACTGCCAGAAGAGGGAGGCTTCAGTGTCCTGTTGGAAGTTGTAAGAGGGGATAAGGATGGAGCTCTCGTGATGGTAGGGACATCATCCTGATTTTGATTAGGGTTGAGGCCATTCTAGGAAGGAAATCCTTTCTCCTTAGAATACTCTGATGTCTTTGGGAGAATAGGTAGGAAATTTCTCCCACCATCAGCCCAGGAGTCTCTAAAGCAGGGAAAGGACACATAAGTCACAGGTAGGGTGACCAACTGTCTTGGTTAACTTGGGACTAAGTAAGTTCTTGGGATACATCTCAGACCAACCAGGACAAGTTTGTCATTCTAGGTGCAGGCAAAGGCTAGGGACGGACCTCCTCATCCTCCTGAGACTCAGCCCTCCCCCGGGGAGCCTCAGACCTGTTGACCACAGGTGTGCTTTGAGATACTCAAGTGTGAGGTTCTTTACAATGGGATGGAGCTGAGCTTGATGACAAGGAGCCAACTTTCTGTATGGACCACGGCCTATGCCAAGGGACTCACGTGCCTCCTGAGTTGTCTCTCAAAGGAATCACCCATTCACCCGAAACTTAGCCAAGAGTCAGTGAGTTGGGAGCCAGTACCGGGAGAACGGCTGAGAATCTGTTGTAGAGTGTCCATTGGCCCATCTTTGGACAAGGAAAGAAAAATTCGCAAAGGCTGTGAAGTTTTACTTGGGAGAGGGAAACAAGGAGCTTCAGCTTGAATCTGAGCTGCATTTGTCCATGTCTGGACACTTACTCACAAGTCACCAGAGGGAACTAGACTCTGAACATGGTCCCCATGAGGTTTCCCTGGGGGATTCCCAGCAAGGAGTGGGGGGGGGGGAGATGGGAGGGAGGTTTCCCTGGGGGATTCCCAGCAAGGACTGGGGATGAGGTAGGAGGGAGATTTCCATTGGGGATTCCCAGCAAGGACTGAGGGTGAGGTGGAGGGAGGAAGGCTTGGTAGCTGATACAGCAGATGGTGGTCAAAACAAAACAAAAACTCTGTGAAAGATCATTATTGTGCTTGTAATTTTACTTCTAGAGTGGTGTCGCCTGGACCACTTACCTGTATAGCTCTTTAAAATTAACAAAGTATTTATTTTTATTTTTGTTGTATATATGTGTATACATGTAAGGTGTACAACATGATATGTAATATACATAGTGAAATGGCTACTGTAGTCAAGCAAATGAACATATCCATTATCCCCCATAGTTACTCTTTTTGTGTGTGTCATAAGAACATCTCAAATCTACTCTCTTAGTAAATTTCCAGCATATGATACAGTATTATAACTATAGTGCTCATGTTGTACCTTAGATCTCTGGACTAATTCATTCTGCACGTTGGTGACTTTGTACCCTTTGACCTGCATCTCCACTTTTCCTTCTCCGCTTCTTCCACCCCTGGTAACCACCGTTTGTTCTCTACGCATTCCACTTTTTAAAAAATTCCACATGTAAGTGAGATCATGTGGTATCTTTCTTTCTCTGTCTTATTTCACTTAGCATAATGTCCACCAGGTTCATCCATATTGTCCAACATGGCAGGATCTCCTTCTTTTTTAAAGTTGGATAATACTCCATTGCATAGTCATGTGTCATTTAACAACAGAGATACGTTATGTTCTGAGAAATGTGTTCTTAGGTGATTTTGCCATTGTGTGAACATCATGGAGTGTACTTACACAAACTTAGATGGAATATTCTACTACACACCTAGACTATATGGTACAGCCTATTGCTCCTAGGTTATAAATCTGTGCAATGTGTTATTGTACTGAGTACTGTAGGCAATTGTAATACAATGGTAAGTGTTTGTGTATCTAAACATAGAAGTCTGGGTGTGGTGACTCATACCTGTAATCCCAGCACTTTGGGAGGCTGAGGCAGGAGGCTTGCTCAAGGCCAGGAGCTTGAGACCAGCCTGGGCAAAATAGCGAGACCCTTGTTTCTACAAAAATAAATAGGAAAAATTAGCCAGTCATAATGGTGCTTGCCAGTAGTCTTAGCTACTGGGGAGGCTGAGGTGGGAGGATCGCTTGAGTATAGGAGCTCCAGATTATAGTGAGTTATGATAACGTCACTGTACTCCAGCCTGAAGGACAGAGCAAGATCTTGTCTCAAAAACAAACAAAAATATAGAAAAGATACAGTAAGCATGTGGTATTGCAATCTTCTTATGAGGCCACCATTGGACACCCAGTTATTGTTGACCCAAACATTGTCATACGGCGCATGGCTATAGACAGACGCTTAGATTGATTCTAAGTCTTGGCTGTTGTGAATATGCTGCAGTGAACATGGGAGTGCAGACACTTCAACACATACTGATTTCATTTCCTTTGGGTATGTCCCCAACAGATGATATTTGGATACAAAGTCCTTTTTATTCGTCATGGAGATAATAGCGAATACGTGCCAGAAAGCTAACGTTTGCTCTTCAACATACTGTGGAATCAACAAAGAGTACTCTAAGTATGAAACCTATAATTAGAGACCTAAACAACATCAAAAGAAGTAGAAAAACATTGCTGAACACCTCAGAATTCAAGGCCAGGCTTCTCCTGAATATGGCTGTAGACTCCTGTCAAAAGGAACTTGGAAAGAGAGCTCCTGAGTTAGGAAGACGGCATCAATTGAAATGAAAATATGTGCTCCGCCAGACGTGAGAAAATGAGACCCATCTGCTGGTTAGCATTCCTCTGGTTAAAGACGCCTCTTTTACAGAAGATTTAGGAAACCCATTAACAGGAAGCAGGCCATAAAATATACAGGCTCTGGGATCAGGATTTTAATGGCTTTAGGGACAATTTAAACTTATGACAGTGAACTTTCCGAGGTAAAATGTGATTTTTCCCAGGTTAGTGAATATGCCGCAAATGTGACTTTCCTTAAAGAGTTGTTTCAGAGTGTATTTCATGTTGATTCATGAAGCAAAGTGGGAGGAATAGAAAAATCTAGTCATCTTGTTTGAATCATGAATATGCATGATTAAACATTTTTCTCACAGAAAAAAAAAAAAGGAAGATAGTAAATGAAGCCAAAATAGAATTATGTACGAAGGTGGCAGGAACTTTATGGTGTGTTTGGGACTCGTTTATGCACCTTCCACATCTGAGCCCTTGCCTCTATTTCTAACTAGAGTGTCCCTTGCAGTGAGGGCATCAGGTCACTCCTGTGTCACTGTCACCATGGGGACCCAGTGACATGGCTGCTCCAGTCCTCGGTGTGGCTTGAGGGCGGGGCCTTAGAGTGTGCAGCCTCGCACTTGCTCCCACCTCACACCCACGCCATCTGTCTCTTAGCTATTGCTTCTGGGCTTCACCTGTTGTCTCCGAGGAGTGACACGTAGGTCCCACCAGGTTCATACCCCAAAGTTCATGGGCCTTTGGGCTCTGGTGAGTGAGATTTCACCAACGGGGGATGGAAGCTGGAGCATCCGTTCTTCTTCCCTCCCCTCTCCATGTGGGTAGTCTAGATTCGCAGTTACTTCTTACATCTTACAGTCTCTCTAACACTGTCCTGCAAGATAGCAATCAACTTGTTCCAAAGCTGTGGCCAGCGATGGGCTCTTTCACTCACTCCCCTCCCTGCTCAGTTAAATCTAGGCCTATAAATACTCAACAGAGATTTGCAAATGAATAATTTTTAAAATTTTCATAGATATTTGGAACATTTCACAGGGAAATATATATATGAATATATTTTTCTGAATATGTATCTACACACATAGGTACATGTGTATATATTTGAAACTAATGGACTTCAGTTTGTCAATTCTGTTTTCCCCTCTTCTTTTTTTGCAAATTAAAATGCACGAGAACTGCCATGTATGTTGATTATTTGATTGATTAATGGTAATTTGGGGGTCAGGATGGTTGTTCTTTCTACTGTAGGATAACTTTGTTCAAACCTTTCTAGGGACTACATTGCACCTGACAGCAGCTGAAGCTGGGCCTGGGCTTGCGGGCCCTGCCTGTGCAGCCCACCAACCGCACCCTCCTTCCCACACGCCCCTTGTAAGTGACCAACATCCTACTGATCTTCCTGGCAGTCTTCAGCTGTGGTGGCAGCTGTCCCTCAAGAGTGTCAAGACTGGAGTCTGGCTGTCGGGAACACCCTGCACTCACATTTAGTGATGGGTAAGCAGAGATTTTTGCTCTTTATTTAGGAAGCTATGTATTTTAACTCAATTTTTGATGTTTTGGGTTCATGCTTTAGGATAGGACAGGGTTTTACATTTGTATTAGATTATAAGGCACATGTTCAAAGACAAATCTATTTGAATTTGATGGTGTGGAACCACAGGAATCAGAGCTATTATAGCTGGCCTTCCTTTCTCCAGAAGGGGAAACTGAGTCAAAGAGGGGCACACACTTGCCCATGGCTGCCCACACAGCCACCATAGCCATGTCAGTGCTGGGACCGAATCCCATCCTCCAGTGACCAGTTCACAGTTCTTCTGTCACAAAGGCTGCCTCTTTTGGCTTCAGTTATGTTCTAGAGCACATAAATACAGCCTTGTGTCTTTCCAATTGACTGAGTATTCTCAATCCTTCTGTAGTGTTAAAAGAAAATGTTTAAAAGAGACTTTAGTCATGATTCTCATATTGATATAAAATGAACACATGTCAAAGATTTTCTCTAATTCATTAATGATTGAGTGAACCAGTAAGATGTTACAACTTGTTAAAGGAGAATTCAAAGTGCCGCATATATAAAGGCAGATAAGGGAGGCCAAAATGACTGTCCCTATACTGTTGGCCCTTGAACAAAATGGGATTGACCTGCACAGGTCCACTCACGTGCAAATTTTTTTCAATAAATATATTGGAAAAATTTTTTGGAGATTTTTGACAATTTGAAAAACTTGTAGATAAATGGTGTAGCCTAGAAGTACAGAAAAATTTTAAGAAAAAGCTAGATATGTCATGAATACATAGAATATATGTAGACACTAGTCTATTTTATCATTTACTACCATAAAATATACATAAATCTATTATGAAAAGTTAAAATTTATCAAAATTTACACAAACACATACTGTATGTGGCACCATTCATAGATGAGAAAAATGTAAACAAATGTAAAGATGCAGTATTAAATCATAACTGCATGAAATTAACTGTAGTACATACTGTACTACCGTAATAATTTTGTAGCCACCTCATGTTGCTATTGTGGGGAGTTCAAGTGTTGGGAGTATCCGCTTAAACCGCTATGTGATGCTAATCATCTCCAAGTGGACAGTTCATTTCTCCAGTAAATTTTATATCACAGTAAAAAGTGATTTCTCAAGGTTCTTATATATTTTTCATCCTGTTAAATGCAACACCAAAAAAATTGAATAATAGCATGGGATTCATATGAAGTACCACTAGCGATGTGGAATTAAGAAGCAGAGAAAAGTTATGACATTACAAGAAAAAGTTTAATTGCTTGATAAACACCATAGACTGAGGTCTGCAGCTTCAGTTGCCTGTTGTTTCAGACAGATAATTTATCTCATAAACAGATAAAGTAAACTTATGGTGTCAATAAATTTAGTACAGTACTATAAATGTATTTTCTTTATAATTTTCTTAATAACATTTTCTTTTCTCTAAGAATACAGTATGTAATACATGTAACATACAAAATATGTGTTAGTGGTAAGGCTCTGGTCAACAGTAGGTTATTAGTAGTTAAATTTTGGGGGAGTCAAAAGTTATACTCACATTTTCACTGCAAGAGGGTGGAGGCCCCTAACCTGCATTGTTCAGTGGCCAATGCAAAATGGCTAGATGCAAAATGAGTCAGTAATCACTTGTATTCCAC
>CM052439.1:3873309-3916652 GCA_028533085.1 Varecia variegata
ATATATAAAAAAAAATTAGCCGGGCATGGTGGCGCATGCCTGTAGTCCCAGCTACTCGGGAGGCTGAGGCAGTAGGATCGCTTGAACCGAGGAGTTTGAGGTTGCTGTGAGCTAGGCTGACGCCACGGCACTCTAGCCTGGGCAACAGAGTGACACTCTGTCTCAAAAAAAAAAAATTAAAAAAAAATAAAAAAAAAATAAAAAAAAATAATAGCACATATATACATAAAATGTATATATACATATGTAAGTGCATATATTTACACACATGTGCATATATATAATATATAAATCTACATTTATATATGTAGACTGTGAGCTCTGCGTATATATATATGCAGGTGGAAATGTTGTTTTGTTCATCTTTAGTCTTATAGAATTTATCTACATGGAATATATAAACAAATATTAATTAAATATTTTTAAATGTATAAAAATGTAAAATATATTAAGATAAATGTAATTTTGCATAACTATATAAATGTAGCAATAGGATATACAAACATAGATATATTGATAAATAAGTATATTGATATATAAATAAATATACATATATATTTTTTTTACAAATTAAAAACTGAACTTGTCCCATCAGCAGGGGAAGGATTTGAAATTCTAGCTCTGTGTTAAGCCAAACTTTCATGTATACGTGTATCAACCTCTGAAATTTCTCTTTTGTTCTATTAATACATGTCCTTTCTTGTGCCAATATCTCACTATTTTAATTACAGCTTTATACTGTGTTTTGATACTTGGTAGGGTAATTTCCTTTTCATTCTTTTTGTTTTTAAAACTTCATTGCCATTCTTGCATATTTTCTTTTCCATATGAACTTGAAAATTAGCTAATCAAGTTACAGTAAGTTCCTGCTGGAGTTTTGATTGGGGTTACGTTGAATTTATAGATTAATTAGGGTAAAAATTGCCATCTTTGTAACAAAAATTTATATCCTGGAATATCCTATATTTCTCTATTTAGTTCTTCAGTTTTCAGTTAGGTCTTACAGATGTCTTTATACATGCACAGCACATTTCTTGGCAGATTTAATTTAATATGTTTTATGATTTTTGTTATTCTGAATGGGATACTGTTTTATTTTAAAAAAACTTTTTATAGTGGAAAGTTTCAAAAGTATACACAACTTGCAAAAATTGCATAAGGAACCCTTATGTACCCAAAGCCAAACTTCAGTAATTATTAACTCATGACTGGCCTGACTTTCTCTCTACTCCATCTAATTCCTTTCTCCCTGCCCAAATATTCTGAAGCAAATCCTGGATGTCATGTCATTTCCACCATGGACTTTTTCATGTTAATTTTGGGCCTGACAACTTGTTTAACATTCTTACTCGTGCTAATAGCATGTAGTTAATTTACACGATTCCTCAGGTAGACTCTTCACCTCTCCAGTCCTCAGCATGGTGGATAACACGAGGTAGGTCTTCAATACCTGTGTGTGGTTAGTTGAAAAAATCAATGTGTTCCTAACTCACCTTCATGATTCCATCTCTCGGCTTGCTGTGTGCTGCATGGAGATCACTTAAACCCTGGTGTCTAGTGACACTTTCCAGGCCACAGTGGCCCTTACACTCACGTTCAGGTTTAGCTGGGGCCATCCCAGCCCCCTGTGCTGTTTAACATCCCTTAGACAATGTACTCCTTGGCCACCAGGAAAACCATCCTGCAGTTTGGACCACCCTCCCCGTCGCCTGACCCTGGGAATCAGCCTGCAGAGGCCAGTGCCTGGGGCCGGTTCTCACAGAGCAGCAGCAGTCGCAGCTAAAAGTGGGGCAGGGTTCACCTGAGCACAAAAAAGCACCTAGCCTGGCTAATAATTTATGTAGTGTTTTATTGCTCAGACCTGAATCCATTATTCAGCCTTAAAACAGGAATAGAATATGCAAATGCAGCAGGCAGAAGTGCACACACAGCACACACCATGCTTCAGTTTTGGCAACTGCTAGGCCCACTGCAGTTTTAGAAAGAGAGACACATCATTTCCTCTCCCTGGGAGTGTACAGAAAGAGATAGAAACCCAGCCATGGCCTGGGCATTCCTCATACAAGAGCACCAGGCCACTGTTTTTCTGTGGACCTGGCCCTTGGAGACGCCCCCATTAGCACACAGCAGCGGAGAACCCAAGGCCAGCCTTGTGGCTCCCCCTGAAAGAGGTAAACTCTTTCATGTCAGTTTCTAATGCAAGGATGTGCCCTTCCCAATCCCATTCTCCTGCAAAATAATCTATTATGAATGTCATCCATATAGTAATATAAACCCCCTTTGAAACTTTTTGTTTGCTATTTTGGGTCATCACATTCTGCTGCTTACTGGGTGAAGTAGACGTGTTTTCTTTTCTCTGACGTTGACCTCTATCATTTAGGTCACTTGAGAACAGGTCCATGTTCACCTCAGAGCCCCACCCAGGCATGATTTTAGGGTTATCACAACCTCGAGAGTTCTCAGTTTTAAAACTTGTCCTCATGACAACTTCCACAGCCTCCTTGACTCCGACTTCCCCCGGGTTCTCCTCTCGCTTTGCTACGGCTTTCTTTGGTTCTCTCATCCGAAATGGAACTGGTTTGGTTGTATGCCCAGGCTGGAAGATTTAATCTCATGTAAAAAGTAGCTGTTGGCTGGGCACGGTGACTCACGCCTGTAATCCTAGCACTCTGGGAGGCCAAGGCGGGTGGATCGTTTGAGCTCAGGAGTTCAAGACCAGCTTGAGCAAGAGCGAGACTCCGTCTCTACTAAAAATAGAAAGAAATTATATGGACAGCTAAAAAAATATATATATATAGAAAAATTAGCCAGGCATGGTGGCACATGCCTGTAGTCCCAGCTACTCGGGAGGCTGAGGCAGTAGGATCGCTTGAGCCCAGGAGTTTGAGGTTGCTGTGAGCTAGGCTGACGCCACGGCACTCACTCTAGCCCGGGCAACAGAGTGAGACTCTGTCTCAAAAAAAATAAATAAATAAAATAAAAAGTAGCTGTTATTTAATGACAGGAGGGCTGAATTGGAAATCTCAAAATATGGACTCAGGGCTTGCATGTACAATTTATTATTGGGGTCGCCCGGGTAGAGTCATTTTGTGTCCTGGAGCCTTCAGTGTCATGGGGGTAACAGTGAACTCAGACCATTGGTGTACGAGTCAGACAGGATGATGAGTGTGGAGGTTTTTGGCAAGATATGTTGTTCATGCTGATATCACTAGAGCTGAATCCAGCTGATATGCACCAGAACATAGTACTGGTTGTTAAAATGTTGAAGTATTTCTGTACCAGTTCAGAAATAGCTGCCTTCCCAAGCAGTCCCCTTCCCACGCCCCAGGGCTCCTCCCTGCTTCGACTGCCCACCCTCTTGGCTACCCCTCCTTCCCTGTCCTCACTATCCTGCCACAAAAGGGTTAATGCCTGGTATTATTCCTGAGACTCACAATTTTCTGCCTTTGGCTCCAGGCAACACACATTTATTTGCAGCATTAACTAGAGCTTAACCCCAGTGGTAAAAATTAGAAAATGCAAAAATTAAAATTGGCCACTTTAGGCAAATTCTCCCTCCCTCTCTCTGAAAGTATGAATTACTGCTTCTGCCTTCAGTAAGATGAACTGAATATAAAAGCCCCAATCTTGTTTGTTCCAACAGAATATTTCATATGGTAGAAGGCGGCTAAATTATGTGTTTTGAAATTCCCTAAAGCTGCAATTTAAGAAATGTATAATTAAGCCCTGGCATTATCAAAGAGTAGAAAATATTTTTCTTCCAACTTTTCTAGGGTTTAAAACTATTCAGGGTTTTGACTTTAGTGACAGCAGAGTAGGTAAAAAATCAAAATTCTAAGAACAACCATTAAAAGGTAAATCAAAGTCAATGAATGTGGCCATACCTCTGGCAGTAAGGATGCAGTCTCACAAATCTCATATGGACAGCAGGCATAGCTATTTCCTTTTCTGAGGTGGCCCTTAGAACTTGTGACAGGTGCAAAACTTTTCAGCCCCAGTACCTGGAAAAGATGTGGTTCAGCCCTCGACTTCCTTCCTGGGAAGGTGCTATTAGAGTGGCCATGGCCATCATCAAGTTTGTTGCTCCAATGAGATCCATCCTTTCTTGCAGATTGTCTACGTTTCTTTAAAGATACAACTTCACTAAAAGGTGAAGACTTTTAAGAATAAAATCACAAAAAAGAATATATTCTTGTATTGCTTAAATGTTGTGTTAGTTTCCTAGAGCTGTTGTAACAAATTCCCAAAACTTGGTGGCTTAAAAATGATAGAATTTTATTCTTTCACAGTTCTGTAGGTCAGAAGTCTGAAATCCAGTGTCAGCAGGGCCTGCTCCTTCTGGAGGCTCCAGGGGAGAATCCTTCCAAGCCACTGCTGGCCTCTGGCAGCTCCAGGGAGTCCCTGGCTTATGGCAGCATAACTTCCATCTCTGTGTGTGTCTGCACAGAGCCATCTTCTTTGTGTCTCTGGCTTCCCTCTGCCTTTCTCTTCTCTCAAAATGACACCTGCCATTGGATTTAGGGCCTGTCCTAAATGCAGAATGATCTCATCTTGAGATTCTTAATTATATCTCCAAAGACCTTCTTTCTTAATAAGGTCACATTCACAGGTCCTGGAGGTGAAGACATGGACATATATTTTGGGGGCTGTGGTCCATACACATTTAATGGACTATAGATGTATATTTAATAAATCTCAGGAAAAGAACCTAAGGGATTAATAACAATGGTTATCTATTTGGGGAGAAGGGAACAGGGGAAGAAGGGTGAATTTTGCATCTATGTCATTTTTAAACCACTTAAAGTTTTGAGTCCAGTAAATCTGTTACTTATTAAACAAATAAATATAATTTAAAATGATAAAATGAGGTATTGTCCATTATGATGTTAATTTGGATCTCTTTAACACAATTAAAGCCTAAAGACAAAACACGAATTCTTAACCAGTGACAATGAAACATATCAGCATAAAGATTTTTTAATAAAAGGAAGGGGAAGGTTTTAAAAATTGATGTTCATTTTTACGTATCACAAGATGCACAAAGTGCTAGCAAAAGAAAAAAGGTAGAAAAATGAAATTATATTGGCCTCATGATTTTCGTTACGACTCCCATTGTCATTTATTCAACAAGCAGGTTACATCTATGACTGAGTAGTCCAGAGGGAGATGCAGGTGGCCCTAACAGGCCACAGTTTCCATTAGATCCAGGACTGCTTCAAATAAAGGAAGAAGTCAAGGGCACTGAGATACATGTGAGTGACCAAGGAACTCTGCCATGTCCTTTCTTACTCACATAGCTTCCCTGTCTCAGCTAACCTCTCATGCTGAAAATGAGGACTTAGAAGAAAAGGGCGAAAGAGCCAAACTTTCCTTTTCCTTTTTCTTGCAATCTTTGCTTACTCATCATCGAGCCAAAAATAGAGCTTGTTAGCAGAAAATGTGCACACCAAGAAGTGAAATAAAAACAGTGAGTTAATGTTTTGCAGTGTTTCTGGTAAGAATGAAATGTATATGCATATAGGAGCCATGCAGTACAAATTGTGTAATTTTGGAGATTCTGCATAGGGGTTAAGTGCACTTACATTTGCATTTAAAACTGCACAATATAAAGAGGAATGGTGAAATTCGTGCTAATGATTAAAAATTTTATTCTTTTTTTACCTAAAATAACCTTAAATAGCAACTAAAAAACACCATGACAAACCGAGAGAGACTGTGAAATAAGAGGAAATCTTTATATGTTACTACATTTAATGACACTTTTCTGCTTTTTGAACCAGAGGACCCACATTTTCACTTAGCATTGGAATTGTGCAGCACCCCCTGCAGAGAGCTATCGGCCTATGGGAGAGTGTCCTCCTCTGGTCCAATCAGCTTGTGGGCTGAGGGTCACGTGGCACAAACTATGGCAGCCCCTGAATGAACCTGGGGTGACTTCCCCCAGCAGTTCCCCCTGGAAGGGAAGGACATTTGTAAAAGCAATAGTATTTTGGCAGTCTGTTTCCCCCACCTCTCTTCACCCACAGGGCACTTGTTGCATTGCTGGGTTTTAAACAATGTCATGCCAAGTTCGGGGCATGATATTTCCTCAGCCTATTAAACTTCAGTGTGTCATTTTTTAACTGCTTCTGAGGAACAGACTGTTAGAATGGTGTCACCTCCCCTTTTATTGGTCTAAATCACACTTTTCACATACTAGGCTTTATGTTAATTAGAAAGTAACCCTTTATTGAGTAAAGGCAAAAATTGAAATGGTTTGAGGGTATTTAGACATTTCAGGTAAATCTCAGCACAATTATTTCAACAGAATTTCCATGTGGTCTTCCTGGAAGAAAAATGAATCTTAAGGAAATTTGAGGGCTTCAAGCCTTTTTTTCTGTTTTGTCTTTGCTTATTTGTTATTTAGATGTGCAGATCTATGAAAAAACTCTCCTTTTTCATAGACGACAGGTTCTAACTTTAATACCTCCTGAGCATAAAGAATTGAGGTTTCATAAAGCTTCCCTCTCTGGCTGTTTTTCTGATATTGCTGCACGGAACGCTGTCCTCACTGGGTGGTTACAGCCAGCCATACTGGCATGCTTATGTCCGTCCATTTGCCCTGGTTCCCACCTCACCCACCTGCCCACCCACACACGCACGTCCCCCTCCACAACCAGAATTGCCACCAGGGACTTTGGGCCAATCCCAAATGCTGGTAACAAAGCAGAAAGCCCAAAGTTTGAAGGGAATGTGGGAGTTCTCCTTCCATGAAGTCTCCTGGAAGCAGAATTTCTCAAAGACTCACCATCCCAGAGGCTATACAGTTCTTGACAACCCCTGTCCTTTCATGGGAAAAGTGAACACTTGGACTTGTAGGTTTTCCCCACCAGGTTTCCCAGAGAGTTGATATCAGCATCTCTGCAGGGCCAGGAAAAGATTGGGTGACCTCTCTGGAACCCCAAGGTTTGCTTTCCCTGCGTTTTCATTACTTGTTCTGAGCTCTTTGAACTGCATCCAAGCGCCCAGTCCATGATCTCATAATTGCTCACCTGGGACAAGTGTGGAGATCTGATTTCATATCATAAAATTCAGTGCACCTGGGTACCGCATAATGGCTCTTCCGAGACGCACATGCATTACATCAGCTATAATTCATTCCTGTGATCTTTTTCTAGGCTAGAATCTAATAACACAAGCCAACTACTTCAACTGCTAGAGGATGCTTAACTGGAAAAAACAAAACAAATCTTTAGTTTTCCTTCCAACTTCAGTCCAAACCATATATATTCCAAATACTCCACGTGACTTTTAAGCAATAACAACAAAATCAAGGAAATAGCATCTAAAATGCATTTCCCATGCTGGGCTTGGATGGACTTCAGGGTCATTAACAAGCTGTGCCAAGCAGCATATGAAATCGGTGAGATAAGCTTTGATGCATATTAGCTGTGTGACCTCAGGCAAATGACTCACACTCTCTGAGCTAAAGTTTAGTTATCTGTGAAATAAAGATAGCAATGTCTACCCTAAAATCCTGGATTACATTAAATAATAAAAGCCCCTTGCTCAGTGCCCAATACATGTTAGTCTTTTTCTCCTTTCCAGCCATGGAAAATACTGATGTGGTGAGTGGAGTAGGTTTCTCCCTGCCATGCCTGGTGACTTCTCTGTGCAGCAGACAGCCAAGGATTGATAGGGGTTGGCTCCTCAGGGTCTTTCAGGGCATGTCCTGATTGGTGTCAGCCAATCACAGTCATCCTCTTTCTCTTCCCACCAGCCGATTGGTTCTGGCAAGTGCGAGGCAAAGCCATCAGCATATGTCAGTCACCTGGCCACAAGGGTGACTCAATCAGTGCAAAGCTCAGCTGTTTATTTTACTTCATCTGGTTGTGAGCAAAGAAGTTGCCCTGGTTACAACGTGGAAGCCATCTTGTGACCCTGAGAGAAGTTCGCTGGAGGACAAAGCCAGGAATAGAAAAGGGTGGAACAAAGAGAATTTCTAAGAAACAGGGGAGGGCTCTGTTTGAACAAAGCCTCAGCTGGACTCTTCATTTATATGACCATCTGCCACCCTTGAATACACCTTTCTGAGAGTTGATAAGAAGAGACTGGCACTCATATCCGGGTTTTTGATCTAGAACTACAAGTAGGCAAGGATGGAGTTGAATCATATAGGGCTTATTCTAGCATTTCCACCAGTTGAGTCGTTGCTAATGGATTTTACAACTACATCCTTCACACTAGCTGCATAAGTGAAACTGCCACTATTAGACAAAACTCAGTGGAATATGGCTGTGTCTACTTTTTGCTGGTAGGAACCACGTGTGGAATGTTAAACCTCTGAGACCATGAGAGTGCGAACAACAGTTTTGAGATCGTGCTGTTTAACTTAGTACTCTGGCTTCTAGATATGTTACCTGAGACATATCCCTAAAGAAGAAAAAGACCATCTTTGTGAAAATGTTATTGCAACATTGTCTATTTATGTGTTTTGATTAAAATTAGAGGAGCATTACATTTAGTTATTCAAACTGATGGTAGCAAAGTATTCAGAGTGAAATATATTAGCTCTTTCCTGCCACAGGACCCCTCCTGGCCTCACATCTCAGAGGCAACCACAGTTAACAGTATTATTCTAAAAATTTTGTGTACATAAATGAGTACATTGGAGACATTTTTGCAAGAGCCCCTATTTGTGTTTCAAAAAGATTTAAGGGAGTGCTGAGATAATAAGGGATGCATTAAATCATACTGCAAGCAAAACAAAATATAACCAACCAGCCCTGACGCAACCTAACTGCCATCAGTATGGGGTTGGTTAATAAATTTGGTTTCATCTAATGGAATGCTGTACATCAGTGACAAAGAATGAAGACCTACATGCTCTGTAATAGGAACTTGCATAAAGTACATCATATATGACCTTAAGTGAACAAACCAAGTTATAAAATAATATGTACACTATTATCCCTTTACAGTATAATAGCATAGTATTGCAGTATTCTTTAACTGTTTTTCATAAGTCAGGATACTTTTGTAAAAATCAAGATATTTTTTGGACATCTTGGATATCCAAAATAGGATATTAATTGCCAGTGTGAGAAGAAATGTGAGAAGAGGCTCTGGTGTTGAGCAGTGCCTCACGTGGCCACAGCTCTGGCTTCCTCCCTTGTCTCAACAGGAGGCTGCGTATCTGAGCTGGCTGACGAAATCTCTGTGCATGTCTTTAAATGTCACTGAGTCTAAAAGATTCTGGAAGGGATCCAAATAATTCGTGTCAGAATCCATCTTAATTCTTGATAAACAATCAGGGACTACCGTCTGTGAGAATTAATAAAGACACAAAATTAATAGCTTTATAATCCAATATTATAGAGAAAATCACTAGTCAATGAGACAAAGGACTTTGAAAGAAACCAGAGAAGATGTCTTCCAAAGAAATAGAGTTCTGTAAGAAATAGGAGGCAATGTTACAAATTTTCTACTGTGTGTTCTTTAAAACATTGAGAAAGATCTCGCACCTGTGAAAAGCAGGTGGGCAGAGAAAGAGCAGTGAGGTCCGGCGAGAATGTGACAGAATGAAAACAGCGCCGTGCTGGAATAGAAAATGCCTACTGGAAGCAGCAGTAACCGAGTCAAGGATGAGAAAATCGGATCAGTGAAGTTGCTGATACATGTGAAAAATTCGTGGACCTAAAAGTAAAAGTCAAGGGTGTGAAAAAGATGAAGAAGTGATGAGAGAAAAAAAGACCCAGAATTCAAGGACACCCCATGTGCATGTCAGGAAGAATAGAACAAATGGAAAAGGGCACTGAGCAAATAGAAACTTTCTGGAGCTGAAGAAAGAATTGGACCTTCAGGTGAAGAGGTTCATTAAAACAAAGCAAAATTAATTAAAAGAGCCCAACACCTAGACTTAGCATTGTGACACGTCTATGTTTCAGGCACAAAGAAAAGACACAGAACAAATGGGAAAACATAAAAGCAATAACCACAGCAAAAACAAAACCAAATCCAATAACCTCCAAAGAACCACAGCTCAGCCTAACTACAGACTTCACAGAATCAAATTCTGGCAGTCATTGGAGTTGGAGTCATGTCCTTGGAATTTTAAGAGAAAGTGATTGTGAAACAAAAGAAAATGTCTAGAGATTAAAGGTCAAAGTGTTTGGACAAGTAAGGTAAGGAACAGCTGAATATTAGAAATGTAGAGGGAAAAAACCTCTTTAATTCTATTTCTTCATGTATACAAATTTCAAAGCACCTCTTAAAACTAAAAATATTAGTCCAAAAAACAAAGATAAACACCAGAAAAGAGAAAAATGTAGAGAAACAAAGAAAATAATATTTCAGTGTCAGATAGCAGAGAGAGAAGGCAATAATTTTCCTTTAAAGCAACTCAGGGAAGTTCTCTTTCGTTCCAGCCATCACAGTAACATGCTCGCTTGCCTATAGTGTTGAAGAGCAATGACAGATGTTGGCACGCTGAATTTTTGCATCCTGTCCAGACATAGTCTCGGCAAGCCCCCCAGTGCATCTCCTCCTTTCCAAAGTTCTGGGGCGCGTAGGTGTTGCAGGGGCAGCGTCTGCACTTTTGCTTGGAGGGAAGCTCGGACCTGACGATTCACAGATGCAATGCATAATCAGGAACCGCTGTCTTCCTGTTGGAGAGCAGTGAAAGGATCCCACTTGGGTCACCTTGTTTGTGTTTCGCTCCTTAACAACGGTACAAGCTAAATGGTCACGCCCAGCCTGCAGTGAGTACGGGATGGCTGAGAGGGTGTTTTCAGAGCCCACTCCATCCTACTCACCTGACCTCCCTATGCACCTGGCTCCCCTATGCCAAAGGTGCAGCCCACACTTGAAAAGCTGCTTTGCTCGATGCTACCCAGATGCCCCTTGTACTTCCCAGCTTTCAGCTCTGGTCGTCTTATTTCCACACCTGGAATCCACTTCCTCTCAAAATTCTACACAAGCTTGAAATACCTGCTGTGCTTGTAACCACGCGGGGCAGGGCTAGTTCTGAAAGCAGCATGCCCCCATCCCCCCTTTCCAAAGGAAAAACCTCAGCGTTCACTCTCGGACTCCTAGTAGTTTGTTTTAAGTTATAGGAAGTGTCTACTTCTTTTCTAATTTCTTATCCAGTTGACAACTGGTGCATTTTTGGCTGGCTCAGTGCCTTCCTGGGTCCTGAGGACTCCAGTCTGTCCCTGTCTCCTCAGAGCTACGTAGCTGCAGGGGACCAGTCACAATGCCTAAGGGTTGTCCTGCTAATGTTCTGAGGTCATGCTGACCTTGCAGGGAGTACTCCAGCCACGCACCCTCACCTACCTGTCTGTCTTAGCCCAGCGGCTGGGCCCCTGCAGGGCCTGTCCAGACTAAGTCTGAGCTTGTGCTCTGATTTTCTGAATACTGTTGTTTCCTCCTTGAATCTTGGCCTCTGCTCTGACCCCTGATCCCTCTTCTCTGCACCCTCCGAGAGAGATCTTCTGCCACGTTCTGCCTAGGGATCCGGGTCAGCCTGCAGTGGGTCAGGTCCCTGACCCCAGTTTGGACTGAACATGGCTCTGTTTTCTCTCCTGCCCTGGTGTGTTTTGAAGTCCCAGTACCTTCTGGACGCACCTCCTCAGGCCGTCCTATCTGTCCTACCGGCAACACCAAGGCCCAACCAGATGTTCTTTGTGGACTGGAGTTGGCTCATTTCTGAAAACAGTCCTTTGCCACTTATCTCATGGATGTTTTTTTTTTCTCCCTGACTTAATTCTCCAATTTCTAGGCCACCTGCTAGATTACTCAGCAGGAAGTTAGGTTAGTGCTCAAGGTGATGGGTCCTGAGGGACTGCCTTTTATCTCACCCTGGACACCCCTTGCAGGGGCCAAACATGGGTTCAAATCTTGACTCTATTGGCTGGAATGACCTTGGGCAAGGTGTAGAACCTCTTTGAGCCTCAGTTTTTCCGTCTGTAATAAAAAAATAGTAACACCAACTTCTGTGGTGGTTGTGAGAATTACGTGGGATCAAACATGTAAGAACACAGGAGAGAAAAAGTAAATATCAATTCCCTTCCCTGCCATGTCCCAGGGCCCTGCATCTGGCTATTCAGACCCAGAGATACCAGCCTGAATTTTTAAACATAGATCGACTTTGATGTGAAGCTGTTGTGGAATATTGTCATTTATAAAGCAGAAATAATTGCCTTAGTGAGTTTGGCAAATATTATTTTTGCATTTTCTGAGACGTAGCATTAATGCTGCTGTGGGTTGGCCAAAGTGGAAAATTACATAGTTGACAATGTTATGTAATCGGATTCGGGAAGAAAGCGAGCTCTGCTCTGGCCTTTTATGCCATTTTAAATGGGACATTGTGAGGCTTATTTAGGCAATTGATTGTGAAACATTTTATAGTCAAAAAGATACAGAAATTGGTTACAGTTAATAGGAGGACACATGGATGGTCATTAAGAGGGAGAGACCACAGGGAAAACAGAGTGTTTCTGCATTATCACGGAGGTGAAATCTGTGACCTTCTACACCAGAAACAAGGAGGGCAAATGAAGATCGATTTCTGTCTCTCGGCTCTCAGCAGAGTCAGAAGATGGTCAATTTAAACCGAAAATAAAAAGAATAGCTTCAATCTAGACATTAGCAGATATTTCTCCATATCCTACAATTAGAAATTTGCAAACTGCACAAACTGTGTTCTTTGAGTGACATCAGGCCCTCAGAGACTGACTTAACTCCTATGAATGTTGCTGGCCATGCACTGAAAGCTTCAGTAGGTTTTAACACCAATTAGCCTCCTCTGCCTCATGGCTCTGAAGCCTTGCTCTGATTATAGCCTTTGGGGAAAAAAAAAATTTTTTTTTTTTTAAAGAAGCCTAGGTAAAGCTTGCAACAGCAAAGTTCCTGACATAGAACGGGGGCAAATAAATCCCTGCAGATTTGAAAGAGCCTGAAAGGAGCAGCATTCACGGAGCCTCTCATCCCTAATTCATGTGACTCAAAGATAGAGGTGAAAGTCACAGAGTATTATGCACGGACACTTTTTTGTGTGTAGAGAAAACAGAATGTTATCTGCATGGTCAAAGGCCAGGGGGGAAAATCATTAGAATTGCAAACTGTCTTTTGTCATTTTGGGTGTGTTCTTTAAAAGATGGTAAAATGTAGAACAAGAGTCAGCGTTAAAGGACAGGGCTTGAGTCTCTGCTTCTCAGACTGTCACCCTGAGAGGACAGAAACTCCATCTCTGTGCACAGGGGACATGAGACCTCCCTCAGGCAAATGGTGTAGTCTGCGCTTCTGAATGAACTATGAGAGGAATTGCATGAAGACTGAGGATCGCCAGGTTTAGAATCACGGAGTGGGGTTTGATAAGCTGGGACAACTGCTCACCAGGATTTACAGGGTATTCAAACCGGGAGCAACACAGTGGCCACACCGTCCTCGTCACTGTATCTCATGACTTAACTCGAGTCCTCCCATTAAGATTTATTATACCTGAGCCTGTGCAAAATTTAAAGTGAGATTAGAATTTTGTAGAATCTCAAATAATTTCTTGGAAATCTTGTTTTGATTTCATTTTTGTAAAATGTCCAATTTTTCTCTCTCCACCAAATAGTCTCCATCCAAGCAGATATTTAGAAGGGTGAGTCTTATGCTTACTAGAATACAGAATAGGTAAAGTTGATTTTCGTTTATCAGTGATATATCAGGAGGATGTGGACAGGAAGAACTTTTTTTTCTGGTACCAGAGAGAGTGTAAAATAGTAAAAGGTCACCCAAAAGAAGTTTCAACCCTTTAAATCTCACCATTTGAGTAGAGAGTGCAAGTAGATATGCAGAGGCTTACAGTAAGAGAAAATGAGGGATGTATATTTGGCATATCTGAAAAGTCTAAGGATGGAGGCAAGCCAGGGGGTCCAACTGCTGCGTAATCTGGGGTCTGGGCCACATGAAGGGTATGTGACCTCAAGCTTCCGTTCATGTAGGAATCCAGTGAGAAAGCTTCCATTAGGTAGACTTGTCTGTTTGTAGAATAAAGGCCTGCAGAAAGCTGGCCTCTGGACTCAGTTGTTTTAACCTTTCCTGAGTCCTGAGGTGACCTTTCTAAGAATCTAATGAATGCTATGAACCATTTTTCCAGAGGGGGAAAAATGCACACATATAACGTGCTACAGAGAATTTTAAGGGATCACACGTGCCCTGAAGACTTTGTGCAAGGATGACTAATAATACTATGATAAGAGTATCATTTCCACTTTACAAATGGAACAAAAGCATTTTGGCAGTGTCTATGTGCAAAGAATGAATTGACAAAACCTTTGAAATAAATTAAAACCATTACTTTAGTATGTTTAATGCAAGCTGGACTGGATTTTTCTTGGTAGTTGATTGACTTGGCTTGGGGAGATGAAAGTCTAAGAACGGAGAGGGAGGAACTGCTGTTACTGCCTTGATACATTTGGGAGAGCAGTTATGTCTTGAATAGGGAGAAATTAAAACTTAAAGCTATTCTCCTAGAAACACATGTATAACAAAAACAGAGCACAAATAAATTCCAGATTAAGAAAAGAATCAAGTGCAATAAATTCACAGAAACTGCCGGAAGAGTAACTTTTGAAACGCTTTATCACATTTGCCGAGGTAATCGTTAATTGTTGTGGACACATCATTAGTTTTTACAGAAGTGAGGTGCTTCTGTGGATAGATCTCTTTGATAGTTTGCAGGGGTTTGTGAACCAATTAAGTCTGTTCAGTAAGCCTTTAGAGAAAAGAGTTCAACCTGTGCCCCTGGAAGCAATTTATATCATAATTGGAAATATACAATTCATTACAACAAAGCCAGCCTCATAAATATTCTGTGGTTTATATTTATTATGAATGTGACCATAGATAGGATAGGTACAGTGTCCCGGTTTGTCTGGGCAGTCTGGCTTAGACCTGTTGTCCTAGAATCATTGAGAGTGTCCCGTTTTACTCTAAAAAGTGTCCTAGGTGGGTGATAAATGATTTGGTTATTTTATTAATGGAGTAGGTGGGAAAGACTATTTCTAAATGGGTAGGATGAAGAATTGTATAACCAGTAGGGAATGGTTTGGCGGTGGATTTATTTTCTAAATATGTTCTTGCTGATAATTTCTTAAGGGACCAATACAGAATAATAATGTTCAAGGACTGTCACCTTTAATGCATTTTGACCCATTTATGATACAATCACATTTTTGTACCATATTCTTTATGCTCAAAACATAGCACAGTTGGAAAAGTTTTGAGAAAAGATATATTTTATGTGGACTCACGGGTTTTCTTTGGTAAGCTTTTTCTACTAAACCACAGAGTTCTTCTGGTCCTTAAAATGTTTGAGTAATGAATACATAGTAACACAGTTTACTTAGTTACAGACATTACTTCAAGGTAAACACACACACACACACACACACACACACTCCAATTTTGAAAGAGGAAAATCAGGAAAAATAAGCACTAAGAATTAGCTGGAGTCCACCATATTGGAGAGGCTAAATGTAGACACCACAGTGGACAGTACCAGCTCGGTGCGATCCTCCCAGCCATTCTTGAAAATGCAGCAAATACAGTTAAATCTCATTGTTTGCAGGCTCTGTATTTGCAAATTTATCTTCTCACTAAAATTTATTTGTAACTCCAAAATCAACACTTGTAGCACTCTTGTAGTTATTCATGGATGTCTGCAGAGTGCAAAAAATTTGAGTCTCCCAATGTGCATGTTCCCCGCGGAGGCTGAACAAGAGGATGCTCGACCTTCTCGTGACAGCTCTCAATACTGCAAACAAGTGTCCTTTTCGCTCTCTACTTAGGGCCATATTTTTGGAATGTTTGTGCTTTTTGTTGATTTTGTCATTTAAAGTGGCCCCCAAGTGTAGCGCTGAAGAGCTGCCTAGTGTTCCTAAGGGCACTAGGACACATGATGTGCCTCATGGAGAAAACACGTGTCAGATAAGCTTCGTTCAGCCGGGAGTTACAGAGCTGTGCTGTTGGCTGTGAGTTCGGTGTTAATGAATCAACGACATGATACGTTGGGAAAAGGGGAGAGAAAATTTACCAATCTGCAAGTGAAGCCTTTCTGGAAAGTGCTTAAAGTAACATCTATAGTGTGTGATGAAGCTATGGAAAAAGATGAAAAAATGGCTAAATGTGTAGATTTTGGAGATGATGACCACTAAAAAAAGGAGTAATGGACATCATTGCTGTGAGGCTGAAAGTCAAAGAAATTCACAGTCACGTTTCCCAGGGTCAGGAAGTGTTAAAACCCTTCTCAGTTAATGTTTTGTTATAAAGAAAACACTGCATATAACTAATCATTTTTAAGATATATATATATTCAATAAGGTGTCTTTAAACAAAAACACAAAAAACAAAAGCTAGATATTGATCAGTTGACAGACATGTTGTGACCTGAAGCTCACAAGAACTGAACCCTGGGAGCAGGACATAGTGTGAGCTGGTTCAGTGCTCATGGCAGTTTTATAGAACAGCCGCTGTGAATGATGAGAATTGCCTGTACAGTAGGTGGGTGACGCCGTCTTGCACCCTGCAGACTGGGCCACCACTCTCGGAGGACCCCTGAGCCGCATCACTCGCCATGAGAGGAGCAGAGGTGTGTCCAGCCCCACCTGGACTCCTAACTCTCAGAATCTGTGAGATCTAATAAAATGGTTGCAGTTGAATCCATTTTGTTTTGGGAACACTTGAGAATAGAACAGAATTTGGTACCAGATGTGGTAATTTTGGTAGTCTCTCTTTAGTTTTGAGCCATGATACTGCAAAGTAGGTTATTCCTAACACTTTATGGAGGTGGAAACTGAGATTGAGAGAGCTTAATTAGTTCAAGGTCACATATTCCGAAGTGGTGGGGCACTGGTTCATCCCAGCATTGCCTGACTCACGCCAATTCCTGCCTTCCTCACTGTCCCACACCGTCTGCTGGAATAACTGGAGACAGCTGCTTCTAATTCAGTCACTTCCTGGGATAATGAATAGGCCACTTTTGACCTTTTTTGTCCTTTAAGCTGTGTGTGTGATAATTGAGAGTACTGCAGTTTATCCATTTCCATAGACGTTTATTGGATATTTCTAGCAGCACCTTTGGTTCCGTGGGAACTACACAGACTGTTGAGTGTGACGTGTGGGGCATATATTAAGCAGAAAGGACTCTTGGGAATTAGGGTGTCCTGTCAGTTAGGAATTGTTCAAGCTTTGCAGGGTAAGAATGGCTTGAGGAAGAGCTCCTGAGGTCTGTGGGAACAGCCATCCTGAGGACAGACCCTGAAAGAATGAGAATTGGGCATCATCAAGCAACCTGACCAGCTCACATCCACGTGGGGAGCTTCCTGTGTCAGGGAAGAGACTGGCCATGCAGTTGTCCCCTGAGAACAAGGCTGAATTACTCCAAGCTGCACAGAAGGGGAGTGTCTATTCCTGGAGGGGCCCTGGGACTTGGCTTCCACAAGTCTGAGGGGACATTCATAGCTGTGTGGTCCAGTGCATCGTGCATTTGCAGCAGGGGTGCTGCTGAGTGTCACTGCTGCCTGTGCTTAGAGGGGAAAGTGGCAGAGTGGCTGTAGGCATGTAGTCTGTTTGTCATTTTGATTCCAGGCAAACAGAGGCAAAAGGAGGTTGGCTGAACATGACAGATGTCTGCTCTGTCCTAAGGTTGGCAGGCTAGGTGGGCAAAGTTGGATAACAGTCCTTGCTGGGACATGCAGGTCTTATGGGATGATACAAGACAGTGCATGTCTTGCACTAGGAGTTAGATATTGTATTCAGCAAAAATATAGCCCCCAAAAGACGTCCATGTCCTCTTTCCTGGAACTTGTGAATGTGTTACTTTATATGACACAGAAAAATTAAGGTTGCAAATAGAATTAAGGTTGCTAATAAGCTGACCTGAAGATAGAGAGGTTATCCTAGATTTTCCAGAAGGGCTCAATATAATCACAGGGGTCCATATACATGGAAGCAGCAGGTAGAAGTCAGAGTGATATGATGTGAGAGGATTCAACTGCCATTGCTGCCTTTGATGATGAAGAGAGAGGCCACAAACCAAGGAATGCAGGCGGCCCACAGAAGCTGGAACAGACAGGCAGGGAATGGATTCTCCTTGAGAGCCCTTAGAGGGAATGCAGCCCTGCTGAAACCCTGACCCATAAGCCCAGTAAGACTCATATCAGATTGTAAGATAATAAGTCTAGGTTGTTTTAAGCTGCTACATTTGTGATAATTTGTTATAACGGCAATAGGAAACTGATACAGGTATCATTACCCACACTTTAGAGATGTTGAACGAAGACTTAGAGAAACCAAGTAAGTTGTCAAATCAGCGACATTCACAAGCAAAACGACAGAGCTGCGGGTTGGCCTAGGTCCCTGCAGCTCCAGAGTCTATGCTGTACGACCCTGCGTTGTGGCTTTTCCTCAGGAACTGGCGTTATTTTCTTAATCTTTGCAATCAGATTTGGCAATGTTAGGGATGCCCATATGAACGGGAGCTGGAGGATTGCCTTGGTTGCTTGAGATATGTCCTGACGCGGACACTGTGTCATTGCCACTAGACATAGTCAGGAATAACTCGATATAAATGCAAAATTTGAGTTTTTGTGGGAAGGATAAAATAACAATAGAACTGACCTCAACATTTTTTGAAACGGCAAGGGCTGCATCTCAGTTCCACCTGGCTTCTCGTCCTGGGAGGTATTGAGTGCAAACTTAGAAATATTCAGAAACTGCTGAGCCAATGGCCATGAATATTTATGAAGTGTCAGCGCTGGCTGGGTGCTGTCATGTTGGCCCGAGGAGCGAGCTGTTCCAGGATTTGGTTGCTCTGTCCCTGCATAATGAACTCAGGGTGCCCTGACTTTAACTTCTCCGTCCTCCATATGCTGAGCTGGCGTTGATAACCTTCCCAGGGGGCCTCTTCTCTTATCACTGCGTTTCTTCCAAACGCCACCTGAGCAAAAGGTCACAGGGACATCTTCGTCAGCTTCCCTTTTTTACAGAATGACCACACTTGTGTTTCAAACTGTCTTCTCTGTAGCACCAGGAGCTGCCTGGAGCATTCTTCGCAGCCAAGACCCTGCTCCACCTCCTCTTCCGCCAGAGGAACTCCACGCTTATCTGCTTTGTGTTTTGAGCTTGCTCACGAGGTTTTACTTCAAGAAAGCCATCTGCTGCAGCAGAAAGCTTGAGAACCGTCGATGTGAGGCTCTACGATGGTAAAGCCATGGGAAATGTATTCAGACAGTCAGTACTGACTTTACTACATACCAGGCGCTTTTCTGGTCACTGGAGCACAGCATTAAATATTATAAAAGAGACAAAGATTCGTGCCTTCAGGAGCTTACAATCTTAGCAACGTGAAACAGGACACCCCAAAAATGATCACTGGGAAGGACATCTGGATGCTCCTCGGTGCTGTGCTTTTTTGGGCCCCCAAGGCTCGAAGCTAAACTGTGTAATTTCTACATGGAAAACATGTATGTTCTGGCCTCTTCCCATTATTTGATGGCCTTAGGCTGCCCCCCAGGCATTCTGGGGTCTCCAGGAGCTGTCCCACTTAGACTTGGGCCCCCTCCGCTGGGCACCTGCTGCTTCTCTGACCTGTGGGCTCTCCTGGCGTGGGGGCCCCTCTGGAAGCACAGCTGAGGGCTGCTCTTGGGGGAAGTGGAATGAAGACCCCTCACTTTCTGGTGCCCCCAGGGTCCTAGGGATTTGCGATAAGCACCCCTCTTTCCACCTTGGCTCCAGGTCTTTTCTCCCCAAGATTTTGGCCGGAGTCCATGGGCTGCATCAGGGTCACAGGGGCTGGACTCACAGTCTGTCATCCTCTGATGACTAAGGCTTAGTTCTGGCCTGACCCTGCCTGCCTGGCTCTCTTCCCTTGGGAAAATTCTCTCCCAAGAGGCTCACCCCGTCAAGTCCCTCCTCAGAATGGGCTTCTGCAGGGTGGTCCCACCAGTTTGCCAGACAAGCTCTGTCCTGCATCCATGTCACCAGTGAATTTAGCTTTTCCCTGTGACACATCCCTCCCTGCACGAGTCTTCTGCCCTTAACCTAAGGGGAGTTCCTGTGCTTCCTGACTGCCCATGGCATGGAGGGGACCAGCTTCCCTCTCCTTACTCGATCTCCATGCTCCCAAATGACATTGTCACTTTTAAGACAGTCACCTCCAAGAACTGTGGGTAAGTCCCAGAAGAAATCTTCCAGAAAGCATCTGTAGACCCAAGGACTATGGGGAGAAAAAGCCTTGTCTTCAGTTTGTAGGTGGAATCGAAAAACATTCTGCACAGTAAACAGTCAAATCCTAACGGGCTGAGGCTCGGCAAGGTCTCATTGAAAGCAAACACACAATATAATGGTCAAAAGTAATTCAATATTTACCTGAGCTTCTTGAAGAACGGCAAAGATGATCTAATCTTTATCCCTGGCATTTCCTAAAGCTCTCTGCTCTTGCCCCGTCCCCTGTTTTCTCAGCCCCCGGCCTCCCCTCCCCCAGTTGTCCCTGGCCTCCCTCGGCAGGATCTGTGCCTGATGTCCTGGCACCTCCCTCCCGCCTTGGGTGGAGGGATGAGGGAGGATGGAAGGTTGGAAACGTGCACACCAGTGCGTTTTGTCCCGGCACATCGTTTTCTTAGAATTCTCGATGATGGAGCCAATCCAAACCGCAATGCCCCACTCTGCTTCCTTTCCCCTGGGAAGGGGCTTTTCTCTTTTCTGTAGCTCCCAACGCTTGAGAATGAGTGTCGAGGTCTACGGTGGTAGAGCTGGTGTCCCATGGCCAAGGACTGACCTCCTGGCCCTCCTTCCTCAGAGAGGATTCCGAGGTGCGGAGGTGAGCTGGTAGGAACAGCTCAGGTGTTGTTGACTTGTTGAGTCCATGAGGTGTCTTAAACATTTTTATTATTTTCAAAATAGTACATTTCACATAACAACCTAGGTGTCTGGCTTGTCTTGAGAAGTTGGGCCATTTGGTGACTCCTTGCCCCCCAGGAGCAGTCGGCTGAGAAGGTCCTTAGACCAGTCTTCGCTGGACCAGTTCCCTCGGTTCACAGGCCTGCGTGGCCCCTGCACTCCTCTTCCGGTGCAGTCCCGGGAGGCATGCGCGTTTTCAAGCCCTGCCTCTGTCGTAATGGCTTTGGAATAACTTGAGCTATTAATAGAGCTCCCGTTTATTTCCTCTGGCCCACACACATTTTGACCCAAGTAAGAACTGTGTACCCAGGCGTTCAGAAGGAGAGTAACTCTGTTTATTTAGTAATGGGGAAAAGAAGGAAAGGGCGAAGGCCTCAGCTGCCCACCCTGCCTTCTATTCCTGCTGCTGGTTCGAGTCAGGGAGGAGTTCTGTCTTCAGTGCCCTTTCTCCGGATGCACATGGCTGAGGGTGGAGGTGACAGTGTGGCCCCTCTTGGACCTGGTCCTGGCTGCCCTGGACACCATATCTCTTGCTTGGCCTGAGCTGTGGGTTCATACTGAGCTTCAAGCACTAGCAGACACCCCCACTGCTCCCACGGGACACAGCCTTCTTGGAGAGCTTTTCTCAGCTCCTTCTGCCTGAGCAAGACAGCTAGCTCTCCACGAGGTCCTGCCCTGGGACTCGGGGACTGGCACATGGGAAGCAAGAAGCTAAGCCCTCATGGGGGTTATTTCCTCCTAAGAGTCAAGTGAAATACTTAATTACTTCTGGATTAATTGTTCTTTCTTATTTGGGGAGACACATTTTGTACAGTAGAATTCAGAAACACTTCTGGGGTTAGGTTAGGTTGTGCTGAACAGTATAAAATTTTCTCTCATTAATTATACATTTTAAAACAAGACATAGACCTTATCTAAACCATGAATGCTTCAATATTATTTTAAAAATTTTTAATTTTGAAATAACTATAGATTCATAGGAAGTTGCAAAAACAGTGTAGAGATTTGTGTACCCTTTACTCAATTTCCCCCAATGTCAATATCTTACATATTTCTAATATGCTGTGGTTTGAATGTTTCCTTTGAAAGTCATGTTGGTACTTAATCCCCATTGTAACAGTATTAACATAGTAGGAAATCTGATTGTGGTATGTGAGAGTTGGGACCTTTGGGAGGTAGTCAGGATTGGATGAGGTCATGGTGGTGGGGCGTTAGTGGCTTTGTAAGAGGAAGAACAGAGACCTGAGTGAGCATGCTCAGCACCCTCGCCACGTGGTGCCCTGCGCCACCTTGGGACTCTGCAGAGAGTCCCCACCAGCAACAAGCCCCTGACCAGATGCAGCCCCTCAACTTGGACTTCCTGGCCTCCAGAACTATAAGGAATACATCTCTTTCCTTTATACCCAATCTCAGGCATTCCATTATAGCAACAGGAAATACATTAAGATATAGTACAATATCAAAACCAGGAAATGTACACAGGTACAATCCACAGACCTTATTCAGATTTCATGCACATGTGTGTGTGTATGTGCATGTATGTGTAATTGTCTTGATATCTATCCAAGCTGTTGTGTGTATCCAAGCTGTTGTATGTAGTTCTTTTTTATTGCTGAGTAGCATCCCATCGTATGAGCACACCACCTATGTTTAACCGTTCACCCCTTGAAGGACATGTGGGGGGGTGTTTCCAATTTTTGGTTATTATGAATAAAGCTGCTATGAATGTTCAAGCACAGGTTATTGGGTGGACATTCTAATAGGACTTTTTGCTTCTAATTTTCAAGGAAAAAATACATTATTCTTTATAGGGAAATTCCCATAAAACGACTGACCCCTGACTTGCCTTTTACAACCAAGCCCCCATCCTCTCCTTGCCTCCCCTGTTAGATTCACTCACTCAAAATACTTTCATTGAGTGGTTATTGTAGGCGGGGCACCCTGTGCACAGGCCTCCGACAGACTCTGCTTCTTGAAGCACATATTCTAATCACAAACAGATAAGATCCATCAGATAAGTGCTGGAGAAAATAGAACTGAGTGAGAGGTGGAGAGCAGAGCTGGCCAGCAGGAGGATAGTGGAATTGGATGCAGGGTTCCCATGAATTTTAAATATAAATAAAGAGCCCTACTTCGGGCCAACTTTTTAGGGCTGTAGTTCCAGCACCTGATACACAGCATCCTCTGGCTGTCTGTGGGATGCTTTGGTGGGGGATTTTGAGAGGCCTTGCCTCTGGGCTTTTGCCCAAACACTTGCGTGGGAAGCGCAGTCCGGCCCTGTGGTTGCCCAGGGTTCTGTCTCCTCTCAACCTGGCCCGTTAGGAAGAGTCTTCCTCAGTTCCAGTGGGGCTGCTGGGCTCAGGGCACCTCTGGAGGCAGCTTGTGCTGGGATGTGCCTTTGGAGCCAGAGGCACATGTACTGACTCTCCTCTCTAGGGCAAACCCCGTCCTCTGAGGACCCAGTCAGACTTTAAAGAGAGACTTGATTTCTAAACCTTTTCTCTTTAGTAAGGAACTCCCAGATCCCCCAGTAAGATTGAAGCAATAAATGCATTTTGATTTGATATTCAGTTCTTGCCTAAAAGTTGGCTCAGGGTTAGTTCACCTGCTTCCAGCACTTTCTTTCTCTTCCGTCTTTGTCCTCTGGGATCTCACGTGGGCGAAGCCTTGTGCTTGGGAAGGCCACACGCATTTCATTCTCTGTGCAGATGAGCAGATGATGTGGCCTGAAACAGTTGAGCTTGACGGGGGAGGGCACGACAAGGGCTGTGGGGGTGAGAGTGAGAGGATTAGCAGTTCCCCAGAGGCCTGCAGCACTCCAGCCCTGAGAACAGCTGGATCTCAGCCATCAGCTCCCTTGCCGATAGCCCGCCCAAATCCTCCTTTGCCTTCCAGCAAGGAGAAACATTGGAAATTCCATCGGGGGAGGCGAGACCCCTCTTGCAGCAGAGGATTCCTGCAGCAGGAAGCCTGACGTGGACCCTGGCCCACACCTCGGGGGGGTGGGTCACAAACTCAGAAATAGACAAGGGCTGCCTGGGGCTGGCGGGCCCTGCGCAGCACCCAGCAGGGAAGTGGTGAGCTTGGCGGTAGGCTCACTGGCTGCCCGTGGACTTAGGGGAGCTGCATGAGGGTCTTTAGGCCCGGGATGCTGCGCTCAGGAGAGGCTGTGCTGTTCCTCCTCTTCTGGGGCATCCAGCTGAGTGACACTCCCAGGGCCTTGGCAGGAGCCGCGTAACGGAGATGGGCTGATGGAACGCAGGTGGAAGTAGGGTGGCCTGGCCCACAAAGTCTCCCCTACAAGGTTCATTCTCTCTCTCCCTGCCCCTTGTTCCCTGAGGAACTGGTGTTGGGGATGGCAGCACCTGCAGAGAGGAGCAAGCGGGGTCCCTGAAGGAAAGTGTGCAACAGAGTCTCCCACCTCCCTCCCTTCTCCCCAAGGAATGAGCTGGAAACAAACGTTTGTAGTGTTAAGCCAGCGAGGTTCCAGTGCTATCCCTGACACCAGGCAGCCCTCCTCCCGACAGATGCAGCCCTCTGAGGTTAAAGGACCAGACAGGCAGGACCTGGTGGGATCCCATGTCAGCTGGGTTTCCTTTTCCTTCGAACCCTGACCGCCTGCCCCAGTAGCATCACTCTAGGCACAGAGCAGGGAGGATGCTAACAAAGGTCTTAGATGTTGTTTTCAGGTTATTTCCTCCATATGCCTCCCTGGTCTTCACTTAAGAACCGTGTAATCCTTAGCTGAATATAAAACCAGTCCATGTTTAGGGTAGAAAGTATGGGCCATGCATAAAATTAGAAAGAAGAAAATAAAAACCACCCATTACTTCCTTATTCAAAGATCATTACTGGCAACAATTTGGTGTTCTTTTTTAGTCCTGTATGTACATATGTGTGTGTGTGTATGTCTGCATGTGTGTGTGTTAGATAGCAAATATCAATATTTATATGTAATATCTCACTATATTATATTGTGAACATTTTCTCTGCTGCTAAAAAACTTGAAAGATAGTTTTACTTGGTGAGTAACAATTAATGGCTATATTCTAAGTTATTTAAGCTTTCTGTTGCTGGGTGTCTAGGGTTGCTTATAATCCACTGTAAGGAAACTGTGTGGAGCATCTTTACTCAGATCTCTGCTGGAGTCCCAAGATACACCTCTAGGCTAGATTCTCTGGAGTAGAATTAGTGGATGGCAGAATATGACAGTTCTAAGTCTTTTCGAAACTGTGGCTAAACTACTTTCTGGAAAGATTATATGATTTATACGCTTACCACCTGAGCATGAGGGGGGCTGTCTTCACTCTCTTGAGAATTGAGAATACTTTTGCTTAATTATTTTGTTATGTTACCTTATTGAAGGAGTCAACAGAAGTAGAAATATGATTCTGAACCACTGGTTCTTAATTTATTCAGGGGAGCATATAGAGTCATTTAAGATCCTGGAAGAAGACATGGACCCCCAGCTTTCCTTTGTCCCCCAGTCCATGCACATACCCAGTGTTTGGAATGGATTGATGGGAGGGCAGGAGAGTGAGATGGGTGGATGAGGACACCTGTGAGGAATGATAGAGGCTGGGAGTGAGTGGGGGCAGAGAGGATGGAGGGGAGGGGACATGACTGAGCAAGAGTAAGGGGTCCTGGTGACCACCTAGACCGAGTGAGCAGAGGAGTTGAGGATCACTTTTTGGGCTTTGGACATTTCAAATTATTATAAGTTGTTACCACTGAGCCCAAATGCTCACTGCCTCCTGGTTCTGTCCCTAGAATAATTTTCCTTCCTCCTCCTCCCCTGTCCTTCTGTGTACTTTCACTGTCCATGAGCCAGGCCTTGTGTTAAGTGGTGTGAGTACAACACTGAGTACACCTGCTGGCCATTCCCTCACAGGAGGGGAAGAAGATAAACAACAAACAAACAAATTAAAAACTAAATAGAGCTTCAGCTTGATAAAGTGTCATGAGGAAAGAGATTGGGTGCTATGCTAGAGAATGCTGAGGGGTGCATTAGTTATCTATGCTGTGTAATAAATTATCCCAAACTTAACAGCTTTAAACAACAAACATCTATGATCTCAGTTTCTGTAATCAGGATTCTGGGAGAAGCTCATTTGGGTGATTCTGACTCAGAGGCTATCGTGAGACTTCAGTCCAATTTTCCCCTGGGCTGAGATCTCATCTTAAGGCTCAACTGGGGCTGAAGGATCCACTTTTGAGCTCACTCATGTGGTTGCTGACAAGCCTCACATCCCCATGGATTGTTGGACTGAGGGCCTCAGTTCCTAGCTAGATGTTGGCAAAGGTCCAATGTTTGAGCCTCTTCACTGGGCAGCTCATCACATAGCAGCTGCCTTCTCCCAGAGCAAGTGAACCGAGAGAGAGAGCGAGAGGGCAAGAGAGAGTGCACCAAGATGGAGCCACAGTCTTTTTATAACCTAATCTTGGAAATGATGCTCCATCACTCCTGCTGTATTCTATTCACAATCTCTAAATCCATCCATATTCAAGGGGAGGGGAACTAAACTCCACCTTTTGAAGAGAGGAATAGCAAAGAATTTGTGGGCATATTTTTTTAAACCACCACAAGGGTAGGCTCCTCATGCCAGGGAGAAGGAGGGGTCTGTTGCCAGAGTAGCACCTTCCAGACTCCTGAGGGGTGTTGGATTCAGGCTAAGGGACCTTGGAATCAGACATGTTGAGTCTGAGGAGCTGGAGGGGCCTCGAGGGAAGAGGGGCAAGTCCCAGCTGTTTGGAAGTTGTCATGAAGACAGCGGTGAACAGGGCCAGCAGCTCCAGCACGGAATACCCTTAAAAGGCTGGCACAGGACGTTGGCAAGGATTGAGGAAGCTCTTGCTTTATGAAAAGAAGTGCAACATAAATAACAACTAGTTTTGTTGTGAGCTAAGCTGATTTTTTATTCTTTCTTTAAATTGGAAAAGAAAGAAAGAAAGGACGTGCACGTTATGGATAGGGTTAGTTGGTGAGGCTGGGAAGAGATCACCTGTGTCCCCAGTGGGGACTCCTCCAAAGCCCTTCAGAGAGAAAGGGACAGGTGGACCTTGAGGAGTCAGGCCCGTTTGCCTCTTGCAAGCATCCCTGGCGACAGGTTTACAGGAAAGGTGAAAAGTGGCAGAATCATCTATCGAGATGTTAATTTAGGTTTTATTTTACCTCTGTGAAAGGGTCAGGAAAAAGGAGAGACATTCTTTTACCCCTTCTCTACCCCTGCCACCCTTTTCTGCTTTAAGTTCCAGAAAATCTGGGTACCCTTAGCACCCATGTCAGAGTTGAGAGGCTTTTGTTTCAGCAAATTGCTGAGCTGAGCATCCCTGAGGTCACGTGGGGCAGACGTGGGACACAGACAGGTGTGGCCAAGTTGCTCTACCCAAGACGGAAAGGGGTTTCAGGAGTGGTGGGTGCCTTGCCTGGCTCCCACAGCAGGAGGGAGCTGGTGGTGCATGGCCGGATGGTGCTTCTGGGGATGCCTGGACCCCACACTCGGAACATCCTGGCCCGGGTGGAGACCCCCACTTCCACACTCAGACACTGAGCCTGTCTCAGGTGACCAGGGGTCATGGACACAAGAAGACCCTGATGCAAGCTTCTGGACAATTGCAGCTCTGTGGGCTGGAGAGGGACACTCAGAAAAGGCTGCCACCAGGTCTGCCAACAGCCCAGTACCAGGGGCAGAGAGCCTATCTCCATCCCTGGGGTCTGGACGAGCCTTGTGCCTCGCTCTAGCCAGTAGAATGTGGCAGAAATGGAGGTGTGCTAGCTCTGAATCAGGCCTCAGGAGCACTTCCACTCTAACTCGGAAAAAGCCACTGCCACGATGACAGTCCAGTCTCACCTGCTGGAGGGTGAGATGTGGTGTGGAGGAGAGCTAGGGGGTCCCAGCCAAGGCCATCAGAGCCAATCAGCTCACAGTTGACCCCTCAGCTGACCTGAGTGAGCCAGACCGAGATCAGCCCCGCCAGGCCCAACCACCCTGTAGACTGGTGAAAAACAATAAGCTGTTGTCATTTAACATCCGTGGGTTGGGGGTGGCTTGATATGCAGCACAGTTGACTGATGAAGCTTGCACACCTGGGCAGTCCTGAATCCTCCAGCCCTATCCCAAACAAAACCAGACACTCATTAAACCCCAAAGCAACTTGTTTTCTCATTATTTTTTTTTAAATAAATTTTTAATCATCTGAAGCCTTCATGGCTCTCAGTAGAATTCTTCCCAGCACCACATTCTATTTTAATAATATAACCTCTAGGATTCAGATGCACCAGACGCAACAATTGATGAATGTTGAAAGCTCCACTGGTTTCATTTCCCAGATCCCAGTTGATCTATGTTTCTTTTACAGAATTATAACGTCTGTATATTTATCCCAAAGAGAGCTTAAATTAGGCACTTCATTATCTGGCGTTCCCGGGGAAGTGCACTGCCAACCAGATGCTCTGTAGACTCATGCTCCTTTGGCATCTGGTGCACCCGACAGCCAGAACTCCTAAATTAACACCTAAGTTGTGCTCCAAGTAGTCTTAATGTGCTTTCTTTTCTCTTTCTGTTTTTTTACAGAAATAGTGCTGAGATGCAGGTATCTGTGCCTGGTTCCTGCCTCTGTAAGGAGGCTCAGGACTGTGTTGCCTGGCGTTTGGCTCCTAACGTACTGGTTTTTAGTCTTTCAGTTATCAGCAGAAGTGAGGAATACATTTTTACCTGGGGGTCTTTGAATGTCATAGCAAATTAAACTGTGGTTCTTCTGGTAAAGGAATAGGCTAATATTTCTGGGAAAAAATATGAAAAAGCAATGAATGCACTAGATTCTTTTGCAGTGGATTGGGATGCTGAAGTGAACACTACTGACTTCGTCTTTAATTTTTTAACACCTTTCTGTTTTATCAAGAAATTGAGCTTTAAGAGTAATAAAACAAAGTGCACAAAGACAAAAGGAAAAGAAAACTATGATCTCTTTGATTTCTCACAGTAAGCTTTAGAAGTCAGGACCCAGCCCTCCCGCACAGCAGCAGGTAGGAAAAATTGCCGTGGCCTGAAAGGGGAAGACAGGGAACAAGGATATTCCTAGGCAGCGGGATAGGTTTCTGGGTTACAGATATTTTTCCATCAGGATGTCAGGAAGCTAAATAATGTTAACCACTGGGTCCAAAGCCCGTGACACTGTGGATTTTAAAATGAGGGCATGGTTGAAACACCAGCAGTTATGGCTTCACTCTCTGGATCTCTGTGGAGAAGGGAAGCAAGGGGTCATGTTGAAAAACCAGAGGCCTCCCACCAGGATGAAGAAGAGCAACATTTGATTTGAAAAGTAAAGTGAAATTGAAAACTCCAAACAGTGAGCCATAGTTCTGAGGTTTCCAAAGAATGCAGATTAAAATTTCAGATGCTTATGAAAATGTCTGTTCTTTGGATTTGTTCTATATTTATACCCCCATAGCCTGAGCTGGGAGAGGGGGTCAGACTGTATTTCAAAGCACTTCCTTTCCAAAACATCCTTAGCATAGGATGAAAGGAACAAGGCAGTGAGACTGAATGAGGACTCCAAGATTTTGGGGGAGCTGAAGAGAGACCACCGTGATCTGAGTGGGCAGAAGGGGTCCTGGAGGGACACAAAGTCCAGTTTCCAGTGTGGCTGGAGCTGACGCCTCCCGGGTGAGCACAGCTGGCAGCTCACAGCCCATGCCGTGGCTGCTGGGGAAGGAAAGGACATGACTGAAGACCACCTTTGGGCTAGGAACTCTGCTGAGCACTTTTGCACTCATGATCATCTTCAACCCTAAAAAGAAACCTTATCACATAGCACTAGTTTTATCCGCAAATTGCAGATGAAGAAATTGAGCATCAAAACAATTTTGTAATATACCCACCTGAGTGAAGAAGCAACAGTGGGATTTGAACTCGGGCCTCTGTTGCTGCAAAGCCTGTGGCTCTGTCAGAAGGCGTGAATGAGAGGTATTAGAAAACAGAGTCCACCAGCCCTGGATAAATGAACCCTTTCCTCCCTTTACCTGACCTGAGAAACGTGTGTCTCTGTCAGACACGGTACGTTTGAGGTGTATATGGCTATCTCTAGAGGCAGGTTGTCGGGGCACCGTCTGCGCTTGGAAGGTGGAGGTGAGACCACCTGGGGGGCGGAGAGGTCTGTGGACAGAGGCCTGGGCACACTCGCACCTGTGGCTGGAGGGGACTGACACTGGGCCGGGGTGAACTCGGCCCTGCCCTTGGGTGCACATGCGCTCCCTTCTCAGCTCTGCAGCAGGGACGCTGTGGAGAAGGTGGGCACGTGGTGGTGCTGCGGAGATGTGCCCGAGAGCATGTGCAGGGAGAATGATGCTGACAGTCACCGGGCTTCATCGTGAGGCGAGAGGCAAGAGGAGGAGTTGGGGTCGGAGAGCAAAGAACATGCTGCGTGATGCTGGTCGCAGGGGGAGACGCACACGTGTCCTCCCCGCAGCCACGGGCAGGGGCAGTGCTTAGAGCTTACGCTCAGTGAGAATTTCTTAAACTGGACATTCTCTAGTTTTCATTGTGTGTATTAATTCATTTCATGGATCAACAAATGTTTATTGGCATCCGCTAGGAGCTGGGCCAGACAGTGACAAGGGCAGGTCCTGCCACAGGGACTGATGTTTTAGTGAGGAGACAGGAGCACAGACACGCCCTGAGAGAGGATGCCATGAGGTCTGTGACCCGAGGGCCCCCTCCCCATTCCGTGATATCCTCTGGCTTTCTTTGTTTTCACCTGCTGAGGAGAAATCGCTTAACTGATCTGCCATGTCCCGAAAGGTCTGCCTCCTGAATGCGTTTCTCCTTACCCTTCTTCCATCCTGGGACTGGACCAGGCAGGTGTCTCCTTTTCCACACCTTCTAGAACACCTCTGCTGACCCACGGCCTTCCTTCCCTGGTCTCCATCCCCTGTAGGATGCCTGGCAGGGCTGGTCCAAGGGTTTAGATTTAAGCCTAATCCAGGGGTTTTATTTTAACTCTTGCCTGAGAGCCCTGCATTGGGGGTATCTGGTGCTTTCTCGTCAATGAAAGGAGGTCACAGCCGTGGCCACCTCATAGGAAGGCTGCGAGGATCCCTCGAGAAAGTCACGTAAAGCTCTTAGATCCTGCACAGAGTAAATACCAGGTGACCAGCTACTCATAAAGCAAACTTGTTGCCTCTTTTGCCATTGTTTTTGAGTCTGGTCCCACTAGGAGGGACTCCTGTGGCTAGCAGATGAGCAGTAGCCAAGGTGCTGGCATTCCTCCGGCCCCTGACCACAGCGACAGACCCAGGAACTCTCCTGAGCAAGGATGAGCCAGTGCCTAAAGCAGAGACATCAGGATTATGTTCCCAGGGTCTACCCTGAGTGCCCACTCTGGCCTGGGAATGCTCACAGCAAAAGGAGCTTTAATTAAAGAAGGAGGGGAAGCTACATTTATAGAGCACCCAACTCATGTAATTCTCAAAGTAAACTCATGAGGCTTACAGTCAGGGGCACAGGGATGCATGCAGGTCACACCCCTTCTCCCAGTGTCACGTAGCCATTGTGATATTGTCTCCCAATGTCAAGCAGCTGTCGTGATGCCCCCCCAGCCCCCAGCAAAACTCCCATCTCTCCAGTACCCTGGGCTCCTGCCCAGGGGATGGGGGCCACCAACCCTTCTAACTCTAAAATGCTGTTCTCTCTCTTTCTGCCTCAATAGAGGCAGAAATATTTTTCTTTGGGGATGAAATGAAATGAAAACTTCCTGCGTTTTGGTGTTATGCCTCTTTACCCCTTTGAAATACCAGGCTCTTTGCTATTTCTGCTTTTAGCTCAGATACTGTGCAAAGGTCCAAACATGTTACAGGATTGTCCCCAGAAAGTTTGTGGGTCGATAACATAGATGGAAGCTGATTCTTCCATCCAGCCTGACTTTAGCACTTTTTATCTGGGCTTCGTATTTGTTCACATTCATATTTGCTCCTCTGTCCCCTCCTGCTGATTTTGGACTTTGGTTTTTGGAACAGGTGCCTCAGAATATCAACGTCACCGCGATGAGTTACTGTTCGTGAACAACCTTCCCCCTCAAAAGTGTACTTTTAGCTGAATATTTGTGCTTCTGCAACAAGGACGTTTGAAAAAAGATGCTCATCTGTATTTTTATACAGATGGTCTCTGACTTACGATGGTTCAACTTACAGTTTTTCATCTTTACGATGGTGTGAAAGTGATACGCATTCGGGGGAAACCGTACTTTCAGTACCCATAAAACCGTTCTGTTTTTCACTTTCAGTACTGTATTCTATAAATTTCATGAGATATTCAACCCTTTATTACAAAACAGGCTTTGCATTAGAGGGGCTTACCCAGCTGTAGCTAATGTAAGTGTTCTTAGCATGATTGAGGTGGGCTGGGCTAAGCTGTGATGTTCGGTAGGTTAGATGCATTAAACGCATTTTCAACCTGTGATGTCGTCAACTTACCATGGGCTTACTGGGATGTAACCCCATTGTAAGTTGAGGAGCATCTGTATATCTCTCTCTCTGATAATTTCAAAGCAAACTAAATGTGCAGATAATTAAATCATAGTCCCCCATCTGTGGAATATTATACAGCCACTGCAAAACAACACGGCACTATGGGGAACACTTGTGACAGTGCAGTGGGCGGAATAACAAAAGTGTGCAGGCTCCACCTCTAAGTAGCTAATGTTCTGTGTTATTCACGGTCCACAGAGCCACTGTTTATTGAACATCTACTATATGCCAGGCACAGGGCAAAGTGTTTTCATGTGCCTTTCTCAGTAATGCTTGTGGCAAACATGAGGTAGACACCATGACTGCTGTAGCTGGCAGTGTTCAGAGCAAAGGTCAATGTCGGGATATGTGGGAGGAATGCCTGTGTCTGGCAGAGATTTGGGTGATAACACTGGTGTCTGTTCCCACCTGAGGCTCCATGATCCAGCTGTGACTCTTACGGGTGAACCCCCAATCTCCTAGGAGTGGGATCCCTCTCTCTGGACCCTTCCTTGCTCCCGCCACAGCCCTGGCAGCGAAGCCACTCTCAGTCCGCTGAAACCAAAGGATGTGTCTGGGAGAGTCAGCCAAAGTTCACAGGCCAAGACTTTATTTTTGAAATGAGAAGAGGCAATACACAAACAATGCACAGAATTCAAGGGGTTGGGAGTAAATGTTATGTCCTTTTTCCACTGGCCCCAGGTCCCCATGTCCTAGGTTCCCTTTCCCAGTGGCAATCTCTGCAGCAGTTTTTGTATCACCTTCTAGAGACAGTTTGAGCATATAAAATATTCTAAGTATCACTATTCTTCACCCCTCTTTGTACGCCCTCAAACTACACGTTTTTTTAAACAGTTCCCCTCTTACTCCAGTACTTAATGCTGCATCTTAGAGCTCATTCCACGTCAGGGTGTATCCATCTGCTTCCTTCTTTCCTAAAACCTTCACAGGTTCCATTTATTAATTTATTTGAATGTTGCTTATTGAAGGATGTTTAGGTTGCTCCCAATTTTTCATGATGCAAACATTGCTAACATGAATATCCAAAGACATGTGTCATTTCAGTACATGGGTGCACCACAGGATACATTCCTGGAAGAGAAATTGCTTTTTCAAAGGACATGAGAATTTTTAATTTGGACAAATCTTTCCAAGTTGTTTCCCATAGAGGCTGACACAGTTTGGTCCCCTAATGGTGTTTGAAGCAGGCTCCAGACTGCTCATGTGCTGGACCAGACACACGGTCCTCGTGGTGTGAACCTGGACAACTCACTCCCCCTCCACGAGTTGTGGTTTCCGAAGCCATAAAGGTAATGTCGCTTACCCAAGCAGTGTCACAGCTTCTGCGGAGACTGCGTTAGGAAGCCTTCAGTGCCTTGTGGGCTGCGAAGCTTTTGGCAGTGTGTTGTGTCTACTGCAGAGCTTAGTGTCTACGGCAGTGTGTTGTGTGCTGCTCGTGGCCAGCGTGGAGTTCCGTCCTCTTTCCCATGCTAGGTTCTGCTCTGTGGGAGTCACGACATCCCTGAGCACCCTCAGAACCAGCTAAGGGGCTGAGTAATTGGTGCTACAGTGGAAAGGATCTGCAGAAATCACGGGCTAGTCTGATTCCCTTAATACTGCAGGCTGAGACCAGGCCAGCGAGGCACAAAGCGCTGGGTGCGTCACCCCTGCAAGCTGGACATGCTGGTGAATTACAGCGATGTTACCGTCACTAAGTAAAGAGTAAAGTGACCCCTGAACTCCATCTATCACACCTGTGAAAAGCCGCTTGACTGCCAAAGACCACTGCAGGAGCTGGGAACCATAAATTACAACTGTTCGTGTTGGCCTTTTGGGAAGAAAGAATGAGCTGAATTTTAATGTGATCATTATATTCAGAACGAAGCTGTTAGATGAGCACCTATTTTCTGGTTAATACACTGATAACATAAAATGTCAGTCAACACAGAAGTGTGTGAAGTGTGAAATGCCCCAATTCCTTGTCCTCATCCCAGCCTCACCACCTACATGGAACAGCAGGGGACAGTCACGTGTTCATCCCTTTGAAGGCTTTTTTCTGTGCACATTAAAAACTATGTGCATAAACTTGTATGTGACTACACATAGAACCTTTTTACAAAAACGGAACCTCACTGACGCAATGTTCTGCGGCCTGCTTTTCTTCATTGGATGATGTCTTAACACAGGTTGGTGATTTTGAGCTTGAGCTCCTAAAACAAAAGACGTGGTGTTTGCATTTGTCTAGTGCTCTGTGCTGATCTGCACGTGCAGAGCGTGGCGTTGGGTCTTCAAGGCACACTCACCAGGCAGGGCCATCCTGGCCATATCCTGAGGGAAGCGACTGAGCAAAGGATTTTTGTCTTAGGGGACATAACAGAGCTCAAGAGGCATGACAGTCATCTTCAGATATCTGAAGGCTTGTTAGAGGGAAGAGCTATTGTTCTTCTGGTGGCCATAGAGGGCTGTGACTGCGACCAGCTGAGAGAAGCTTCAGGGAAGCCCAGAGCAGCAAATCCTGAGCAGCATCCTAACGGCGCCGGCTTTGAGCCAAACTGCCTGAGTTCCAGTCTTGACTCTCTACCTAACAGCCGAATAAAGTCTCTGTGCCTCAGTTTCCTCATCTGTAAAACAAAGTAAGCGAGCACCTATTCTGAGCTGTTCCTGTGATAAGTGAGATCTCTGTGCTATTTTTATTTGCTCGATATAAAAGAGAGACTCACACCTCTTCACCTTCGCAGGTGCTTGTGACCATCACAAATGCTACTTTCATAAAGTCCTGTGTGTATCCTGTTATCCACCAATTACAATTTTGTTTAAGAAATAAACAACTAATACAAGTCTTTGGGATTCCATACCGAGGACCATTTCCTGTTCACACGCCCTTTCCTTCAAGAATCCTCGCTTGCCAGATTTCTGGGTTAAATTAAACTTTATTCTCACCCAGTATTTTCAGTCTCCAGCAGAATTAGTGGCAACCCTAGGAAACAGATACATGCGCAGCCCAGTGAAAGAATAACATTCCTTCCCCACCCAGTCTGGGAGAGCACACCGCCATCTCCTGCCCCCAGAAGGATGCCAGATGCAAGGGAGTTTCCTTTCCTTGGCTGGTCTTCTAAGCAAAGTGAGAGATTCTTGGGGCCTGAGTCATCTGTCCTGACTCCAGGCAGTATTGCACAGCCAGGACCTCCTGGGGAAGAGGAAAAGTGAGAAAGAGGCTGAACTCACGGTTCTCTGTCTCTGAGAAGGGATCCCAGCCTCCGCCCATCTTCTCCAGAGTCCAGCCACTTGTCTGACACGTGGGGGCTGGAATTTTCAAAGTGAGACTTGAAGACGTGGTGTCACATATGTAACCAGCAACATAGAGCCCAGGGTTGTCACGAGACCCAGGAGAAGAGGGGAGCCTTGGTCCCTCTTGTCTCTGCTCAGGCTCCAGGCCCAGGGCCCTGTCTGATGGTGGGCGTGGCCTTGAAGGGACACAGCTTGAACTGTTGGGAAGAACCCACCTCCTCTCTGCAGAGTCACCAGGCCATCCTAGGGGCTTCAGGAAACACAACTTTCCAAAGAGAGTGAGAAAGTTACGGCCTGGATTCCCTAAATGCAAATATTTCCTATTGGGAAAAGAGCCCCTTCAAGGAGAAATCTGCTTCATTTTGAGTTGTAAGCAAATTACTACTCTCTGTGGTCACCAGACAGTAGTTCTGCCAGTTTGTTTTATGGGAAAGATGTAATTTAAGAGGTAGACATGTCCATTAGCAAAGGATTCTTTACTTAGCCGTGCAGTTCTTTACACAGGATGGCACAGGGGTTTTGAGGACTTGCTTCAAGGTCCTCAGCTACTTGGATGGCAGGAAAAGCCTGCAATGTCAAAGTCATTGTCCCTTGAGCTCAGTCTGGGATGAAGGAAAAGACCCTCTGGAATCGCCATCCAAGTCTTCCATCTTGGGTGGTCTTGCCGACAAGTGAAGTTCCAAGTTCCGTAGAACCCAAAACCTTAGGACATCAGTGCAGGCTTCTTTGTCACTTAAGTGTGGGAATGTGTAAGTGGGTTTCTTTACTGTGAATCTTCTCAGGGCTTTGCATATGAACACTAGCTTTGTGGGTATCCTGGAGCCAGTCCTGTTTCTGTTTCCATGACCTTACATGACCATGTCACCCTATGGATTTGCATCAATTTTTGCTGGCCCTTTTCTGAGGAATCTGATTAGGTGGCTCATCACCGATCATGCTCCACAAATACAGCTGGTGTTTCCTGCAGGAAATGCTTTTCTGCAAAGAGTCCTTGTTTATTCCTGTGCAGATTATTGGAATGTGAATAACTCTCACATGCCTACCTAACACCCCAACTGGGGGAGCCTGATATCCCCAGAGAGGGATTCATTTACCCTGTTGGTCCGGCTTCTCACCTGGGCTTTTGCCCCACCTGGGAAGCTGGTGAGGACATAAAGGGGACCCGGCACCTGTGCAGGTGATGGCATCACAACCTTCTTGTCATCACCTACAGCCCCTTCCTAAAGAAGATACTACTCCTACTTGTTAAAAGCATGATGTTGTATTAGCTCGGATTCTATCAAACAAGGACAGTGGCAGAGGTGCTGTGCGAGTGGTTCCCATGTGCGTATCTGGCATGTACTTCCAGAAGACTTTAAGCCATGATCAATTATCAGGTGTCTTGACCTAATCAGTTTGTGACGAGCAGGCTTTGGAGTTCTTCCCCACCAGCATCTCCTCCATTGGTGAGGTCTGGCAGCGTCCTGGTTTTAATACTCCAGTGGACATCTCTCACCATGGGTGCTAAGTGTGATAGGAAATTTGATGCCCAGCCAGGCTGTTTGTTTTAAAACAGTCATCCAGGTTAGGATTGTTGAACATAAAATATGCTTCAGAATGGTTATAAAATGATACTTCCCTTGGTCGTCTCTGGAAAAGCATCTTCTGAAGGTCATTCGGAGGAGTATCATTTCCAAACCAGCAGCCCCTGGAGTCAGGATCCATTTGCATTTGAAATCCTAATGGATCCTTAGAAACAAGCATGAAGTCAAATACTAAAAAAACACTTGTAGATGATTTACTTAGCTCTTTCTGTGTTGCATGTTGTTTATTGGCAGAATTCTCAATTCTTTTTTTCTACCATTAATATTCAGAGTGTGTGTGTGTGTTAAAGAACAGCACAAAGAGTAGTACCTTTAGGGGGATACATTTTAAGTGTTTGAATGTAATTATTTAACTTGGAATTGACTTGAATATGTGGGAAATTATATGCTATGCATTCTTGATTCTACATGGCAGTAAAAAGATAAACATCTTTTTATAAATAATTGTGTAAAAATCAGCATAACCACTACAATACTGGGCAGTATCCCATCTGCTGCTACTGGGGCGTACAGCCGGCCTTCTGTATCCGTGGGGGGATTCTGTATCCCGAATCCCCCACAGACAGCAAAATCCACGGATGCTCAAGTCCTTTGTATAAAATGGTGTAGTAGTTGCATTAAACGCACACATCTTCCTTCGTACTTTAAATCATCTCTAGATTACTTATAGTACCTAATGCAATGTAAATGCTCTGTAAATAGCTGTTATATTGTTTTTAAAATTTCTGTTATTTTTTATTACTGTTATTTTTTATGTATTTATTTTTTTGACACACTGTTAGAACCAGTGGATACAGAGAGCCAAATATATTTAAAATGCCAGGAGCAAAGATCACAGCAGGACAGAGGGATGGTTAAGGGTTGGGTCCTGGAGTCACATGAACTTGCACTGGGTCCTGGCCCCTCTGTTTACCAGCTGTGTGACCTTGTGTATGTTACTTAACTTTTCTGAGTACTATTAATAGTTCCCATCTGTGAAATGCAGGTGATACTAGTAACTTACGTCGTGGTCTGAGGATTCTTTCATTCACTCATTCAACAAATGATTATGCACCAACCAGGCACTGTCCTCAGTGCAAGGAAATAGTGCAGAGGGAGCACCTCACAGATATTGAACAAATATTGGCTCTTACTCTCCCAAATCAGTGAAAAGAAGGGAAGAGGTGTTCTTGCCTTATAAATATCCCTTCCCCCTCCCTCTGGGGTTTTCTTGTACCACTGTCACTTCTGTGATTAAGGATTTCCAATGCGAGGAGGAGAAAGGTTGCAAGATGTTCTCCAGTGAATTATCGCCTAAACAAAGTGCTTGCAAATAGCATCCTGTAAAAGCACCGTGTGAAGAGCAGTTATGGAGCTTCCGCTCCAAGGATTTATGTGTCTCATGGCCCTCTGAGTACTGTGCTTGCCAGGGCCCCTCTTCAAGGCCCCTCTCCGAGGCCATACCCGTACACCAGTCCTGCAGCACCAGGCCTCAGTACACACCACACAGCTGCCCTTCCTTTTCAGGACTCACTCTGTGGCCTGTGATCTAGGGTAGCCTTGGACACCAAACAGAAATGTAAGTCCTGGGATTTGTGCTGGTCAGGGGAGGTGAGAACATGTCCCCCACTTTGCTTATAATAAAGAAAACTGATTTCAAAACTGACTGCTGCTAAAACCCCTTGATTTTCCCCAATACCTTAATGAGTTTTGGAAAATGCCAAGGTGGGGCTGTAGTGCAGTTTGAGGGGTGCATGTGTGGGGGGCCAAACTGTGCTACTAGGAACTAAGAGATTGGAAACTGGCTGGGGGAGGTGGCAGGGAGGTGCATGGAGGCACCTGGGCACTGGCTGGAAGCAATGCCCTGTGCGAGACATGGCCAGGTCGGGGAGGTCTGGCATTGAATGCGGAGTTTTCTGCCTCATGGAGGGCCACTGATGGCCTTGCACTGGGTGCCGTGGAGACAGTGGAAGAGGAATGTGTGCAGCAGGGTGCAGCAGATAGAGGAGGGAGACTGGCAGGGGCTGCAGCAGAGTGACACATTGGGTTTCTTTCCTTATCTCTATGTTCACAGGTAATTTTAAATTTGACTGTCAAGGGAAAAGCTACATACATGGAAATGCTCCTCACATCACTTATAATGGCAAAAAATTAGAAACTCTGGATGTCTAACCATATTGGAATGGTTTATTAAATGTCAGCATTTAATAGTCATGGTCTATTATGCAGTCATTAAAGCAGATTGTTATGAAGACTATGGAGCAACATGGGGAACGATTATGGTATATTAATGAAAAGCAGGACATAGCCTCTTAGATGCAGTATGATGGCAGCTAAAGACATCTAGAACCAAGCTATTGAGCACCTATCTCCCCTGGGCCAGGGAAGAATGGGCTCTAGAACTAACAGAGAAGTGCTTGTTCTCTTTGAGAGTGCAGTACCCTGGTGTGATGGAGCAAATGCATGCACAATGAGAAATGAGGGAAAATTCTAAATAAGTGGCCAAAAGGTAAATATTTAATGACATGTGAAAGTTCTATGGGCTATACAAACAGGAAGCAGTGGTTAGAGGATACAAGAGAACAGCTGGCTGGGAACCGACCCTACATATCACCAATAGGCGGGGAGGAACACATGCAAGTCAGAGCAGGGAAGCAGCAGTTCTGCATGGAGGTCATGTGGGTGCCTTCTTGGGTTCAAGTCCTGGCTTCCCTGCTTACCTGTGTGAGACCCTGGGCAAGTTTGTTAACCTCTCTCTGCCTCGGTTTCCTCATTTGTAAAGTGGGGGTAACAGTAGCACTTAACTCCTAGCATGTGCTGAGGGCTGAATGAATTAATGTAGGAAATCACCGAGAACTGGTATGGAGTGCATGCCTAATAATTGTTAGCTATTATCATTATCACGTTATTTTTTTCTAGATTTGACATTAATAATGTATTAATATTACATGTATCATTATAATGTCTAAACATAAATAAGATAATGTTCAATGTGTTAGTCTAGATCCTCCAACATGGAGAAGTTGTCACCTTGGTTGCCACTGGCAGCCATCTCATGAGGGTAACCATCTTGTGTCCTGGGGCAGCCATTTTGCATCCTGGGGTGGCCATTTTGCACCCTGTGGTGGCCATTTTACATCCAGGGTAGGGGGGCAGCTGTCCTGAAGGTGACGCCAGCATATGGAGAACAGGGCAAGGGGAGGCTGAGAAGGATAGCAGAAACCTGAACTATATTTTTCCTGGTATAAGTCATTAAATTGCATTAATTCTTCAAGCCAAGTTGAGTGGGGGTTTCTGTTACTTGGATCTTAATGAAGCCTGGCAGACACAGCAAAAAGAACAGTACTTAGGGAACCCCATTTCATGGGAGGCCCTAGTGAGTGTCTCATGGTCACATTCCTGACTGTCCAGGCACCAGTCCTGGTTTCCAGGTGAGCTCTCTGCTGACTCTACCCAGAGTTTTCCTGCCCCCATCTCTGCTGCAGCTACCTCCATCCTCACAGATGGTTTCTTCTGAGTTTTTTTATTGCAGTCAGCAATGTAGACCTCTCCTGACCTTGTGGGCTCTGGGCAGAAATAACTCCATCTCTGATCCAAAGTGAATCAAGACTTTTGTGACTTGTGAAAGGTGAATGGTTTTCCCAAGGGTTGTAGCAATTTCCAGGGCCCCAGCAAGGTACGTGTGCCCCAGTTCTAGCACATAGACTCCAGACACTTGCCTACTTAGTCGTTAAAAATCGCTCCTAGTTGTTGATTTAAGTGATGTCTCAGTGACAGGCACCAGGATATCTTTTATTTCTAAGGTAGGGAATACTTTCTCTAAGGAATTGTTACTCTTATCCAAGTCTCAGGAGAGTAAGTTAGCAAACTTAAGTGGACAAATTTGGATCTTAGACTGACGGTCATTTGTGAGTATTTCACCTATACTTCTTAGATACAATTCAGTCCAGATTGTTTGGAGACACATGTTTGGAAAGAGAGAAATAATTTGGATAAGATTTTATTTTGACAGGTGAAATAAGGTGGTGCTAATGTCCAAAAGCATAAAAAATGGCTTCCACTCAAGGAAATTGTATACATTTTTAGACAAAAGGAAATAAGTATTTTCATATATTCAAACTTAATGACATTAACGAGAAAAGTGAAGAATGTCATAGATCTTTCTACACTTGACTTTATATGGAAGCATTGCTTAATAAGATTCAGAGACAGTAACTTGGAACTTAATCACATATCATAGTTTATTCTTTGTAGGAGATTCCTTTTAGAATGTAATGAATGCCTAAAGAATTATGCTATGTGTAGAGCAGTGCCTGGCACTAGTAAGTGCTCAAGAAATAATTGGTGAATGAATAAATCAATAGATGACATATATAACCAAAACTAAAATTTAAGAACACTTCTGAAGTCGAGGGTGTACTGTTAAGTAAATAACTTTGGCTATGATTTCTTTGGTCCTTAGGAAGACTTCTGAGTGTACCTATTGTCTCTGTTCCTCAGTTATAACGCTAGGCTTTTTCTGCAGCCCAGTTGGATGGTCTTAATTTAACTTCTGTCAATAAATAACAAGCATTTTTGAGGAATTTAACACAAATGCTTCTGTGTGTGGAATGAGATCTCATTACTAATAAAACGTTATGTGTGTGTGCCTTTCACAGACATGTAACTTATTCTGTATCTGGGAGCAGATTCCGTGTTATGATACTGTCTTTTCAATCAAATGCTCCTGCGTGTGGACCCCTTTAGCACAATTCTTGTGTAGGTACTGCGGATGTGTTGCAATTTCTGTGCATAAACTGATGTCAATACAGGTGCATTCAAGTCTTTAATAGTCAAACTAAATCATTTCCTCTTTTTCGGGCATGTTTTTCTCAGCTGGGTTTAATATAGATCTGCTTTCACACAGGCATCTGTGGAATGAATCTGGGCACTGCCCAGGAAGGCAGTTAGAGTAGGAGGAAAGAAGGAATAACGGCTAATCATTGAGCTGCGGTGTGGGTGTTCGGTTGGGAAAATCAGCTGGCTGAGGAACAGCTACTACGTCTGATTCTGGTTTACTGACACGGGAAGTGACCCCTAAGGTCTGGCCAAGAAGGAGCCCCAGGACTTTGGTCACTCCTTTGTTTACTCTCAGAGTTTAACTACAAGGCAGAAACGACTGCCTTGCCAAAATCAGATGTAGTTAAACCCGGCTAATTTTAACTTTAGAACAGAGCTCAGACCTTTCCTCTAGTCATTGCTCCAAAGTGCTGCTCAAGGAAAAAGGAAGAGTATCCTTCGTGAGCAGCTCTCTCTTACGACATTCAAGTGCAGTCAGGCACAGAGGGATTGGAGCTTCTGCCCCAGGCCATGGTTGGATAGGCCTCCGAATTGTGCAATAGGTACCATAAAGCAAGGTGAGATCATACTTGGGAAAAAGAAAAAAAGAGAAGGCAAACATTCAAAATCTCAAATACTTGAAACCAGATTTCAGTTGAAATATACAAGTTAATCATGAGTGAGCAAAAAAAAAATCAGGCCCTGGACAGCCAGACTTTCTTTCACATTTATTTTAATATAGTTTGGACTCTGGTAGTATCGTACATCATTGGCCTGCTGAATTTAATATCAAGACAAAGTGTAGCAGAGTAAAAGGACTCCCTAAGCCACTTCTTCCATTCATTTCGTAAAAAAAAATTTACCAGACACTTCCTTTATGAGCAAGGCACTGAGCCCTGTCATGGCAGTCTGTCAGCTTTCAGAACCGCCACCCCAATACCATCTCCACCCCAACCCCATCACCATCCCAACCCCATCCCCATCCCAATACCATCTCCACCCCAACCCCATCACCATCCCAACCCCATCCCTATCCCAACACCATCCCCATCCCAACACCATCCCCACCTCAACAACATTCCCACCCCAACACCATCCCCATCCAAGCACCATCCCCATCTCAACCCCATCACCATCCCAACACCATCCCCACCTCAGCACCATCCCCACCCCAACACCATCACCATCCCAACACCATCCCCATCCCAACATTATCACCATCCCAGCACCATCCCCATCCCAAC
>CM052439.1:3917152-3932813 GCA_028533085.1 Varecia variegata
CCATCCCAACACCATCCCCACCCAACACCATCCCCATCCCAACACCATCCCCACCCAACACCATCCCCATCCCAACACCATCACCATCCCAGCACCATCACCATCCCAACATCATCCCCACCTCAACACCATACCCACCCAACACCATCCCCACCCAACACAATCCCCATCCCAACACCATTGCCATCAACACCATCATCATCAATACCATCATCATCACCATCTCTGTCACCAATCACCATCATCATCATCAGCAGCAGCAGCAGCAGCATCACTATCTCTGATACCATCCCAACACCATTCCCATCCCAACACCATCCCCACCCCATCCCATCATCATCATTATCCCAACACCACCCTCCTCTGGAGCTCCAGGCTTTGTTCATACATTAACTCGTTTCATTTTCACCCCAGCCCTGTGAAGTAGATGTCATGGTCCTCATTTGTTTTTGATAGATGTTTTTGATAGAGGCTCAGAACAGTGACGTGACTTGCCTGCATCCATGCTAACAAATGGTGGAACTGTATAAATTTCTACTTCCCCACGTTCTCAGTTTGCTGTGGGATGTATCAGAAGACAACACCACAATAATAATGAGGATAAAAATGACCTTTATAGCAATGTATTATGTTTATATCAGCACTTTCAGGTTTTGAATCACCTTTACATTTATTACATCATTTAAACTTATAATAAACCCTATAGAATAACAAGAATATATTATTATGGCCAAATTTAAAACATACTTTGCTGAATACCTCAATCCCAAAGCAAACTTGCAGTAAATTAAGTATCTCATAGCACATTTCCAAAATTAACCATTAAAGTGTGATATAGACACAGAAGTTATTTCAGGGCTACTGGCCAATTCTGGATCCGTTTCCTCATGGAAACTGTACATCTGAAAAGCTAAACTGGAAGGTGATTGCATTTAAAATGCCTAAAGAACTAATTAGGATTGGGGATTTTTTGCTGAATTGGAAATGACATTTTTCCCACAAAGGATTATGCCTGGGATTCCTGAATCAATCAGTTCCTGAATTTGATCAATCACTCATTGACCTCCTACGTGCCAGGGGCTGGGCTAGACACTGTGGATGCAAGAGGGGCCAGACACAGGCCCTGCCCTTGACAGCTCACCATCTGGCGAGAGGCAGGCACACGAGGAGAAATGCTCAACATGACGATGGGGCTGGGCACAGAGGAGGCACTTAGCTCAGCCGTGCGTGCCAGCGCGAAGCTAAGGAAGACGCCTCCTGAGCTGAGTCTGGAAGCATAAGTAGGAGTTAACCGGGTAACACAGCCAGATGAGGGAAAGGATCCAGGCAGAGTGAACAGCACAAAACAACACTACAGGTGTGGACATAGCGGAGGGTTTGTAGGCAACAACAGGCAGCTCAGCAGCACTGGTGGGAAAGCAACTTGTCTCAGTTTGCCTGCACTTTCCTGGTTTTAATGCTGAAAGTCTCACATCCCAGGAATCTCCTCAGTCCCAGGAAAACTGGGATAGATGGTTACCTGACGTGGCGAGGAATACAGCTGAAAAGGGGACAGTGGCTAAATCATGGAGGGGTTTGTACGTCCAGTGAAAGTCATTTGGAATTTATCCTGTGGGTGACAGGGATCCACCACAGGGTTTCCACCAGAGGCAGAGGTATGACCTGGTCAGGGAGGGATGGGCGAGACTTACCAGAGGGACAGGCAGGTCTCATAATAAGGGCAGAAGAAGGGGGTAAGACCAAAAGGATCTGGTGATTGAATGAGAGATGCTTGACTGGGGGAAGCAATTTGGGTTGGGAAGGACAGGTGTGCAGAGGGTTGATTAAACAATGACAGTTTGACTTTGCATGTGTCGTATTTAAGGTGTCTGTGTGACCTTCGTGTGCTTAAGTGCACAAGAGATTGGCATCAACAGTTTTCCCAGCTGCACTAGGAACTGGTGAGATGTGGAATTCCAGCTTGACAGAATTCCCGGAGAACCCTCAGCCAGCTAGGCATTGTGTCTAGATGCAGGAGATACAAAGAGGAAAAGACATGGTTTTAAATAGGACTGAAAGTTTTTCAGATTGGAAAAAATAATTACTAACATTAAAATCTAATCTTTAAAGCATAATTTTTCTGAAGGAGTTCTTCCAGCTCACAGCTCCTTCAATCCATTTCCTTTTGTGGAGCTCAGATGCGTAGCACAGGCAGGAAGTGTACCACTGGGCATTGGGCTCTGGAAGGCGGCTGGAGGACAGGGCTGGCTCCAGCATGGCTGGAAAAGGCTCCTGGATGTGTGGCCTCTGCGTCAGGGTGTGGGGACAGAGCTCACCGCTGTGAGCACATTCAGGTGTAAAGCTCTGCCCACCCTGGTCAAATTCGTCTGTGCCCTGCCATGAAGGTAGAAAGCCAAGGAGCACTCTACAAGGGGGACAGGTGTGCCATATCCCAGGAAATGAAGCAGCTGGGTTTGGGGCTGCAAAATTGAAAGAAGCAGATGAGAAGCCCAAAAGGCCATGTGAGGGTAGGCAGGATGTCGGTGTCTGTGTCGGGGAGGGCAGTTTCAGGCACTCCACTCAGCTGTCACTGTTGCCTTCTGGGATGCATCCATCACTGGCCTGAGCAGGGCCCCAGGGAGGCAGTCCTTGTTGACAGACCGAGCAGCTCCAGCCTTGAGGGAGAAAGAGCTCAGAAGTTCCAGGATCTGAGATGCCCAGAGACCCCCCAGGACCTCTCCTGGGTTCTGTGACAGCCCTGCTTGAGCTTTCTTATATGCAAGGGCTGTGTTGACTCTCACCTGCATCTCCAAACCTCCTGGCCTCTTCTTTTCTGACACCAACACTGTGTGATTCAACGCGTCGAGGCTGTAAGGGAGTGTCATCTAGTTCAAACCAGCTTAGGTATAAGTGGAGACTGTTGGAAGGATCCTGTGGTAACCTCCGTAACTGGGGCTGGGGCTTGAGTGAATGCTGCTAGAACATTCTCCTCCTGCTTCCTGTTGCTCATGCCAACCTCAGTACTTCATCCCAGAGATGGATGGGCTCTCTTCACCTGGTGGGGAGTGAGGCTGCTGACAGCTCCCAAGGCTCATCTGGTGCTCATCTTAGCACCCGAAAGGCACTGAAGTTTGAAAGTCTTAGGGAAGAGCTGTGACTGGCTCAGGTTGGGCCACGGTCTACCCTGGAACTGTCAACCATGGTGGAGGGGCTGGGCTCCAGAGCGAATGGCAGCTCCCTCCTGCACCACCTGCTGGGGGTAGGAGGTTGCCTCCTGAAGGAGAAGAGAGGTGCTGGGCTTGCAGAATCCTGGTGTGTTGGGGTCTTCATGGGCAGAGGGGGCTGCATGTGTAAAAATGCTGCAGTATTGGGAGATAGGGCTGGGGAGCCAGGCTGCACAGGCCAGCCTAGGTGGGCACACAGAGGCCAGACAACAGTGGCCTTGGAACGAGGTGCCAAGGAGATCATGTTCTGTTCTATCAGGGACTCCAAGTTGAGGGAAAGTTGTGGGCAGGGGAGGGATTGGCTCAGGTCAGCTTGTTCTGGACTGGTGGGAAGGATGGACTAAAGAGGGAGAAGTTGGACTCAGAGGAGAGGAGGGCTGGGAGGTAGAGGGGACCCAGAAGACTCCATAATAGATTGGTCTGGGGACACGGTGGTGGAGGGGGAGAACGGGGCATCTGGGATGACGCCCACGTGAGCTGAGGGAGCCCAAGGCTGCAGTGCTTTTGCAGGGTGAGGACTGCTAGATTTAGGCCGCAGCCCGAGGTGCACACCATGTATCTGACTGCTTGCTTACATCTCCGTTGGGGTAACTCACACACACCTGAAACCCAGCACATCCAGCCCAGCCAGCTCCGTGGGCCTCCACTGCCCACACTTGCAACCTGTTCTGCTCTATTTCTCTCCCTTCTCAGTAAAAGGCAACCCCATTCCTTTACTTTGTTAGCATCTGTCCGCCACAGGCTTTCTTTTGCTTACTCAAAGGTGCCATTTCCTATGCCCCAGGGTGTTTGCAGGTGCCATTCTCTCCACCTGTGATGCTCTGGGATGCACACACCACTGGTTCTCTCCAGCGCAAGCTCAGAGAGGTGGGTCCATCCCGCATTGGCCCTTCTTACAGATCCACAGTATTTTCCATTATAGTCCCCATCACACTTTAGAATTGTCTATTTATCTGTGTGTTTAAGTGATTGCTATATCTGGCTCCTGCCTGACTGTGCACTCCAGAGAGCGTGAATCACCTGTTTCACTCACCACAGTAGCTGGCACATAGCAGATACTTCCTCAAACAGTGGATCTCAGGCTGGGTTACACACTGAAATCAGCTGGACAATTTTAAAAACTGATGCCTGAGTGTTTCCCCCAGAGGTTCTGATTCTGAGGGTGTGGTCTGGACATTGGTTTTGTGTGTGTGTTTTTAAGTTCCCCAGGTGATTCTACCGTGTAACACATTTTGAGATTGTTAAAACTCATATTCCTGGCCTACCCAGATTTACAGAGGCAGTGCTCAGGGAATTTGCACTTTTACAAACATCCTAGGAAATTCTTATGCAATCTCACATTTGAGGCCCATAGGTACAGGGGGCTGTCACCACTGTGGCCGGGACGAGACCTCTGTGGGCAGCGTGTGGGGAGGGGAGGGGGCAGACCCTGAGGGAGGCCAGGGCTGGCTGGGGGCTTGCACTTGGATGCACGTTACTATCACTGGGGGGCGCTTTAAAAAATTCAGGTGCTCAGGGCTCAATCTGCAGCATCCTCACCCCATGGTCTTACTTAACCAATCTTCGGTGGGCCCCTGGCCTCAGGATTTTTCAGAACTCCTTGTAGTTCTGATGTTCAGTGAGGGCCAAGAACCATGGAAGAAACCAAGCAGAAGAGGTGTGGACTGTCGGGGTGGGGCAGGAGGGGGTTCTGGGTGGAGCTGGGAGCTAAAAGCAAGCAACAGAATAACCCAAGGTTTGGAGATTAGGTGTGTATGTTTCCCAGAGTTGCCATAACAAATTACACTCATGGGTCTCTTAACGACAGGGTTATGTTTAGAGAAATGTATCATTAGGCAATTTTGTAGTATGAACGTCATAGGGTGCACATACACAAACCTAGATGGTCTCCTCTGCCACACACCTAGGCTGTGTGGTACAGCCTATTACTCCTGGGCTGCACACCTGTACAGCATGTTACTGTACTGAATACTGTAGGCAACTGTAACACAATGGTAAGTGTTTGTGTATCTATCTAAACATAGTAAAGTTATGGTAAAGGTGCAGTATTATAATCTTATGGGATCCATGGTTGGCCCCAATGTCGTTAGGCAGCACATGGTTGTACCACAAACTTAGTGGCTTAAAACTACAGAAATGTATTCTCTCACAGTTCTGGAGGCCAGAAATGCAAAATGCAGGTGGCTGAGAGGGATGAGAAAGCACATGTCAGGGATAGCTTTCTCGGCAGGCAGCTCCTCTCCTGCAGAAACTGAGTCTGCGGAGACACAGCCCGTGGTGCTAGTGTGTGGTGGGGATGGGCAGCAAGACTTTAAGGTTTGAAATCAACAGCTTTAAGATTTTACAGTCTCTCTTTCTCTGTCTCTCTCTGTTCATTAAGGTTCCAGGTGGGGGGCTGGGGTCCTGCGGGTCCCCCTTGAAACTGGCCTGGGAAGGCCCTTCTTGGACTTAGCTTTGTCATCATCATTGGGATCTTTTTTCCATATAAAAAGTGCTTTATTCACATGGAATAAAATGGGTGGCCTTGGACTTCAATGAAAATCTACATATTTTCGAGTTTTAAAGGAAACTTAAAACACTTGGCAGAGAGAAAGGGGGTTTTTCTTTCCTAATGCAAAGAGTAGCGCAAAGCTGGGGGACTTTCGCTGCAGGGCACAGCTGGCATTTCTGTCTACAGTAAACTTTAGGGCAGCGCAGCAGTTCTCGGCAAAGCAAACACTACGCGTGAACTTCTCCGCCTACAAAATCACCCCGTGGGGCTCCTGTTCCGCTTTGTGATTGGTGAAGAGACTGACATGGGTCTGTGGAATCTTTGCCCACCCACAATGGCTGTAACATTATTTATCAAAGGAAATACCTTGAATTTCGGGTATATTAAATTGAAGGGCATGTTCCCCCTTCTCCACCCAGTAGATTTATGGTTTTATTTCAACATCAAAATCCGAGGCATGTTTTCCTAGATTTCTTTCAAGGGGTTGAAAACTGTCAGTTTAGCTAATTTAAGTGTTTTGCAGCCGTTTCGGTAGAGGCGTTAGGCAGTGACGTGCAGATAGCGCTACCTGGGTGAACCGACTCCTACCCTGAGCCTAATACCGTTGCCATGAACGCATGCCAGAAAAACTCCCACAATATAGGCTGGACATTTTAAAACATGCTAAAAGAACTTTTAAAAATGTAAGAAGATATGAAAGGACTGGCCCTTGTTATCCAAACATCCTTAAAAACTTATTTTCATACTGCCTTGTAGATAGTGTGAATTTTAAAATGTTAAAAAGTAAGATTTTTGTATTTGGAAAATAATACTTGTTTACTGTGGGAAATATTGGCAAATCCAGAAAAAAATATACAGAAGAAAATAAAATCACCAGAAATCTCAGCACCTGGTAAAGTGTGCATTTCTCCGAGTGGCAGATCTCTAGCATTTCTGGAGGAAAGACTCTGCGCCAGCCCTCAGTGGACTCACCAGCTCCAGAGACTGTCACCGGCTCTCGGCCAGGCCTCACTGTCCTTCCCACTTGCTGGGATCCTCATACCAAAGTTTCGCCCAGAACCATTTCCTGTGAATTCTCGTGGGACCAGATCTTTTTCCTCCCTCTTGTAAAGAATTCTGACCCTATGTTGCAAACTTAATTTTGATTTCCAAATTTAAATGTCTTAAAACTAATTTTATTTGAGGTCGGCAGATACAGGGATGGTTGAAGAGAGAGCAGCGGGCCCTGGGACTGCTGAGCGTGATTTCTCCCAGTGTCCTGCCTCACCCTGGGAGCAAGTCAGCCACACTGAACTCTTCCAGGCCATCAGCGCCATTTTCTCCATGGTAACTGCAGCATGTACTTGTACCCTTGAAGCACCTCAGAAAAGTCCGGAAGCTGCGGGGGGCGGCGGGGGGGGAGTGCAGGGGAGCCCAAATACACCAGGGACTTTCTGTTCCTGCGTCCTCCCTCCCTCTGTTCATCCATAACGAAATTGGTGTAATCATATCCGGAACGGAGGTGGAATCAAATTTGGTCCTTAGCTCTGCTGCTTGGGTGGAGGCTTTCTCAAGGATACAGGAAAGAAGGATGTCGTCCTTTGGGAATTCAAGGAAACGTTTCTTGGCAAGCTGTATTTTCTAAGATCAGCAGTTAGTTGAAAAGTAAATTGTATCGTGGTCTGAAAGGAGAAAATATTAAATAATTGCTCCAAGGAGTCCTGCTCCTATATCACACATTTAAAATCTTCTGTAGGAAGAAACCCCAAGGTCGAATGTTCCAGAATCGAGTGGTTACAGACTCAGGTCACATATCAAGGTCCCTGCCTCTCTGTGTCTGCCTTCCTCGGCTGCTGGCTTGGGGCACAGGCCTGTCCCTCAGGGTCACAGGATAGCTGCAGTGGCAGCTCCAGCCTGACCTTCTCCCACCACCCTGTGGAGCAGCAGAAAAGAGCCTGCTCCTTCTTGGTCCTCCCTGTCTCTCTCTCAAAATGGTGATAAAATACACATAATACAAAACTCCCCATTTTAACCACTGCAAAGGTACAATTCAGTAGCATTTAGTATATTCAAAGCATTGTGCAACAATCACCACTATCTAGTTCCAGGACATTTTCATGACCCCAGGAGGAAATCTGTACTCATTAAGCAGTCTCTCCCCATTCTCCCACCTCCCAGCCCCCAGCAACCACTAATCTGCTTTCTGTCTCTATAGATTTGCCATTTCTGGACATTTCGTATAAATGGAATCATGCAGTATGCGGGCTTTTGTGTTTGCCTTCTTTCATTCTGCATCATGTATTCAAGTCCATCAGTAGTACAGCATGTGTCTTTCCTTTTTATGGCCAGACAGTATTCCACTGTGTGGATGTATCACATTTTGTTTACCTTGGTTCTCTGTTTTTAAGAGCAAGAAAGACCTTTCCCAGAGTCGCTGGTAGATAATGTCTCCCTGTCTCGCCAGCCAGACCCAATCTGAAGCTGATGCCTAATCCAAAAATTGGCAGGGCGATGGGATTGCTGGGGGTGCTTGTCCACCCTCCTCTTTGGGGAAATGTCCCTCCCCTGGGCTCCCAGGAGTCTGGAAAAAGCTCCCTGAACACAACTGGGACTCTGCCAGCAAGCACGGCTTGGCGTGGGGAGTGGACCTGGGAGGGCCATCGCAGTGGCTACTATGGCACTGCTCCTAAGGTTCTGACCTTTCCCTCTAGACCTACGGTAGCGATCGTGAAGCAGCTTGTTGAAATGGAAATTTGACTAAGGTTTCAATACGAGATGTCATTCACCAACGAGGCCAACTCCTCATAGCAGAATTTAAAAAAAAGGCTTTCGAAAAAAAGTTTCAGAACTCCTAAGCCCTCCAACCAAAAATGGGGAGAAAAGAAATGTGTGAGATTTCCCTGAAGATGACTGCTGTGTTTTGTGACTGTCTTCCACCCATCCCCCTCCTCGGTCCCCCTCCCTTAGGTGGGGAGGGGACAGCTCAAGTGCAGTGACAGGCCGTGCTCAGAGGCTGCTGTGCAATTGACAAGGGCCTCTGCAGGTGAGACCAGACCCCTGTGCCTGCGGGTGTGAGAAAGCCCTGGGAGCCTGTGCTGCTGCACTCCCAGACCCAGTCAGGGCTAGGAGCCGGATTAATCTTGATTTTCATTTTCTGTGTTGTATGATGCTTTGACATGGCCAGGCCTTGCTGATCTGGGAGATGCTGCCCCTCCCAGGATGGCCGATGCCCAGAGACAGCAAACTCTTCCCCTGTAAGTGTCTCTCACACGCCAACCAACCAGTCCAAAGCCCTTGCCCTCCAGTCACCTCCTGTACCTTCCACTCCTGTCCTAACCACCCCAGGGCCAGGCAGCAGGCAGCTTGGGACAGGCCCTACCCCCAGAGCCTGCTGAAATTATTCCAACAGGCTGATGCTAAGCCTGCTTACCCTGTTTCGCCCATTCCTTCCCACAAAACCACGATAAAGACTCTCTCCTGTGCTTGCCCTTATTCCTCTGCCTGCTGAGCTACCTCAGCGCTTCCCCGTGTGGCCCTGCGTGAGGTGGCACACCACCTCCTCCTCTTGGAACTGTGAGTGACGAATGATCTTTTCAATGGCAGTTGTCTCCTGATCTGTTGACCTCACCATACCTGAATAATAATAAAACCTACATTTTAAAGCAAGTGTATAAATGCTTCCTGAGGACCCAATGTGGGCCACACAGAAGACACAGCTGGTGTGAATTATCTTGGGTTCTGTCCAAGAGGCCACCAAGAGGGTCAAAGGGACCCGAGCAGCACAGTGAGTGCCAGATACCTGGGGCTGACAGAGGAAGGAACACAGAGGGCCACCCACAACCCATGCCTGGTCGGGAGCTGTGGAAGGGAAAAGCCCACGGGAGAGTCGACCCAAGCTACTGACAGATCCAGCAAAAGCAGAATCTCCCTCACTGCTCTGAGAAACGCTGCACAGGCTTGGTACTTTCCTGGCATGCTTCCTACTTTAAACTTTCTGACCAGCAGAAGATACTGTGTCCTGTGGATGGCCCTGGCTGGGAACAACTGGTCAACCCTCCTTTCAATAGTAATATTTCACTAATATGTTCAGATATTAACTATTTAATGGAGGTTTTTTTCATTGAATGTCTCTTTCTGTTGCTCTAACTTGGCCTGGAGCATGAACAAACAAGTTGAGAGAGATCTTGGAAGCCACTCGTGCAATTCTCTCTTGTTACCAGTGAGAGGGAGAGGCCTAGAGAGGTATCTTTTTTGTGTTTTTTTTTTTGCTCATATAGGTAATCGATTGCTGAGCTCATGCCAGAACTCAGCCCTCCTGCTTCCCACCCCGAGCCCTCGCAACCTCTCAACATAATTGTGTAAAGGAAGGAAATACAATTAGGTGGTTGAGTAAAGATGATACCAACATGCATAATTGTGTTTTGTTACTTGGGATATCAAAAGCATTAGAGGTATTTTTTTATAGGGATGAGGAAACAGTGATCAATTGATCCTCTTGAATGTAACCTGCAAAATGGCAGCCACCGGTCTCTCCTGGGCATCGCTACATCCCTGGCAGTGTGCCTGGCATAGTGAAGGTGTTACAAGATATGCCTATTTAAAGATTGAATGGAGAGTGCTGTGGTTTGAATGTGTGTGGCCCTCCAAAATCCATATGTTGAAACCTAACACCAAGGTGATAGTATTGAAAAGCAGGACCACTGTAAGGGGATTAGGTCATAAGAACTCTGTCATGGATGGGATTAGAGCCCATACATAAGGGCTTGAGGGAGTGGGTCCATTCCTTTCTGCCTTCTGTCCCTTCCACCATGTGAGGACACAGTGCTTGTTCCCTCCAGAGGAGGCAGCAACAAGGCAGCATCTTGAAGCAGAGAGCCGCTCTCACCAGGCACCTTGTCTGCCAGCACCTTGATCTTGGTTTTCCCAGTCTCTGAAACTGTGAGACAATAAATTTCTGTTGTTTATAAATTACCTTTCAGCCGCGAAGTCTCAGGTATTTTATTATAGCAGCACAAATGGATTAAGATAAAGAGTAACATTTTTAACATCATCTTCTTTTACCTATAGTTATTTCGCGTCTATGAGGAATTCTATCATTGGAAATTTGGTTTTAAAGTTCCTTTATACTTAAAACATCTTTTTATGATCCCTTCAAGATTATACTAAACCTGCATATCCTTGAGTACTTTTATATGTGCTTTCTTGACATTTTAAAAGTTCAGATACCAATGAAGGCCAAATCTGTTGCTGTGATTAAATGTTGCCTTAGCTGTAAGAAGAAATGTGAACATAGGCTGGGATGTGGCAGGCCAGTGACCCTGTGTTGGACCATGGCTGGCTACCCATCTCCTCCTGGAGCTTAGGCATAAAGTATTATTGGTGTGTGTGTGTGTGTGAGAGAGAGAGAGAGAGAGAGAGAATATCTTCTGGATGTGGAATGCCTTTGTGGTTAAGTAGTAGGCAGAATAAAGACCCCTCCCCAGATATGTCTAAATCCTAATCCTCGATCTGTGACTATGTTACATTACACGGCAAGGGGGAATTAAAGTTGCAGATGGAACTAAGATGGGCTGAGAAGGACACAGCCCAACATTGCTGGCTTTAAAGATCCAAGGGGGTCGCGTGCCAAGGAGTGCAAGTCGCTTCCAGAAGCTGAAACAGGCAAGGAAATGTGTTCTCCTCTAGAGCTTCCAGAAGGGAACCCAGCCCTGCTCACACCTTGATATTAGCGCAGTGAGACTTGTGTTGGACTTCTGGTCCACAGAACTGTAAAACGATGTGCACATTTGTATTGTTTTAAACCACTGAGTTTGAGCTAATTTGTCACAGTGGCAGTAGGAAATTAACAAAGTCAATTTGGATTGAGAGTAAAACACGAATTTCAAGTCCACAAACATAAACGAAGATTGATTTGTTGAAGCCAAAGAGTTGAAGTGTACCATGTGCCATTGAAGACAGTCAAGCTCGTCCAGATACTGGAAATATCTGGAAGGGGACTCTGTGTTTTATGGAGGGTCATTACCTGTCACGCTCATCTTGGCTGCAGGAAAGGCAAGCCTGCTGGAATGTTCTTGTAGGTTAGCCAGGTCTTTCCCATAGAATAAAGAAATCCAGAAGAAATGTGGGTCAGAAGTCTGAGACCCACATCAGTCACAACGTTTGTGTAAGTGGCATATTTTACTGCCTTTTATTCTTTGTAAAAGATCCAGCTGTCGGCGTCTTGTCTGACAACTGTCAAATGTAAAATTATATTCTCTGTGCTTTAGGAGGAGTATGGTTGTGAGTCCCTAACGATGCAGAGGCACATGGCAACTCTGACGGAGTTTCCTAATTTCATTCTCCATTTCCCACAGGTACCGTGAGCGTTTTCCCAGACTAGTGTAGGAAACATTCAGCCAGAAGGAAGCTTTTGTTTCTTCCTAAGTCCAGCATACCCTTCGTCTTTGAAGTTCACAGGATATGGATCATATGTGGAAAATGGTCAAGTTTTAAAAACTTCAGTGCTTTTACCTTTTAGCCAAAGTCTTAAAAACATGTAATGTTTTTGATTTTGGTTTTTAATTCAATGGCACATTTTCAACAAGCTTAGTTGGCTCTGAAGCTTTGAGCCAAGCTTTTCCTGCAAATATTCTGTGAGTCCTGTTTCTGAACCTGAACTTTATTCATGTGGACAGTGAGGCCACCTTTCAGCTAAGGGTTTTGCCCTGGGCAGGCAGGGGAGTGCTTTATCAGCCTGCTGTCCTTGTGGCTTAGGAACTCGGAATATTTAGTCAAACAAACATCGGCTTCTCTCCATTCATTATTTCTGTGCCAGGTTCTGGCTAGAGAAGGATGCTGGGGGGCTACCTCTAGGCCATGAAACTGTCCAAACAGGATTTCTCAGAAGTCACCAGAGCCAGAGAGAAAAGTAAATAAATTGTGTAATGCAATATATATTATTTTCCTTCACACAAATTCCAGATGATGAAATTTTGCTCTCTCCCAGGCTGTACTAGTTGCTTCAGCCTCACTTAAGATACTGGCGAGTGATACTCATTCCCTGGACACACCACACTTCATAGAAGCCCAGTGGCTTTTCCGAACTTGGGTTAGCTTGGCCACCGTTAGCATGGCCAGCTGCGTTGCTTCTCTTGAGGGCCTGAGCGAAGGAGAAGGCTCAAATCCACGAGTGGGGATCCACTTACTCATCACATTGGTGCATGTGCACATGTTTAATGACGACGGCTATAATGACCAGTGATGGCAGGCACTGTTCCATAGCCAGTGATAAGGCCCGATCAGAATAGGCCCAAGCGCTGACCTCATGAAGTTTTATGTGAGCCAGGAAACAGATTGGAAGCAAGTCCGCAAGGTGCAGCGTTAGATAAGGTGGTTAGGAAAGGTTTCAGTGGAGGGGAGGAGACATCTGAAGAGAGGGTTTGAGTGGTGCGTACACCTGCATAAGAGGACACAACAAATGCAAAGGCCCTGAGGTGTGCACATGGAGCAGGACACACAGTGAGGGCATCAGCGGGGCTGAAGCATGGCAGAGTGAGTGGGATGGGTGTGACACACCGCTGGAGAGGGCTTTGTAGGCCATGCTGAGGACATCAGATTGTGCCTGTGATGGGAGCTCATTGGTGCCTTTGAGCAGAGTAATGCCATGGTTGGATTCACATTTTAAAGGGATCATTATGAGGACCATCTGTAGAGAAGATTAGAGGAACAAGTGTGGAAATGGAAAGTGCAGCAAGGAGGAAACCAGAGCGATTTGGGCAAGAGGTGATGAGAACTTGACTTAGGGTGAACAAAAGAAGGTGTCAGGAATATGCATGAGTTCTGGTGCTGTTGCAGAGGTTATACCCACAGGATTTGCTGAAGGACTGGATGGGAGGGGAGAGTGACGGGGGGGAAGAGAGAGAGGTAGGGGAGAGAAAGAAAAAGAAGGGGTAGAAGAAGGAGGAGAGGAAGGGAGGGAGGGAGAGAAAGAAATAGAAGACTTCAAGGCTTTTGGCCTAGAACCTTGTAGAATCTTGGTATCTGTTTTCTGCAACAGACATAGGCAGGTGGGGGAAGAATCAGGACTCTGCTTTGGCCACGTTAAGCGAGACATGCCCATTTGATGTCCTTGTTGAGGCAACAAAGTCAAATGTGCAAGGACATTTTCTAGCCCTGGTTCAAAGGCTCTTGAACGTCCTTGGCTGGTGCCCTCATTTGCATCATTCTGCACCTGCCAACCGTCGCAGGTGTGCCCAGGGCCATCGGCTGCCTTCCTAATGGCTTTGCTGCCGCCTGGCTCACTTCTGCCCATCGATTCATCCTTCACTCCACTGCCCAAATGGTCTTTCTCAAACATGAATCTAATTTTGTTACTGCCACCGTGAGGTCCTCTAATGCTCAATATAACCTTGGGAATAAAATTCAAGCCATGGGCCCCTCCTGATCTGGCTCATCCACTCACCCCTCTCTACAAGTCATGCTCTGGCAGTGCTCAGGAATTACAGCAATAACAATTAGAATAACACAGTGTTTTTGAATGTCCTTGCGTGCTCAGCCCCATACCAAGTGCTTTCCATGTATTATCTCATTGAATGCGCATATCAACTTTATGAGGTAATTAGTATCATTATTTCCACTTACATTTCACGTAAATAACACTTACAGAATTAAGAATTAAACCAAGTAACAGTCCCATGGATTATAGAAGACTGTTAGGACTCGGCCCCAGGTTTGTTTGGTGAAGTTCGGACCCCGTGCTCTTGAACTCTATGCCTGTGATTGTCAGACCAGCAGCACCAGCGCTGCCTGGGCATTTGTTAGAAATGCAACTTTTGGGGCCTGACTCCAGATCTCCTGAAGGAGAAGCTCTAGGATGGAGCTGGGCAATGTGAATTTTCTCAGCCCCCCGGGTGACTCTGGTGGAGACACTGCACTGCAGTTACACGGAAATGCTGTGCTGTGTTAAGCCCTAGGTCTTTGAGGATACTGTGCATGTCACAGCAAGTTCTTTCCCCCTTGTTGGCCTGATGGACTCTGGATCTTCCTTCTGGACTCATCTCCCAGGCCCTAAGAAGTCTCCTGTGACCTCCTGACCCACAAGGGCATCCCCTCTCCATGCTACCAGAAGACGCTGCATATTAAGGGTTTCTCAGGCTGTATCCTAAGAGTTTCTTGCTGTCAATAGATGCAGTGCTTGCTCCAGTTGTTTAAGTGCTCTGAACCTCCTCTGCTAAGGGGCAGCAATGATCTTTACCACAGGACATCTGGCCTAGCTGATTTTTCCGAGTTTCTTTCTTACTCTAAGAGCAATGATTTATGTTTGGAGATTAAAGAGTAAATTAACAACAAACAGCCTCCTCCTTCCCAACAGAAACAAACAAACAAACAAACCTACCTCTCAACACACTGGAAGAAAGCAAAACAAAACATATTAAGAAGAGCCATTCATAGTATGACACCAAGGCTAAAATTATTAATATGTAACTACACACAACTTTTTAAAAAATCCCAGACCTGTTTTAGTCCATTTTCTGCTGCTATAAGGCTGTGTTCTGTTTTCTAAAGAGCATTTTTATACTTTTCTTTTTTCTCCTTCCCCACCTCCATTTTTATACTTTTCATCTTGCTGTGTTCTCTATGCCTGAATTGACTGTAAGTTCTACAACATTAACATTCCTTAACATCATAAGTCTCCACAGCTCTGACCAAATATTTGAGCAGCTTTCATATTGCAGAACTAATTCTGCAATTTGCAAAACATTTGTTTCTACCGATTTTGTCAAAATTATATTTCTAGTCTTTTGGACACTTTAAATTTGTTCCATTTCCCATGAAGGCATCACTTTACAACAAATGGCATGCACCTGTATAGACAAATTCTGAAGACAGAATTCTTTTTAAAAATTTTATTCTATAAATATTTTTGAGCAGCTGCTATGTATGAGGCAGTGTGCTTGGCATCGCTTCATAAATGTTGAGCCAGAGAAGACCTGTTCCCTGCTGTCGTGGA
>CM052439.1:3933313-3974648 GCA_028533085.1 Varecia variegata
GGTTTTGAAGTTTGCTTATAGCTCTTTGGGAGCAATTCCTAACCTGGGCTGGTACAATAGCTCAAAGCTCACCATCAGTGAGAACCAACAGATTGCTACCGAGGCCTCGCCTCCCTCTAGGCTGCCCTGCAAAGTGCTGCCTGCTCAACTGGTTGTCACCAAGGTAACTTCTCCTTTTCCTCTGGGTAGTCTTTGTTAGGGCATCTGTGTTTTTCACGCAGTCAATCCATGCTCCTGGGCCGTAGTGACGGAGAGGTTTGTTTGATCTGTTCATTCCTTTGGGAAGAGAAAGAGTTTCTTGCTGGGAGGTCCCAACTGAAAATGAATCCTTTTTCTACATGGAGCATGGCACATGCCACGGAATGCCAGCCCACACTGCCCAAGGGCTGCAGCACCAGGCCTGCTGGGTTGCCCCAGCACCTAGCATGGTCCTGTCATAGGAAGGGGCCCAATAAATGTTTGTTGAATGAAGGTTGATGTTCAAGCATGTCATTAATTGTGTAGGTCACCTATGTCTTGTCTCAAAACCTGCATTCAATGCAACAGAGTAAGCACATCTCACAAATAATATTTGAATATTCAACAAATATCTAGTGATCTAATGAGTTCCTAATATATTCTAGGCACTTCTAGTGGGTGAGGCTCCCTGCTTGTTCTCAGTTTTCTCATCTACCAAAAGAGGAGAACAATGTCAGCCTTTCAGGGGTGATGGGAAGATTCGAGGGTGCATCCATTGTGGTACCTGGCATGTAGTGGGTAACCAACTACTGAGGGTTATCTTAGATGACAGGCCATCTGTCTGACTTGTGTGAACCGTTGGGTTTTCTGGCCACACACGTCTTCTGGTGTTGGAGGGTTTGGGCAGGAGGCAGCCCCAGTGACTGGAAGGAAGGAAATGGGCAAACCAGTGGCGTTTGTACCAACTATGAGAAGATATTTCAGAAATCCTGGGAGGACTTGGTATGTGTCTGTGGGATTGGTTACATAATTGGCGTGTCCCAGTGCACAATGAAGATGCAGTGTCCCTTGTTCAAAAATTATTAAAACATTTAAGTTGGCAATGGCAGAGCATTAAGCACAGGCCCCTCGGTGAGCCTGTGCGGGCCGTGTGCCTATGAAGCTGCCTGCGTGCTCACCGGCCTTCCCTCCCCTGTGCATAAGCAGAGAGCTCAGAGAATGCTCTGGGTTTCTCCCAGGGGATGAAGGGGTGCTGGGCAGCAGCACCTGTGCCAGGACCTAGAGTGGCCTTGAGTTTTGGGCCGTGGAATTTGAGTGGCTAGGCCAGTCCAGATGACTCTGCCTTGCATAGGAACTTTTATGATGATCTAGCCAGGCCCTTCCAAAAGAACTGGGCCAATCCCCACGGCAGGCAGCCTGGCCTGGCTGGTGAGCCAGTCTAACATGTGTGTGGGGAGTGTGCCTCACATCTGCCTTCTCTGTGGCCCTTGGTGGTCCCAGCCCCCATCCTTCCTGTCCTGCCATTATCTCTAGGGGCTCCTCTGGTGTCACCCATCTGCCTGGCTGCTGGTTCCCCAGGTCAGCTGGGCTCTTTGATCATATTGAGGGCTCTAAAGAAATGCCAGGAGATGTATCAACCTTCTCATAGGGGGACCAGTGAGAGCCAGCTCTGCCCATCCTCACCACTGGATTTGTCCCCAGCTTTGTCACATCCAAGGAATCAGGCCACTTTGCTCTCCAGACAGGAACCCAGTGGGTTTGTATACTGACTAGCAGGTCTGGAACATTGATTCATTCATTGCACAAATATTTAATGGACACCTGCCAAGTACCAGGCACTGTTTTGGGCCTTGAGCATACAGCAGAGGACGAGAGAGACAAAAGCACCTGTCCTAATGGAACTCGATGCGGAGAGGGAAACCTGCTCTGCCACCGCTGGGATCAACCTTCACGGCTGGACACAGTGGCTGGACCTTCAACACGTCTGTGCTTTAGGATGCACAATGGGACCAGGAGTGAGGGTGAGCTAAGGGCATGTTCCAGACATCTTTTAAGACTATTTCCTGGAAGCTGCCACGTAATACTTCTGTTTCCTTACTTCTTCTTGCTAGCTGGAATTTAGTCATGAGGCCACATCTAGGTTCAAGGGAGTCTTGGAAAGGTAGCCTTTATATGCACAGTGAGGAGTCAGAGCTTTATCCTGAAGAAGAAGGGAGAGCAGGCATCGGAGGTGGGTCACCAGAGGTCCTGCCTCAGACCTGGCGATAACCTTTGGACCATCTGTCCTGAGCCTGGGTCACAAGTCGACGGATCAGGCATGGACCCAAACTGAGTGAGCAGGAACTTGAAACTGGGATTCAGAGGCATGGACAGTCTCTGCATGAAGCCCAAGGAGTGGGCAGGTGGCCTTCTGAGCAGAGTGTTGGCGCTCTTCCTGGGGAGACAGAGAAGGCTGGACTGTGGGGAAGGGAAAATGAAAAAGGGAAAAGGAAAGGGGGAAAGGAGGAGGGGATGAGAGAAGAAACTGGTTGCAATGGGATGTTAGTGGGTTTAGTGGTTTTAAAAAAATAAAGCTTGCACTTCTGTAGGACTTTAGAGTCAGGCTACCGTGCAGAGTGAGCTTGCTGTGTCACGCGCTGAATGGTGGTGGGCAAAATGATACGTCCATTCCATGTCCTAACCCCCAGTACCTGTGGATGGGACCTTATGTGGCAAAAAGGTCTTTGCAGGTATAATTAAGTTAAGGGTCTCAAGCTGAGATCATCCTGGATTAACTAGGTGGGCACTGAATCCAGTGGCAAGTGTTCTTATAAGAAGGGAACACAGAGGGGAGGGCCAGAGATTGGAGCGATGCTGCCACAAGCCAGGGTCTCCTGGAGCCACTGGAAGCTGGAAGAGGCAGGAAGGATCCTCCCTGGAGCCTTCAGAGAGGGTGACCCTGCTGACACTTTGATGTGGACATCTGGCTCCTAGAACTGTGAGAGAACACATTTCTGTTGTTGTAAACCACTGAGTTTGTGATAATTTGTTACAGCAACTCTAGAAAACTAAAACAACACACATCTTGTTTCAAAATATATCAACTCCTCCATAGACCAGCATCTAACAGTCCAGTTCTGGATTTTGTGCCACTGCTCACTGGTGGACCACAGGAGCCTGTCTGGCCCCTGAAAGCCCAGGGAGCAGATGCCACCTTTGGAACCTTCCTCCTTGCCGCCACTGCTCGTCTGAACCATCGGGGCTCAACCCCTCCCCAGAGGGAGAAACAGAGCTCAAAGGGGAAACCATGGAATAAAAGGGACAGGGTTTTGTGGGTGGCACCTGTGCAATCTTGGTTATTTGTTAAGTTCTGTGTGCTTACTTGGATTTTCCAAATCCTACTTTCAAGAATCTTTCTGTGTCTCTTCATAGAAGCATGTCAGCTCTGAGAACCAGAACGTCTGGACCCACAGAATCTAAGCTTGTGAGGACAGGAAGTACATATTCCCCTCGTGGGTCACTGGGAACGGTAGTAGGTGGAGCTGCTCCTACTTCTGCCCGTTGGTTCCTGAAGCTAGATAGTCTACTTACCGTGGCGCAGTACCACACAATGCTTGTTGTTTAAGGGGGATATTGCATTCTGGAAGAGCACGTCTCATCTTTGTAGGGTATCATCTCCAAGATGGACCCTCAGCTCACTGTAGAGAGAACATTCTGCCACTCTCTCAGGCCAGGTGGTCCCAGCTGGTGCTTCATGTGGCAGGACCAGTGGGTCCTGTGGTCCTGTGCTCTCCTTTGCCTTAGTGGGTGTCCCTTGACTCAGAGTGGTGGGACGCAGTGTCTTGTACAGATGGACGCAACATTTCTAAGTCTTCAGATAATGTCGACTGAGGCCTCGCGAGCAAAGGTAAACCCGGACCCAGAATGGATGTCAATTTCAGTCAAGACAAACCATTGTGCTTTCCGGGGCCTCAGGATTTCATGTCATCTCTTTGCCCCCAAGTGGCCGGTTGGACTGAAATTGTGCCACACCAGGGGTTTAAGCGTTGGTTTCTGTGGCTAGCAGGTTTGACATTTGGCACTGGCAGCAGCTAGACTAGCCCCAGTGGGTGACAGTCCCTCACTGCTGAGCCAGGTATCATGGCCCCCATCCCCCAGCCCTCCTCCACCCAGCTGTTCCTTTCCTGAACCCAGTGGGCCAGCGCTGGGGCGAATAGTGACAGAAGCCGACTGACGTTACCTGCTTGAGTCACTCTCTCTGCTTGGTTTGCAGTTCCTCTCCTGTGGTGGGTCCTCTCCGGGCATTAACTCGTGATATGAAGGTCTTTACACCTTACGTCCACTGCCAATGTGTGTTGAAAACCACAACTTCTAATTAATCCCTAAATTCCGTGTTTTAAAATGCACCTACCCTTCAGCAGGTTACCATATTATGTCTCATATTTTGTATAAATTGATTTAATTAATATTTTCTTTATGGACAGCATAAGTTAAGACACAATAAAAATTCTGGTTAGTGTAGTAGGGGTAGGGGGACAGGTTCAGACAGAGGAAGGAGAAATATCCAAGATAAATTCACCCCGTTCACCATTTTTCTTCCCTGGACCTCTGCCAGTCACTCTGTTTATTAAAAGCAGGCTCCAGTGACGTTTGTGCAGTGGTGGCAAGTTGCAGAAAGACTTTTCTGAGCCTAAGATTAGCAGCAGAATTTATAGCAGTGCTGGAAATTGCGGCACACAAAGCAGGACTGTAAATTACAGCCGGGCCGTTAATAAGGAGGAAGATTCTTGCTGTCGAGGATCACCTTGGAGACGCGTGGGGGCTGCAGCCCGGCGATCACACGCAGAACCAGCGAGCTGGAGGGACCATGACCACAGGCGCTTCCCAGGCCAGTGTCAACAGAGGCACAGTGTCGCTGGCCTTCCCAATATGGGGCAAATCTGAGCCCTCTCTCTGGCTTCTGCTTTGAGCTGATGAGCTGCGTCTCTTCAGCAGGGGTTGACTCCTGGAGTCGTGGCTGAAGTTGCTGCTCATAAACACAAGCTTCTCGCCTTGGTTTTTATCTCCCCTTTGTCTGAGAGAGACCATGCAAGACCTGAGTCCATGCTGGATGTATTTAATTAGTGTTGACAATAGGAAAATAACTCTATGTCTACAGAAATAAGTAACCTGCCCAAGTGGCAACTATATCTAGATTTTAATTTTGTATTTAAAAAGAGGATACTTCGGAAAGCATGTAAGGGCAGCATTCTGTCTTAGAAATGCAAGCTGTGGGCGTGGATTGGACTCCACAAGCCCACAGCAGGTCATTGTGCAAATAGTAATCCAATGTGTAAACTGCAAACACCAAGGCATGGAGCCTCACGATCCTGAATTCCACTTGATATTAGCACTGTGTATGTGTGTGTGTGTGTGTGTGTGTGTGTGTGTATATATATTTAAATCCACAAAATTTTAAAATAAGTATTAATTCTACTCTTTAGGGCAAAACATCAGGCTGCTGTTACCATGAGGAAGAGTGGGGAGTGCCTGATCAAGAGACACACAGGCAGTGACAGGAACCTCTGTGCAGTGAAGGAACACTGCACCTTCATAAGAAATTCTCTTCCCATTAAAACAAACACAAAACTGGTGGTCCATCTCAGTCCTTCTGTTCCCCCCAGAGTCACAGGAGCAGGGAGGAGAGGAGAGCTCCTGCTGGCAGCTCCCCTCCTGTTACACACTCGGGAGAGGAGAGCGTGTTTGCTTAGCTCCTGTGCCACGCAGATCTGTGTAGCAGCCTGGGAGGGCCAGGGCGCCAAAGCTACAGGAATGTATGTGATAAAGACTTACATTGTACACCTCAAGCAGCTGAAAGAGAGAGAGAGAAAGTGCACATGTGAGAGTGAGAGAGACAGGGTCATAGAAAGATATCGTGACTCAAATAGAATGAGGAGCAAGGCAGGGCTCTTTGGTTAATAATTTATTGCTTGCCGTGGACATTATCGTATTAATACTTATGTGAGATGTTTAATGTATACCCTTCATGCCATACCAACCCTTTCTGCTATCTTGGCCAAATTTCGTGTTAAAATAACTCCTTTGGGGAGCACTAATCACTAATAACATCTCTCTTTTACTGAGTACTTACCAAGCACCATTGGGCTAAGCGTACAATACCACAATGAATTCCTGTAGCAACCTTGAAACTAGGCTCCATCACTGCCAGTTTAGTTGAGAAAATGAAAGCTTAGGGAAATTAAGTAACTGGCCCACAGGGCCAGGTAGTGGTAGAGCTGGGATTTGAACCCAGGTCTTCAGATAAGGGTGAGGGGTTTAAGGCAGGCCACCCTCATGGCAAGTAGCGTGCAGATTCAAGTTCCTTGGGTGGGCAGACTAGGAGGGAAGCATGCTTCCAGGGTGGAGCTTAAGTGAATCTCATGTTGCATGAAGTACAGCGTTTCATGTAATTTTTCCTGACAGTTGGTGGTTGTGCTTTTAGAATTGTGTTGCTCTCACAAACATGAAGCAGTAAAGTCAACAGTGCTGATATGTTCTACTCGTGTCAGTCAGATGAGAACCTGTTGTTCTATAGTGATGCATTCTATGTAAAATAATTCTGCATCAAGCCCAACGCCTGACTTCAAAGTTGCTGCAAGTGGTCTTACAAAATAAAAATTTTGGTGCACAAATTCTCACAAAAAGACCTTGGTCTCAACTGTTTAAAGATCACCATTTGCTGACCAGTTTTTTAAGTGAGTGTAATTGCAATTTCTGCCTTTGTTCCCACTTTGAGTCACGTCCTGCTGTATGCCTTTTGGTGAGCTGGGGCAAATTAAGTGTCCCTGCACCACCAATTATTTAAATTCCTAATGGCTACATTAGGCTTGGAATATGTTTTTCCTTATAACTGTTTGATTTATTTCAGATTGTGGCTCTCTGTTTTCCAGTTTATTTTCAATGAACTCATCAAATCCTAGTCACCTCAAAAATATGTGCAAATTTGAAGTATTCAGGGAAGAGAAATAAAAAGGTACTAATGAAACTTAGCTGTGTAATGAATCATGCCCTAACCAGCCCCATCTCAGCGGCATTTCACTGCGGTATAACCCGCGTTTACCAGGCTGTTTCCCATGAGACTCGAAGCCACTCTAGCACCGAGCTGTGTCGGGCATGTGTTCCGTCAGACGGTTTATGCTCAGTCTGTGCCGAACGAGGCAATGAATCCAGCAAGCAGGACCGAATTATGAGGAAAGTGGAAAGAGTGAAATAAGGGCCGTGTGAGGCTCAACTGGATCAAATCAGAGGGTTTGAAAGACGTGGAAGACAGATGGATACAGGCATGGACACGAGACAGTATCAGAAGAGGCATTGACTTTACAAGAGAATTATGACCTCCCCAGAGAGAATTTATCTAGGAAACTTTGGTGTCAGCTCTGGCATAATTCTGGGTTAAGTTACACCCACCATTAACACATCAAAACACAAAGACATTAATGATAAAAACTGTGTTTCCATAGCACTCTATGATTTGCTCACCTCTCTCAGAGACATTATTTCATTTGAGCTTTGCAAAAAATATATTATTCCCTTTTAAGGACAATGAACTGAAACTAAGAGGGATTAAGTGGAAAGCCCAAAGCCACCATTTAGTGGGTCGAGGGTATGGCGGGTCCTGGAACACAGTTGCATGTTGTTTCCGCTGCCTGAGAAAACTGGACGTCCCAAAGGGCTGCCTCCCTGCCCGGACGTGCATGAGAATTGCAAGGAAGCATTTTTATTGAAAAGCTCTACTGCTCTTTTTGGGAAAACTACTTTGGAAGGGCTCCCTGTAAAAGGAAAATTGATGGGAGTAATTATGTTCTTTCAATGTCCCCAGACATCTGCTGGGCTCGAGGATCGTGGCACCCCCACGGCCGGCACTGCGGTGTCTGTGGCCGCGCAGCCGGAGGGAGTGTCTGAGTCATTTTGCAGGCAGTTGGTCTCAGCATTCTCCGGTTCCACATTTGTGGGCCAAAGTTCCCCGAGAGACACGGGCCGCGCTAAAGGAGGTCAGGGAAGATGCCTTGGACTGTCGGTTCTTAATTACTGTGTTCTCGTGTAACTTGAGGCGGTGCCACACAGAAAAGCAACCCCTGCTTTCTTCCTGTACCAGACACTATTGAAAAGAGAGTCACGCAGGCCATCTCATTTCAGTTTTTGATTTGTAAAACCAATGTTTCCCTTTGGGTCTCCGGTATTTCTTCGTCATGACCCTACTCTAGCAGTTGAGCCTTCCTTTTCTTCCATGCTTTCCTCCTCATTCTGGGTCGTAAAGGAGCAATGCCAACAAAGTAGACCTGTGCTGTGTGCAATAGGTAAGATGTTAAAATGCACAAAAGGGCATTTGTGAAAAGCAGAGGTGGATCTTTTTGTGGGTTCAGCAGTTTATACAATTTGAGGGCTCCTCTTTAAGAACAAGAACACAACAAATGTCTGTCTTTGGCAAATCTAACGAAAGCAGATGTCCATATGAGCACATTTCCTGGACCCCAATACTCCACCTGGGGCTTTGGAAGGGGCTGTGCCGTGAGGGTCCCTGCACTTATGTCCTTAAAACAATCCACCCCTGTGGAATAGAAGAGCTTCCCCCACCCAGTTTTCCCCCTACAATCCCTGTGGCCATTTTCCTAATGCATCACTCCAGAAAAAGTCTGTGTGTGCACAAAGCAAATGAGAATATCGGCTCTGACCAGTCCCCAGTGTTGCTCAGGTGCCTTGTGCTGCAGGTGCTGTTTCCCAGAGGCCAGGAGCAGTGCTGCTGAGTATGCCTGAGGGCCACTGGGACCCCCATACCCGACTCTGAGGAAGCTGTGAGTCCTGGCAGCATGAGACTGAAGGGCAGGCATCGTGCAGGGACCTCAGAGCAGGGCTGGGCTGGGGGCTGGATGCTGGACAGGGGTCGATGTTCCCACACTGGGCACCAGCAGGAATGGCAGAGAGGGGCCAGACCCCTGCAGTAGGACCCCTGGGATGGGAGCATCCTCCTGTGCCCACGAGAGTCCTCCTGGGGGCTCCCAGAAATAGGTGGAGGCAGTTTGGAGGAGGGTTGGGACCCTGGGGTCAGAGGCCGCCACGAGCGGGCAGGTTCTTGTCATTCATGGCGTTGCAGTTGATTTGATTGGATTTCTGCTGCCAGGCTGGCAAGATCTTGCGGACTCGGGTTATAATGTCAACCAGATGCTCTGTGCTCTGTGACAGTGAGACTGACAATCAGAACATGGATACTTCTTATTAGCCCAGAGCAGACATCCAAAAATCACCTGCAAACTTGCTTCTTGGGGCAACCTGGGAGAAAAGAGTGAGCTGCTGGCACAAAGGCAGAATTCCGCAAGGCTGGCGCCACACTCCTCGTGCGTTGCTTTCCCCATGTGAGGATGGGCCGGCTGGGGAGAGAGAAGGACAATCTCTCAGGCCATTTCTGACCTTGTTCAGAACTTAGGCTGCTTTGTACTCCAGCTCTTGGGATTACCCCGGCCCTAGGATTGTGTTTGTAATATTTTTGTACTCTCTTCTTTGTTGTGGGCTATCATGTGAATAAACAGAAGGATCCAGAAACAGGAAGGCTGGGCCTCTCCCTCTGCAGCCCCCTCGCCTGAGTAATTAGCATTTTAAGTCCCTGGTGGATTTTTGCTTCTTATTAGAATCCAAGTTTATGTCCCATTTCTTCATTTAATCTTCTTCACACCTCAGTAGGCTCATTCTCAGCCACATTAAGGCCATGGCTGAATATGATATTAAGCTGTATCTCGAGTTAATTGAAACTCAGACACTGGCGGGATTATGGAATAACCGCAGTGGGGTCGGGAACCCGAAGGAGAATTATGACGTGAACTGACACACTAATATATTGCTAAAGGGCTTATTTAAAAAAATATGCAAGAGCATGTGCTGGATTTCCTTCTTTTTTTCCTGCTTTCCTCTCCCTCCCCTTTCCTCCCTCTTCTCACCTCTGGCCCCTCCGCCAGTCTCTTCCTCCTTGGCCTGGTGGCAGCAGCACCCCACAAGGCACCCACGCCCACACACTCCCTCCTTCCTGGCTCTGGCGTTGTGCTGGGGAAGCCAAGAGGGAGAACGGGATCTTCTGGCCCCGTGGGAGCAAAGGAGGGAACATGCCCAGGACTCCCAAGATGACCCTCTGTGCCCTGTGTTCTGGAGAAATCAGGACCCTGGCCTGTGCTTCAAACTCAACTGCCTGGGCACGGTCTTAAACACACGAGGTGATGTCCACACACTTCCCGTCAGCCTTGAGCGGTGCCACTATGTTTTGGAGCATTTCACCCACAAGAATCAGTGAACTGGCCACTGCCAGAGGTTCATGTAAGACAGTGAAATGACCACGGGCTGGTTAAACCCTAAAGCACAGGCGTGCAGTGGTGCTAGCTGTATGGGTGCTGCACCTGCCCTCCTGGGCATCCCCAACAACCTGCAGAGCCCCCGCACGCCCCTAGGGCTCACACTCAGCATCGCCCTGTCGGGCTGTCGGATTGGACTGTGAGCCGGGGCAGCAGCTAATGAGGCACTTTATAAGCAGTGAGGATCCATTGGAAAGCTGACTTGCCCAGAGGAGAGGGATAGAATGACATAATTAAGTTAGACAAAAATGTCTGGGAGCAGGACAGAATGTGACAGTGCTGACAGCTTGAATTAGGTCACTTAACAAGACAAAAGCTGGGGCTCGGGAGGCACAGGACCCTCCTCATGTCTGACCCAGCTGGCTCGGAGACCACTCAGAGCGGGACAAATGTATCAGAAGATTTTAAAAAGTCTGTAAGATGCAAATTTGAGCAGTAATAAATGGAGCTAGGTTGTGTCTGCCACAGGAGCCCTGAGGAAGGACCAACCACTGTCCTACACCTTGTTCTGGGTAAGGGCTCTAGGATTAAGAGAGGATCCTTGTGGAGCCCTGCTCAGAGAAGCTGGAGACAGAGGGATCCAAGGAGTGACTGCCTTTGCAACCTGGAAGGGGAACCCCCTCAGATTCCAGATGCGACATCAAACATGGGGTTCAGGGTGAATAGCAGCCTTGATTGGAGGTGGCACAAAAGGGCAGGGGCCAGGGCAGGTGGGGGAGGGGTGTAGAATGAGCTAAGGTGAAGGATGGTCCAGAGAGTCCTAAGAGCAAAGGAAGGGTTCCAGAAGCTCTCTTGCTGAGTGCTGGCATGTCCCAGGGCAGGTCAGCTGGTCAGAACTCATGGGGATGGGGTTTAATGGGATTGCAAACTCTCATGCCTACAGAGAAGTGGTGGGGTCTAAGCAAACCAGCAGGCAAGCGTGAGGACAGATGGCAGCACTGGCCCCAGCCTCTGTGTCAGGTGGGTGGCAGGGGTGGGCGGGGGGTGGTTGGAGTGACCTGGGGGTGGTAGGGGATGTCCTGGCTACTCAGCTCTGGCCCATTGTTGCCTGCCTGGGTTGTGGGTTCTATATTGCCAGATCCTCCAATTTTTCCAGAGAAACCAGAAACCCAAACTTCCAGGTGAACTAGAATAATGTTTAAATGTTGAAAATTAATTCAAATGTTGTTTTAATTTTTTAAAAAATTGCAATATGATGCACCTGTAGAAACTGATTCATATAACGACAGTACAGCTCAATGAATTTTTGCTGATTGAATAATCTCATGTTCTCAAGACCAAAATCAAGAAATAAAACATTTCCGGCAACGGGGAGGCCTTGCTCATAATGGAATCTAGTCACTGCCCCGATCCCTGCCAAGCATAATCACCACCCCCGCTTCTAACACCACAAATTAGTTGTGTCCGTGTTTGAACTTTATGTAAATGGAATCACAGCATTTGTACTCATTTGTGCCTGGCTTCCCTCATTAGTCACTGTGTTTGAGAAATTCATCCATATCATTGCATGTAGTTTTGTAGTTTAAATTTTAAAAATAATTGTAAAGGCCAAATAGAAAAAAATTATCTGTATGACTGGGTCCCCCTTGCAGGCCACCAGTGAAAGTTGACTGCTTTCACCCCAATGTAGACTTTGAGGAGAAGTCAGGACAGGGTGGTGAGTGGGTGGAGGGGCTTCCTCCCAACAGTGTGCAGACGGGAGGGCTCGTGACCTGCTCAGGGAACGGCAAGAAGTGCATTTGGCCCCAGTAGAGACTCATGAATGTCAGGGCCTCAGTGCCCATGACCCTTCCCCAAAACTTAGGGGTTCACATTAGCAAGGACAAAGATGCCAGGAGCCCAGTATTGTAACTGCAGCAAATCAGACAAGCGGTGTGATAAGTCTTTGGTCACATGAGGTGGCAATAGTAATAAGAACAGTAGTAGTTATAATACTAATAGCTAACGTTTGTATGGTACAAAGAGGTGGGACCGGGTACTGTATGCTCAGCACTTTGGGTGATTGTGGGCATAATTGGGGAGACTTCCTGGGCAGAGAGGAGAGTGTTGGAGAAATCCAGTTTGCCTGTAACTTTCTTTTTTTGCCCACTTGCGGCACTCCTATCAATGCCCTTTGCTATTTAATCTTTCTTTATCTATTAGAGAGGGTACTAATCTTCTCCTTTCTCTGTCTGAGAATATTTTGCCTTCACCTTTCCCTTAGCTGATGTGTTGGAGGTATAGAATTTTGATCTTATTTCATCACAAAAAAGCAGCCTTATTTTCTCATTTCTAAGACTACCAGTCCCCCTGTCTTGGAACCCTGCTCTTGATGCTATATGAGTTTCTTAGTGCAGCTGTAAGAAACTGGGTGGCTTTTAACAACAGAAGTTTATCTTCTCATAGTTCTAGAGGCCAGAAGTCCAAAATCATGACATCAGCAGAGCCATGCTCCCTCTCAAGGCTCTAGAGCAGAATCTGTTCCATGCTTCCAGTGTTGCCAACAGTCCCTGTCATTCCTTAGTCTGTAAACACTGTAAATTCAATCTCTGAGATGGTAAAATTGGGAGAGAATTTTTGGTGTTTATTAGGTATGTCAGTCAGGGTTCTTGATTAGAGGCAAATGAAATGGAATCTCGCTATTTTGAACAAAAAGAACAATTCTTAGAAGGCTATAGGTGCTTATGGAACCAATGGAAGTCCAAAGGCCAAGGCTTGGGAAAGCAGGGAGAGACCAAAGGAACACTGTATGGTTCAGAAATAAATGGGAAGGAAGAAAGGGGAAACAGCAAGTGTAAACTATTTTTCTAAGAAACTTGATTAAGAAGAGAAGGAGGGAGTTAGAGAATGGTAGTTATGGTAAAGTAGGATCAAAGGAAACATGAGCACATTTATTGGCAGAGAGAAAAAAATAAGTATGAAAAGGAAGGGTTTCTCTGATCACAATGAAATTAAACTAGAAATCAATAACAAATATCTGGAAAAACATAAAATACTTTATATTAAACAAGAAGCATTTAAATAATGATGGGTCAAAAAGGAAACAACAGGGAATATAAGAAAATATCCTGAATTGGATGAAAATGAACACAACATATTAAACTTTTGGGGATGCAGCTAAAGCAGTGCTTAGAGGGAAATTAATTAGAAAGGTCCCAAACCAATAATCTATGTTTCCACTTTAAGAAATTAAAAAAAATTGTAAAAAAAAAAAAAAAGAAGAGTAAATTAATCCTAAAACAAGAAGAAGGAAAGTGCTCATAAATAGCAGAATCAATAAAATTACAAACAGAGAAACTACAGAGAAAAATCAATGAAACCAAATGGTGGTTCTATATGACAGACAGGGTGAGGAACAGCTGTGTTTCTGTGGCTGGGGTAGGGGTGGGATGTGACAAACTGGTGAAGGAATATATTATTTATTATTTTTTCTTGTGAAATAGTAGGTGGAGTGGTCCCCTGAGAGGTACATGAGGCTCTGAAACTGGTGAGATGTTATTTTAGTGTATTTCCTGGGGAAATGCAAAGAGTAACTGTATTAGTTTCCTACTGCTGCTGCAACAAATTGCTACAAATCTAGTGGCTTAAACAACACAAATTAATTCTCTTACAGTTTTGGAAACGAGAAGTCCCAAATTGGGTCTTACTGGGCTAAAATTAAGGAGTTGGTAAGGCTGTGTTCCTTCTGGAGGCTCTAGGAGAGAGTCTGTTTCCTAGCCTGTTTCAGCTTCTAGAGGCCACCTACATTCCTTGGCTCATGGCTCTGTCCTCCATCTCCATGGCAGCAGCACAGCATCTCCCAATGTCTCTCTCTCTGACCACGGCTTCCATTGTCACATCTCCTCCTCTGATGCTGACCCTTCTTCCTCCCTCTTATGAGGTCCTTTGTGATTATGTTGGTCCAGGGAGTCACCCAGGATAATCTCCCTATTTGCAGTTCCTTAACTTCATCAGACCTGCAAACCCCCTTCTGCCATGTAAGGTACATCCACAAGCTTCAGGGATTGGGATGTGGACATCTTTGGGGGCTGCTACTCTGCCAGTGCCGTAGCTAACCAAGAATGAGTAAAAGAGTTGAGAAGAGCACTGAGGTCCAGCTGAGGCTGGAGACCATGACCTCACTGTGGCTTGAATCTGCAATTTAGGACTTTTAGGAATTGGGATGAAGAAACTAAATTGGCAGGCTGGGTGCGGTGGCTCAATCCTGTAATCCTAACACTCTGGGAGGCCAAGGTGGGCAGATCGTTTGAGCTCAGGAGTTCAAGACCAGCCTGATCAAGAGCGAGACCCTGTCTCTACTAAAAAAAAAAATAGAAAGAAATTAGCTGGACAACTAAAAATATACATAGAAAAAATTAGCCGGGCATGGTGGCGCATGCCTATAGTCCCAGCTACTCAGGAGGCTGAGGCAGGAGGGTTGCTTGAGCCCAGGAGTTTGAGGTTGCTGTGAGCTAGGCTGACGCCACAGTACTCTGGCCGGGGCAACAGAGTAAGACTTTGTCTCAAAAAAAAAAAAAAGAAAGAAAAAGAAAGAAAGAAACTAAGTTGACAGACTATAGGTTTGGGCCAGGGTTTGGAATCTTTCTTTGAGTATAGCAGAAGGACAGGGATACAGGGAGTAGGAGCTTTCATAAAAGTGTAATTTATTTGTTAAATAGTGGGATTTAGACTGGGTACACAGGGGAGGAAAATGCTTACAGAAGGGGAGGAAAGAGAAGTATCAAATGATGGTAAAATGCATACTTCAGGGATGAGAGACACTATGATAAATTGATACCAATAACTTAGGAGGAACATTCTTGATATAGAGGATTTCTCCCCTTTCATTCCAGCACACGTCAATGCATCAGACTTGAAAGCAGAAATTTCTGATGGCGTATCTTTCCTCTAAAGGAATGCATTTCATCTACGCTTGATACTGGCCAGAAGTCTCAGAATAAAAAAGGAATCTGCCTTCTGATGCGGTAATTTATTACAGCCTTTCGTTGCATCTAGTTGTTTTGATCTATCAGATGTGATCTTCTCACTTGGAGATCTTATGGGAGGTACTAGTCACCAAAGACCAAACAGGTCTGTTTGTTCTGTGTGCTGTAATAATTTAATCCAAAAATGTTTATGAATAGGCTACAGAGGATTTTTCAGAGCCAGAGGACTTTAGCCCTGAAGGCAGAGTTTTCATGTGTGAGGAGCGCAGTGGTGCAGAGACAGGGTGGTGGGAAAGGGAAGAAAGGTACAGGAGGAAGGACTGGGGGAATAATTAAGACCCCAAAGGAATGGATCCCTACCATTTATTTAAGAAATAGGGACTTCTTTTTGTCTCTTCTCCTTTTATTTATTTTGTCATTTGAGAGGTAGCAGAGTGGAGCCCAGGTTTGGATCCTGGTGAACTTTGATGGTTCTCTGTCCCTGTGTCCTTGCTGAATAGCAGTAGTGCCTACCTTATAGTTTTACTATGAGGAAGACTGAGTAGTATTTGTAGATCACTTAGAACAGTATCTGGCACACACGTGTTTGTTGAATAAAATAAAAACTTTTATCTCACAATGAGATTCATTGAAAAAACTTGGCAAATACATCGGAGAAAACTTTGCATTAGCTCAGAAGCATTTATAAAAAAGTATTTATAAATAAATACTTTTAAACTTTATCTGGAAGAGAGTTCATCAGCAGCCTTCATTTGAGTCAAATGTTCCAGGCAGTTTTCTCTCCCCTGTCAGTGGTGGTGAATTTATTTCCCCTCCATTTGCCTTCGGATTGCAGACAGTTGGCCAATTTAAACAGATAATCGGTGTTGTTGTCTACCCTCTGCCTTGCTCAGAACAGAACCTCACCCCCTCAAAGGCAAACAGCAAAGCTGGTTAGGTTATTTAAGAGTATTTATGGACTGCAATCTATATATTGCCAAAGCAAGATGAGGGACGTTGCAGGTCAGTCCGAACAGAGCCGCTGGTGGTTGTGATGTGATAAGGACATGGCAGCTCCAACAGGAATCCTGTCACCATGACCAACCTGGCAGAGAGGTGGCAGCCACACAGTGGCACATCCATGACTATCACACCACTATTGACTTGCATGCCAAAGAGAGGCTGCAGTTGGACACAACTTTTAAAACAGGGTCTTACCAGGTGATTGAGGTCAATGTTACATGTCATTAGACCATCAGGGCAGCCCTCCAGCATCCCTAGGCTTTTAAGACAACCTCAGAGTTAAGTCCCCCACACCCCACTATTTTTAGGTTACTTGAGCAAGTTCTTTAACTGCTCTGAATCTCAGCTCTCAATAGCTAAAATAATACCTGCCTGGAAGGGTCACTGTGAAACTTCAGTGAAGGAATACACGCAGCTTCCCTGAGCACAGTGCTTGGAGCGTACCAGATGGGCAGGGAATGTTCGTGTTCTTTCCTGCTTCCATTTTGCCTCTCAGCTGCTTGTATTTGAAGCAGGGGTAAAACCTAGCTACTTTCCTCAAGAATTCAGGGAGCATGGTATTGCAGTGACAAGGCTGAGCCCTTTCTCTTTTAAAAGGTCACTAACTACGAGAAGTGAGTCCTGGTGGTGAGGGAGAAGTCACATGTTAGGGGGCAGTCAATATGGCGGGATGCCTGGGGACAGCAACATGGTGGAAGCAATGACTGTGCTGCAGGGACCTGACCATCGTCCTTGTCAGACGTTACTGCAAGGTCAGGGGAGCTACTTCCCCAGACAGATCAGGTGCATGTCCATGATTCCAGCCGTGTTTGCAAATTTCCAGGAACTGCAAGTGACTGTGCTGCCCCTGTCTCCTCAAGGGTACTGGGTGGCAGTCTGTTCCCCTCTGGGGATAGGTCCATTTAGATTTCAGAGTGGGTGTGCCGTGGTCTCAGCACCAGCAATGTTTGTTCTTGTCACTTGGTTGCTCTCCGGTCCCTTCTCCATATCCCTGCCTCCCCTTCATCCCTGGACTGCAGAGCCCAGCGCTGGGCTCTTCTCCAGGGCAGTGTGCACATACTCAGAGGGGAGAAGGGAAAGAGGTCACCGCCTACTTTCAGGGAGAGCTCGGTGGCATGCGTGCCAATCTGCAGGTTTACCTGGCGGCTGCGTGGCAGCAGTTTCACCCTGCTCCGCGCCCCGCCAACTTCAGTGCCCCAGTTAGTGGTGAAAACATCCAAATGGGGAGGAGGGTCTATTTAAACAAATCAAGACAAGCTCCTGAGTCCATCTCTCCAGCCCTATCCTTCCTGGAGCTACAGTTCCTTGACTAAATCCAGCTGCCTGCTGCCAGCTCCTCCAGGGGTCCAGTGTGCATCTGAAACTGGATTGGCCGGAACCAACTGCTTTGTTTTAACTGCAGCCCTGGACTCTGCCTGGGCCTGTTCCTCTTCCAGTTCTCCTTTGCTCACGCCAGATACAGGTATTACCCTGAGCTCCTGTCTTGCCCTCACCCCCATGAGCACGTCTTACTTCTGAAATGCGTCTATATCTCTGGTTTTCTCTGCACCCGCTGTCACCACATTGTTCAAGCCACCGTCGCTCCCCACCTGGATTGCCGTGGTATCCATCTAAACGGACGTCATTTGCTTGCTAACTGTGTTAGTTTGCTAGGGCCGCCAAACGGGTGGATTAAACAACAGACATTTACTGTCTCCGTTCTGGAGGCTGGAAGTTCGAGATCACGGTGTCAGCAGAGTTGATTCCTTCCAAGGTTTGTGAGGGAGACTGTGTTCCAGGCATCCGTCCTGGCTTCTGGTGGTTTGCCGACAGTCTCTGGGGCTCCTTGGCTTGTAGAAGCATCGCCCTGGTTGCTGCCATCATCTTTGCACCATTTTCCCCCTGTCTGTGTCTGTCTCTGTCCAAGTTTCCCAATTTTATAAGGATACCAGTCATAGTGGGTTAGGGTTCACCTGAATGACCTCGCTTAACTTGATCACCTCTGTACAGACCCTATCTCCAAATAAGGGCACATTCCAAGGTATTGGGGAGCCAGAACTTCAACCTATTTTGGTGAGAGGGAGGACACAATTCAACCCACAGCACCCATCTATGATCCATTCTCCTTACAGCAGTGGTCATGCTTTGCAAACATAAACCAGAGCTCAAAGCTTCCGACAATTCCCTTGCACCTTGGTGAAATTCTGAGCCCGTTGGCCCTGGCTGGCTTACAGCTCCACATGTTTTTTCCCACCCATCTTTCTGTCTTCCTCCTGCCCTACTTCAGTCTTTTGTCTATTCCCCAAACACATCAACTTCCTGCCTTGAACTCTTTGCAGTAGCTCTCTCCTCTTCTTAGAAAGCTCTGTCTCCTGATCAGCTCTCAGCTTAAAAGTCACCTCTGCAGGGGACCACTTTGACCACCAGATCAAAACCAGACATCTCATCCCTCCCTATTACACCAGCCTGTTGCAGTGCTCTGCATGGCCCTTATGAGTGTCTGGCATTTTTCCATTTGTTTACTTGTTTTGTTTCTGTCTCCATTCCATTCCCTTAGAACTTCAGCTCTAGTTGTGCCTGGTTCATTGTTAAATCTCCTCTAATTAGAGGAGAGCCCTGGCACATAGTTGGCACTCAGTATATACTGGTCAAATGAGTAAGTAGTGAGAGCTGTCTGTGCTCTCTTTGATCTTGCGCATTTTTGCTAATTTAAATACCAGTAGGAGCTTTGTTCTGGCCGGATCTTGTAGGGCAGAATTTCTCAACTTCATCAAGATTGACATTTTGGCTGGATAATTCTTTGTTTACAATTAGGGGCCATCCTGTGCATTGTAGGATATTTACTAGCAACTCTGACCTTAACCCACTATATTCCAGTAGCAAGCCCCCTCCCCGAGGTTGTGACAGCCCAAAATGTCTCTAGGCCATTGCCAAATATCCCCTGGGGGTGCAAAATTGGCCCCTCCAATAATCTCCATTGTGGGGTCATCCACAGCTCTGCAGGATTAATTGCACCCACCTCCCTGTGGGACTCTGCAGGCCAGGAGGATTGTGACCCCCAGCAGGTGACCTGTTTGGGAAGTTGGTGGCCTGTGCCAGGAGGCATCAGAGCACAGGTTGTGGGCAGATGGGCCTGACCTTGATCCCAGCTCCATCCCACACTAGCTGGGTGAACTGGGCCAGCCACTTAGCTTCTAGGGCTTTGGTTTCATCTCCGGAATGGGGGTATGCATCCTCCTGGGGGGCTGAGGAGTTGCCTGGCAGGGACCACACACCGTGGGAGCTGGGTTAAGGCTGTGCTCACTGCAGGAGGACAGGATGGGGGTGGGACGACAGGGAGACCTGGCAGCTCTCCACCAGGCCTATAGGCACATCCAATTAACACACTTGCTCTAATTCTCTGTCCTTTGACTCACTAATTTTCCAGTTCCACAAAGCCTGACTGTGCTCTGAGCGGCTGCAGCTGGTCGGGGCCTCGGGAGGCTGTGGGAAGGGTGGAGGAGACACAGCCCAGCCGGCAGCTGGGTGAGGACCAAGCACCCCTTTATCAGTGCTGACTCCCCCACCAGCCAGTACCTCCCCAAAAGGGGCCTGTGTCCTCTCCCTCCACGCCCTGCGCATTCTCCTTTTGTGACTTCATCCTTCTTCCCAGACACTTCTTGGTGGGAGCCAGGGCAGAGGCTGGTGGGGAGGAAAAGAGACAAAAGATAAAACATAGGAAAGAGCATCTGATCCTCCTGAAAGACCCTTTTCAAACAGTTCCACCAAACGTCCTCTGTGCGGCCTGAAATATTTATGTGCAGTGGAGGGACTGTGGGAAATGTCTGTCTCTGATTTGACGGCAGCTGCAAGAATAAGAATTTGGAGGCACTTTCAAAATGGGAGAACAAAAGATGCCTCATTTGAACCTCTCTTAACTTAAAAAAAATTAAAGTCGTGGCCTACCTAATGAGTTAACTAGATTCTAAGGAGATAAGCAAAATTATTGTTAATTAACTTTAATTTTGAATACATTATGCTGAAGTATTTGTTGTGCCTGTTTTCCATGGGGTAGGTGATGGAGGGGGGTGGTCGTAGCTGGAGAGGGGACTGTCTGGGCCGACGGAGTCCACTTCCAGGCCCCCTCTACGGGGCAAGTCTCCTCAACAAGTCAGGGGTTGTATCAGAACTGAGGTGCAAATAGGTTTAGGGTCTCAGCAATAAAAATGGGGCTCTGTGAGAGTTCACGGGTAGCTGGCAGTGCTGAAGAACTATTGGGTGGCGACTTCAGTGAGATCAGGGCTGCTCGCAAGCTGTCATCTCTGACCCCTGCATGTCCCTGTCTGGCTTCTGCCTAGCCTGGGTGCTGCCCTAGGCACAGCCTGCCATGATTTCCTGCTCTGGCTGGACACCTGAGCTGCTGGGCTGCTTGTGCAATATGCAGATCCCACGGCCCCACCAGCCAGGGCTCCATTCCACCCTGGGAGTGGGATTGAAGATGTACATTTAAACAAAGACTCTGCAGGGGTTGGATGTGCCACGCAGGAACTGGGGCCAACACGAGGCTCAATTTGCTTCTGTCAAAGAAACTACCACGCAAAGGTAGTGAGTTCTAAGGAGGGCTGCCATCTGCTCCAGGCTATTTCTGAAATCCTGTGACTCTCTGTTAATTTATTTAATTGTTAATTTGGCATTTTAAAAAACTTTCATGATTCCTTTTCTCTTCAATAATAAAATACTGCTATTCTCTACACATTCCCAAATTCTTTTTAGGGCCAGTTAACATAATTTATTGAATATGAATCTAGGTGGCAATGGAATAAACCAAATCTGTGGGCATGCTATGTTTTAAATAAACTTTACTTCAGCTCAAAGTAATGACAAACAGCACTGTGATACCCCGAGAATAGTCACTTAACAAAGGAGTGATATTCTCATGCCACGTGTCGGTTTTCTCACTTTCTAAATAGAAGCCACGGTGACAGAGCTGCGTTTCTCTGGGCAAGATTGAGCTGAAGTAATTAGCCAGCATCTCAAAAATGATGACCGTTCTGTGACAAGTGAAGAGAAATTGACAAAAAGTTAATAATGAATATTTTGGATAAAAATAGAGAAAAGACTGGATAGAGATGGTAAAGACCAAATTAGGAAATTGTGTAATTCCAAGCAAGGCGTAGCTTAATGCAGCAGACGGAGACAGGAGCTTGGAGCCAAAAACTCAGGTTTGCATCCTACATCCAGCTGAAATGCAAATTAATCTGAGTCTATTTTATCATTTATAAATACAAGAATAGTGAGGATTAAATGAGAGAATGTTCGTAATAATGTGTAGCATAATACCTTTCTCAAAGTAGTCTGCATTGAATTTCAGTCTCTTTTATTATTAAAAAGAATTAACAACTCTTACAAGAGTAGCATGTGTTTTGGGAAATTACTAAGAGTGACCCTTCATTAAAATCATGTGTGGTATATGCTGACAATCTTCTAGGAGGGAGGTGGTTACTTGCTGGCACCTAGACCTCCACTACTGGAGATGTGGTCTGCAGACCACCACATTCACAGCACCTGGGAGCTGGTAGACATGCAGAGTTCCTGGGCCCACCCCAGACCCACTGGAGCAGAATATACATTTTAACACAATTTCCAGCTGGATCACATGCACATTAGAGCTGAGAAGCACTGCCCTGGACTCCTGGATGGGGAGGAGGTTGGGGAATGTTTTGTTGGCTTATAGAACACAGAAGTGTCCCTGCTAGTGTAATAAATAAATAAATAAGATATGACATAATATAGCATAACATAACATAATACAATCCACCAATTCAAAAATTTCTAACACTCATCTTCTAAAGCACAAGCAGAGGATTCTTATGAGATGGCAGTGCGGTGGCTGGAGTAGTTTTTAAATCTTCCTGAATCCCACACAAAAACAGACAGAGCAGCTAGATAGGAAAACAAAAACAATGGGAAACATTTATAACAAAGCTAGCTGACAAGGTATTTCCATAACCTTCAAAAATCAGTTGATGAGAACACAGTACCAATAACTCCAGGACCTGAGTGTTATCAGAGTCTGTGGCAGATAAAGCAGAGTGAAGAACCCACAAAATAACCAACAGGCAGTCACTGGGAAGCATGGCAGGCCAATCTGAGAAGACTAGATTAACTAAATACTTTCCCCACTAGAATGGTGGGAAGTGCTCCAGGCCCTCGGTAGGTTGGAAGGAGCTGGTGCAGTCTGTCTTTGTGAGTGCTGGACGCCAGCCAGCCAGTGCTCTCTGATAGGGCCCTTGCTGAGGAGTCGCTGATGGGGCAGAGTCACACAGACACAAGGTGAAGGGGAAGGACTGCTGGACAAAGATAGGGCAAGAAAACATAGACAGAATATCTTAGAAAGCCAGTCTCTCTATGTATATTTAATATAAATAATAGATAACATAATATATTGAAAAATACGTTTAACACTATATGAAAACAATTCTAAAAATTCAGGTTAATTGAATTTACACAAAGATGAGCAACAGAAGAGCTTCAAGATCAAATTCCATACAAAGTTTCTGCAGTAACTTATGAGAATAAGAAGCAGAAAATCCCCATATACCAGAAAAACATGCCAAAATGAACAGATCAAAACTGTCACATGTCTTTTCAAAATGAGCTAAAAGACATTAAGAAAATTATATAAGTGTGAAAATCTCAGAAGGGGGTGACAAAATTCAAGAGTTAGAAATAAGAAAGAAAATCATTTCATCATGAAAACTAAGCTAGAAGGAAAACAACAGCCAGTAAACATAACCAATAATGCCTGAAGAGAAAAGAAAAGTGGAGAGGGGAAACATTTGAAATAAAAAAAAAATAAAGAAAGAGACAGAAAATATTTGAGAGAAACTGAAGATAGGCAAAGAGGGTCCAAAATATGGGTAATAGGAGTCTATAAAAAAACAACCAAAGGATAGCACTAAAAATTATACCATAAGGAAAATTTCTTGAAATTAAAAAGCACATGTTATATGTTTGAAATTATATATTTAAAGAACTTGCTCTGTGCCTGAGACAATCAATACAGAACAACCAACACAAAGACAGTCTAATAAAATTATTAGATTTTAAGGAAAAAGAAAAAAACTTTGGGGGCAAGCAAGTAAAAAGAGCACTTGACTTATAAAGGAGAGAAAATTACATCGTCATTAGACTTTTTCACTGTATTGCTTTGTGCCAGAAGAAAATGAGTAACATATGTAATATACTCAAGAAAAGAAATGAAAATACAGGATTTATATGCAATAAAACTGGCCGTCAGGTAGAAAAGGGCACAATAATCTGCTATCAACAGGAAAACCTTCCGGGAATACTGTTCTCATGGGACCTTCCTAAGAAAGCTACTAAAAAATGTCTTTCTAACAACCAAAATGACTAGAGAGTTGTAAGGACTGTTGGTGAACACTCACTACATATGTACTCGTAAGACTGGGGCTAAATGAAGGTTGAAAGAGAGAGATGACAGTATATAAAGTCTGAAAATTAAGATATGGTACAAACATTAAATAGGGTGGATATTTTTTGCAGCTCTCAGTCATTGTAACTGGCAATGCTGGTGTTAACATTCTAAGACTGTCGTGTGTGAGATGAGGGATAAATCAGGTGAGTCATTACTGGACACTCTGATCCTTTCATCCTTTGCGTTTTTGAGAATGTGGATTCTTAATATGGAAGACAGGCTGTAACAGGGTTAATATAAAGGAGATTAAGTAAAAACCTTTAGTCTTGAGTTTGAATTTAATGTATCAGTATAAACTCAAGAGGTATTTTACACGTGTGTGTGCACAGACCCACATCCACCCATACACATACGCACACACACACATACACACACACACTCTCCAACTGTGGGAAACTCTACTGGTCTAGAGGCCTAAATTCTTCATTAGATATATTGCTGGGAAGAGAAAGAATGACGAGGACATCAGTTGATTGAAAGAGACTTAAAATTCAGGTCAAGTTTTAAGAAATGGGTAAGACTTAAATAGTGTCTAAGGATACATATCTGGACAGTAAAATTATAAAGAGATTCGAGGACACTTTTACTACACAAGCCAGCATAATGGTCACTTTGCGGGGAGGGAGGGGCTGTATGGAGATGGCCCTGGGCCTGTGGAGGTGTCTGTGGTGGCTGCAAAGTTCCATTTCTTGACCTAGCAGTGTCTATAGGGCTCATTGTATAATTCACTAAAATCACACATTTGTTTAGTGTGGATTCCTCTCTTTGTGTTTTATTTTACCATGAAAGATACAAAAGTAAACCCAAAGAAATAAACAACAACAGCAGCAACAACAAATTTTCCCTGAGATGGTTAACCCTTCCAATAACGTTCATGTGTGTGTCGATTGCTTTGGCGAGGCAGGTGTATGGTGTGGTACACGGTTCTGAGTCCAGCATTTTCCTTCTTCCCGAGCCCTTGCTAGTTGAGTGACCTTGGGCCCCTCCAAACATCAGTTTTATCATATGTGAAATACACATAACAATACTAACACATAATTCACAGGGATGCAGAGAGGCTCAAGTGAGAAAATGAATGTGCAAGTTCTTTGTAAACTCCAAAACCCTCTACAAACGCATCTTCTCACTGTTGCTGTAAGATCCAGGACAGTGGATTCCCCATGGTAATTATTTCTCTGGCTTATTGCTTGTGTTGGCATCGTCCCCTCTTCAGCCCTCTTATGAGTATCTGATGTATGGGACAGATGTGTTACCACTTTAGAAAAGGCCAGCTGAACAGGCATGTAATAACAAGGCACTGCCTACTTACAAACGTTGAAGTAGTAAAGGTTCATGACAACTAGCATTTCCTCATCTGCCACACCCCTGTCTGCAGAGGGGGTCCTTTCATGCTTTCACTCACCAGGTGGTTACCACCTGTCCTCTTGGTTTTGGGCCCTGATCAAGTACTTGGGTTCATCAGTGGAAAATAAACAAACTTCACTGCTCTTGGAGAGCTTATATTCTAGTATGGGTAGAGAGACCAAAAAACCCCAAGAAATAAGGAAAGGATCCATAGTGTTTGAGGGTGGTAAGGATGAAAAGTCAATCAGGGTTAAGGGAACAAGGGGTCAAAGGCAAGGTGGGCTGCGATTCTACCCTGGGTGGGCATCTGGTCTGATTGAAAGGTGGCATTTGACCACAGACCTGAAGAAGGTCAGGGAATGAACCATGTGGCCATCCTGGGGAAGAGTATTCCAGGCAGGGTCAACAGGTGCAAAAGGTCCTGGGGCAGGAGTGTGTGTGGCATGTCAGAGGCCAGCAGGGAGGACAGTGTGGCTGGGGCGGTGAGCGTGGGGGGAGAGAGGAGATGAGGAGGAAGAAGGGAGTTGGATCATGGAGGGTGTGTGAGGTCACGGAAAAGACTTAAGACTTTTGTATAAGCAGGCAAAGGAGGAGCCATGGTGGGCAAGGGGTGGAAGAGGGACATGATGGGGTTTAGGTTTATATGCTGTGCTGAGAGCTCTGGGGGGTGCCAGGCCAGAAGCAGGGAGACACATCATGAGGCTAATACAAGAACTCAAGCAAGAGATGAAGGTGGCTTGGACTTGGGTGACATTAAATACAGTAGGGCAGGGTCATCTGGGGCTCCCTCCTAAGCCCTACATGCAGGTACAGGCACCTGGGGGTGCTGGGTCTCAGCTGCAGGTTCTGGCCTCCGCAGCGAGGAGTGATCCCAGCCTGAACTCCTCTCCTGCAGGCTGTGGTCTTCTTGGTTGGTCACTCCTGAGCATCAGTTTGGGATCCATCTCCAGCACTACTGATGTGCCCTGGGGAGTCTCTTTCTGCATGGGACTGGCTCCCTGACTTGTCCCCTCATACCTGGAGCAACAGGCGTTCCCCTCTGAGCAGCTCTGCCTTTTTCTCTCCCGTTCAGCATCTGCCCTTTTCTCTCCCTTCCTGGTTTCCCTTTCATGGTCAGAAAGACACTGCTGGTGTTCCTTGGAGGCCTTTCTGTCCAGTTACTTAGGGGATTCCAGACTTCCTGTACACGTGCACACACACGTGTGCACACATGCGCACACACACACAATAAATTCCTCTGCAATCTTGCACCTCTAATTGTTACAAGCCCTGGCAAGATTGTTAGCTAATTAGAGAAGATTTTAATTTACAGCCACATATGTTAGTATTATATTAATACCATAATCCTTCCCTGACCATAAACTACTGCAGTGTAGAAGTCTAATATTTGTGGGTTTACTTCAGAGTTTCACGTGGAGCTCGGCCGTGTGTCAGCTGCTGTCTCCTGCTGTCCGGCCGGTGGGCTCCCGGCTCAGCCCCTCGTTGGCTGCTGTTCCTCACACACTTTTCCACATTTTCACTAAATCTCAAGAGTATACATCATCGTTTTTATTTTTGAGTGTACACTAACATTTGGTGCTTATGTTTCAGTTTTTTGCTTTAATTGCATACTGACTCAAGTAATGTAAAATAGAAAAAATTACACATTTACTTGTTTGGATAAAGATGAAGCATGATCTTTAAACATATGACTCGAGTCAGTGGGTGGTGAAGGTATGGACTAGGGTTTGGTTGACTGAAAATCTTACATCTTTTTTTTAAAGTGTGAAATGAAGTTTACTGAGGAAGGACAAGACAGGTTTACAGAGTAAGAGCAAGATACGTTCACCACAGAACAGTGATCGGACCTCTAGTCCTGACGAAAGCCTGAAAATCTCAAATCTTTAAAAATTAATTTTATTTCTTTGTTCAAAAATGTATGAGACTCATATTGCACAAAATTCTAAAGTTGCAAAAGGGTATAGAGTGGAGAGGAACTCTCCTTCCCAACTGCGTTCATCCACAAGCTTCTCTTCCCAGAGGCAAGCACTCTCTTTGGGTGCCTGCGGCCTTCCAGAGCTACACTAGCACATACAAGCAAATGCATGACGACAAGGTTCCTCGTAGGTCAGCCCAGGGTGAGAGTTGCAGTGCTGTTGGGCATTTATTTGATATCAAAGGAACGGGTAAATCATAAAATAGAGGGAAAAAGCCCGAGAAGACACAGGGCCAGTTCTGTGAACGGCATGACAAAACTGCACTGATACTCATTTCATTTGGAACACTGTTTTAAAAAATTTTATCTTAGTGATAGTTTATAAAACAGTTGAGTAAAAACCTTAGCACCTTAAACATCTTTTCATGCCCAGATGATTTAGGAAAAATAACAATGTAGCCAAATAACTAAATGAGAATATAGGCAGCTATGCTGAGTGCTGAATATGTGCCGAGCACTCCACCCATGTGGCCCCATTTGAGCGTCACAACTAATCTGAGGCCTTTCACATCTACCCACGGGTGACCGGGGTGTGGATAGGGATTCCTCCTGAGGCAGAAGTTCAGACCATCCCCAGTATTTGGGAGGTCACACTGCACGAAGGTGACTTGCATTTAAAGCAAGGAGACTCACCCGACTCAGACGCACGACTGAGGAAAGCACACCCCTTTCAGGCAAGGGGCAGCTGACAGAGTGAGGGTCTCAGAGATCATTTCCATTTCTCCTAGGTTGTTCACTTCCCCTTCTCACTTATTTCTGTATCAGCACATCTCAAAATCAGTCTTGGGTGTTTGGACAGTCAAATTTAATTCCCAACCCTCCAATGCGCATGTTTGTTGACACTGGGAAATCTGCTCATTATGATAACTGAGTGGAGGTGGAAGAGAACTTCAAGATTATACAGTTCTAGAACGGCAAAGAGGGCTTTTCCCGACTGGGCAGCGCGAATCCATTGGTAGTGGCTGCACTGGAAATGTGTGGCAGGCGTGACGGTTCATCACCCCTTCATGCTTCACTATGTTCTCTATGCACAAGGACACTCTTTTACATACAAGGCTCCACTCTCAAAATCAGGAAATTAACACCGGTCCATTACACCATCAAATCCGCCAGACCCCACCTAACTGTCCCAACAGCACCCTGCAGAGGCCAGGTGCAATTCGGGACCTCGCCTCTTTAGTCTCCTGGAAGCACCCAGGCCTGTCACTTTATGCGGCTCCCGATTAGGCTGGTCTGATGGTTCCTCATGACTCCACTCAGGTGATGCATTTTTGGCTGGAATCTCAGAATTGGGACCATGTCTTTCTCTGTGTTTCCCACTGGGAGGCGGATGTTGGCTGTGTGGCCACCACTGGGCTCACTATTAAATAACTTCTTTTATCACGTGGTCAAGATGATGTTTGTGGGGCTTCTCTTCTGTACAGTGAATTAATAGGTATGGTGACCTTACTGGTTAATAACCAGTTAATAAGTATCACGTGGGAAGATACTTTGAGACTACACAAATACTGCATTCTTCATCAGATTTACCCCCTCTACAGTTATCTGCTGTTGTTTTTTCCTGAGTCAATTATGACTATATTGGTTGATAAACAGTGATTTATTTTCTAATCTCATAACTTTTTTTAGATTTATTAGTTGACATTCAACTGCAAAGGAGAGGTTTTCCTTAACTTTGAGTAATTATTAGTTATTAATTATTAATTACTAATTAATTTAGATAACGGGTTACTATTTTTCTCAGAGAGCTGTGATACACTACTGTCATTTTTTTCTTTTGATGATCACATTACCCAGCCTTGGCCAGTGGAAGCACTTTCAAACTGGCTTCTGTGTTCTTCCCGCATGCCCCCATTATTTCCTGAGCACTGTCATATTTTTTGGCACAATAAGATATTTCAGGCTTCTATTGTATTTTCCCTGCCCCAGCCCTGAAGTTAACCATTTGTCTGTTTGGTCAATTAATTACTGAGAGACATGTTTAAAATCTTCCACTATGATAGTGGATATTTTTGTTTCTTTTTGTAGTTCTGTCAATTTTTTGTTGTCTATGTTTTCAAGGTTTGTTAGTATGTGTATCTACTGGATGAATTTTACTTTTAGCATTATATAGTAACCCTCTGCCGTGATCTGAATGGCCCCCAGAATTCGTGTGTGGAAACTTAATCACCAATGCAATAGTTTTAAGAGGTGGAGCATTTGGGAGGTGCTTAAGTCCTGAGGGTAAAGCCCTTGTGAATGGAACTAAGGCCTTTATAAAAGAGGCTTCACACAGCATTGGGCCCTTTTTTTTTTTTTTAATGTCCTTCATTCCTTCTGCCATGTGAGGCCACAGCTTTTGTCCCTCTGGAGGACACAGCATCAAGGTGCCACTTAGAAGTAGAGAGAAGCCTTCACTAGACACTGAGCCTTCGGGAGCCTTGATCTTGGATGTCCCAGTTTCAGAATTGTGAGAAATAAATTTATGTTGTTTCTAAATTACCCAGTCTCAGATATTTTGTTATAGCAGCACAAATGGACTAAGATACTCACTTATTTCCAGTGATAATTTTTTGCTTTAAGGTTGGTTTATCTGTTATTAATTACATACCCTAGTTTAATTTTTGTTTAAGGTTTTCCTGGTATATCTTTTTCAACCTTTTTCTTTCAGCCTTTTTGTTGCCATGTAATTTGGTGTGTCTCTTATAAATAGAGGTAGCTGGAATTTTAAAAAATCCAATCTGATCTAAAAATGTAATTTGGCATTTTTTTGAAAAACTGGAATATCTAATCCTCTTTAAAAACTGTAGTTATTGATATATTTGGATTCATTTCTACCATCTTAATTTGTGCTTTCTATTTATTCTATTTTTCCATGTTTTCCTCCTCCTTTCTTCCTTTCTTTGAATTTATTCAATCATTTTCATATTGCATTTCCCCCTCTGCTAGTTTGTTAGTTATGTACTCTACTTCCCTTCTATTTGTACTTATTCTAGAAATTAACTTTAATATGAAAAATCAACTATTTCAAAATCCTCAGCACTACAAGGGCACTATACACTTCAACTCCAGTTATCCATCTCAAATGATATATTATGCATATTAGTTCTATCTTGTTTTTAAAAAATTAACCCTCCAAGAAATTGTGTTTTATATAGTCAACTTTTATTTAAATTCATCTGAATATTTACTAATGTCTTTGCTTGTGATTTTTTCCATTTTATACCATCAATGTGCAATTACTTTCCTTCTGCCTGAAGTGTACTCATATTTTCCTTTAGTGAAGGTCTATTGGTACTAAACTTTCTCCATTTTTGATGATCCAAAAATGGCCTTATTTTGTCCTTGTTCTTAAAAGCTATTTTTTTATTATCCCACAGGCTATACAATTTTATTTGATTGCTGTTTTCTCCCAGTTTATTGAAGACATCATCCTAGTGCCTCTTAGCTTTCTTTATTGCTGTTGAGAAATCTGTCACTCTAATTTGTCATCCTTTTGAAGGTACTCTGCTTTTATTTCTCTGTTTTGGGTGTACTGAAAATTGCACTATGATCTGTTAAATGTGAATCTCTTTCTATTTATCCTGACTTGAAATTCATTCATCTATTATAGTTTTAAATATTACAAACATTGGGTTTTTTTCCTTACAGAGCTGTAAGGTTCATGTTCCCTCTGTTCACTATGTTCTGCATACTGCCCAACTTCTCTTTTCTAATGCTTAGTCTTTCTGTGCTGGAAATTTCTTCTAATCTATCTTTTAGCTCACTAATTCTCTCTTCAGCTGTGTCAAATTGGGTTTTTAATTTAAATGATTGTATATATATTTCTAGAAGTTCAAGTTTGTTTTCTAAATCTCCTTGTTTATATGTATAGCCTCTGGCACCTAATTATGTGTTGAACTTTCTTTTATTTCCATAAATTTATTAAACTACTTATTTGATTTTCTATATCAGATAATTCAGGGGCTGAAGTCTTTGCAGGTCTAATTCAGTAGATTGGGGATTCTGCTTTCTCTTGGTCAAGTGGACTTGCTTCCTTTTGTGTTTTGTGATTTTTGAAAGGGAGCTCCTCACTCCTTGGAACTTTATTTATTGTTGAGAGTTCTTTGAGGCCTGGCCATTGGCGAGTAGACCAGAACAGACTTGCATAAGTTTTTGCAGACACCCAGGGGGATTTCTAGCCTCGGGCCACTTTAACCTTGATTCTCGGCTTAAGAGTCTTCAGACCACGCAGGTGGTGTCAATTTAGACTTCCAACTCTGTTGAGGGCTGGTTTATTGCTACGAATTCTCAGTAAGTTTTTTTTCTCCTCTTCACCCAGCACCAGTTTGGGGACTGACAATTTCCTGCCAGTGCCCTTTGGTGGGGGCAGCTTTATTGCTGGTTGTCCATATACTTATGGGGTCCTACTTAATACATTGAGTGGAGATTCCTGTTCAGTTTATCTCATTGGGTGGTCCCTGGACTTTTCCTCCTGTTTGTTGCCTCCTCTGAGGCGATGGAAAGTGAGGGTCCAATTCATGAGAAAGTGTCAAACATCCACGGAACAAATTGGAAACACAGTGCAGTTAATTCAGGTGTCTCTGCAAATCCGTACACAGGTGAAGAATGTACAAAAGATGCTGTTCCTTAAAAGAAGACGTTACCTTCCTGAGGGAAACAAAACAAAACATGGCAAGACCATTGCTCCTTGGCCTAGACCCATCTTTACTGAGAACTGTGTGCAACAATAGGCCTTGCCTCCGGCTGGAGTCCAACAAACAGAAATTTGCTTCAAGGGAGCTGTCGTTGTCTCCAGAAATCCTGGAACTAAATGACAAATGGTAAAGTCCTATTTAGTAGGAATGAGTCATTTATGTTGTGTTCTAAATTTAAAACATATATGACTCCTCTTAAAAGACAAGACCTGATTAGGAAAATAATAAAGGAAAATAGAAAAGAGAACAAGAACTATAGAAAATTGGGAAACATTTTGCCAACATGAAAGGCAGAAAAAAAAAAGAATTTCTGAGACCATTTTAACAAGATTTTGTATAATAACTATGTAAAATCATCTCTATTTTCTGTAAGTGTGACTAACACAATTCAGTTATGAGTGATGGGAAAATTGTTAACTGTAAGACAATTTCAGAGTTAAAAGGCTATGTTACATCCAGCATGAAACAAATACCTAATGTAGAATGTAAAGAGGTATAAAGGTTTTATTTTTCAAAAATCAGTTTTAATTTACTCGACTCAGCAGACAGAGCTCCCATTTTTGTATACCACTTGCTAGTGAACCAGACCCATCCTCCTGGGGCCTGGTGCTCTCCCGGTTAAGGACTGGCAGTGATATTAGATGGACCTGAGTTATTGTTGATCCTGGCACCATATCCCCTAGTGGATGTCTTCCAGCAGGGCAATGTGGAGCTCTAGCCAGTGAACAGGGAAAGGGACCACCCCAGGCTTTGTGGTCGCCACCAACACAGAACAACTGACTGGATGAACAGTGATAGTGCATTGAATCAAACCACGGTTGAAACCTACCAAGACCATTTCATCACCAAGGATCTGTTTGGATATTTCGGGCTCACATGGTGATAGTCATGGGGGGTACAGCAATAATCCCAGGCGATGTATGTACAGGGGAGGGAATAAAAGCTTCCAGCATGAGAAGGTGTCTCTACGTTTCTGAAAAAGATGGGAAAGATTGCAGAAGCTACCTCTGGGAGGATGGTTACTGTTCTGTCATCTTAGTTTATTCTATGTGATAGCTCTTAACTGGAACCATGGATAATGTCACTGTGCCCAGAATCCCCAGAGAGACAACTCACACTGTGTTTGCTCTCGAGAAGGTTGGTGTTTAACGAGTGACATTGATCTTTAAGGTGGAAGTGGATTTTTAAATGTCCATGCTTCCTTCTGAAGACAGAATCTTTTATGTCAAGTCTTCACATGAAGAAATCCACTGGTGTGAAAAAGATTTTGACACCTGAATAGTCAATAGTCTCATTGCCAAGCTCAAGTATAAGAAAAACAAAAGGGCTGTCTGTTACCTCCACACTCTCACTGAAAGCATCTCACTGTGAATAAGATTGAGTCCCTCCAAAAAGCGACTGGTTCTACATACCCATCCTCAATTTGAAGCCTTAAATGTTCTCTTGTCCACTGGCCCCTGGTGACTGGATCCTTCCAAACAGCAAGCTCAGTAAGTCACAGAGCCATGAGGTCCCTCAGGTGGGGGACTCTGTTCATACGTCCAAGAATAAGAAATCTATATGGGACTTCTCAATGGTAAGAGAAGGCTGCCACGTAGATGAAGCTGTCTAGACCACCATGTTATCTGGGACAGATCTGAAAATGTTTAGTCGTTTTGTTTTTGTTTTTTTTGCTTGAGGAGCTATCCCTTGGAATAGAAGTCTCCACTGAATCATTACTGTTCTGACGTGCTAGGCCACCAAGCAGTGCAGATTTTACCGCTTCTCAGACAACCAGCGTTATACACTCACGTCAGGTTATGAAATCGAGACAGCAATGATCACTGACCAACTGCCTGGTGGTCCACGGCCTTCTTCCAAATGGATGTAAACCATGACAGTGAGGCCTGTGGCAAGCCCAGCGTCTGCAGAGCAGAGCACAGGCACAGAGAGCAAGCTTGTGACCACCGAAGACAAAGGGTGTCTTTAAGAAAGAAAGATACTGTGCTCCTGGTGCAGAAAGCTGAGCGGCACTGAAGACGAAAAGCGCAGCGACAAGCCGTCTTCCTGCCATTCACTCGCTCCTGTGCTTCCAATAAGAAGGCCACTGTGGACAGTGAAAAACTTCAGGACGAGCACAATGAAATTTCCAACCGCTGGGCAAGAGTCAGTCACCAGAGAACAAGAAATTCCAACAAGGAGAAACTAGAGAGCGTTGTGCCAACCCACTGTCCCACGTCTGTCCCCAGGGCAGAGCCACACCCAGAGGGGCCTGAGGAGCTCCCGAGAGGCCGAGCTCCTGTGCTGGTTCCAGTTTCATTCTCAAGACGGGTGAACATGCATTCCCCCCAGGGCGTCAGACACATAACTTAGAGCCAAGTCCATGCTGTGGCAGTATCTCAGCTGTTGTGTAAATTCTTGAGCAACCTGATGCTCGATTGTGCATACAGGGAAAGAAATAAAAACTTTTCTATGACCAGGTCTGTAAAAAAGTAGACAATGCAATTCATGCCCTCAAGAATAAATATCCAGTTAAAATTGACCCCTTAGAAAAGGGAGAAAATCAGTCTCTTTTCATCTCCTGAATATGCATTAACAAAAGCGTAAAGACTGTCCATCCATCAGCTTGGAGGTGCCCCGAGGTGTTAACCTGCTTGGGGGAGACACAAAACTCACAGCCCTACCAGCGATGGCAAAAGTGCGGTTTAGGCAGTTCTCACTGCTTGATACAGTATCACTGGAGACTGACTCTTTCAGGGTGTTAGATTCAGAGAGGAATTTATCTCGCGGATCCTTCTGAAGGGAACATTAAGCAAGTTAATGACTAACATCTCTGTGAAGTTTTACAGAAAATCAGAAATGTGTTTAATGCAGATGGTTCTTAAAGGAATCCCTGAGAAAACCTGAGGAATCTCAGACCGGAGGAGGATCTTGTCACTTTAATTCAAGTCCGCAAATGTTCCTTGAGAAGCTACTGGATGTCAGGCACTCACCAGCCACTAAGACACAGCAGTGTGGAACGCCTGCGTCCAATTTATGTGAGGACTTCAAACCTACATCACAATGTCTCAGGATTTGCATGAAAGAAGCAAAACAAATCAGTGGCAACAGAACCTATTCACCGAAGAGAAAAGGGGCAGAAGAGCCATGGGCAGAAAATTCTGTAGTACATTAATTTTCCTGTTCTACCTGTTGTTGATTTTAGCTTTGTGCTCTGCTCTTTATTCTTATAAAATTGAAGTTTTTTTCTTTTGACATATGCATGGCGATTCCCACTGTGACTTTCTATTGTCCTTTTTCATTTTGATCAAATTAACATGAGGATTGGTATGAGGATGAAATGGTCCTAGGAGGCTCATGGTGAAGCCCTCTGTCGCTCTCTTCCTCATCCTCACTTTTGCTACTAAAAGGTAGTCAGTTTCCGCTGTCTTGTTTTTTCTGGTCTTTCATGTTTCCAGGTAACAAAGATTTATTGCTATTTGTTGACTTAAAATGGTTGGCATTATCTAACGGCTGTCCTTGAAAATCCTAAAGGCTCCTCTAGCTTTCACAACACCAGCCTCCTTCTGCGTCCCGCACCACACCCTCCGCGGGGACGGCTGCAATCTAGTCAGATCGGCAATCTGCATTTATGTTTGCTTCAACATATTTTGGCAACATTTACATGAGTCACAGCTAAAACACGCTGTGTCCTGCTACGGCAGCATTTCCCTTCTTAAACAACCTGCTGTTTTTCCTGGAGTTCGTGACTACCTGGTTTCTTCTGTTTTCTTCGTACCTGTCAGTAACTTATTCTAAACTCTGTCAGAACTCCTTGCAGAGAAACAAACGTAAGGCTCACCCACTGGGTCCTTGTTTTTCTTGGAGGGTTCCATCAGCTCCAGTCCCCTTGCTTCGGTTGGCACTAGCTCCTTTTCCTGTCTAGCTGCTGTGCAGGCATCATCTTGGGATCTGGCTTCACCACCCTCTGGGGAACACGCTCTCCTCTCTGCTACGTTGGACCTCTGATTTCTAGAGCCTCTTCTCTTCTTCTGTGGTTTACTTCTTTGCTCTGGTGGCGCACATCCTATCCTAGTTTCCTCATAAAGAGCCCCGGGAAATTAAAAAAAAAACTGGAGACCTTGCATGCCTGAAGGTGTCTTTATTCTATCCTGAAACTTGATTGGCTTGGAACAAAATTCTAGGTTAGAAATAAGTTCCCCTTTGAAGTTCAAAGGTGTTATTCACCTGTCTTTCAATTCTAGAGCTGTTCCTGTGACACTGAGTGTCACTTCGGTGCCTGACGTCCTGTTCCTGGCCTGCATTTTCTTTCTGGAAAGTTTTCAGATCTTCTCTTTATTGCTGGGCTTCGGTGTAGATCTGTCTTCACTCATCTGTGCTGAGCATCCTTCAGTCTTTTTATGTCAGTTTTTTTTTTTTTACGTCATCTCCTCTTCTCCATTTTCTCTGCCTTTTCTCCACCTGTGGAGCTCCTACGTGGCCTTTTAGGCTGGGCCTCTAATTTTCTTATTCATTGCCTCCTAATTTCCTTATCTTTGTTGCTATCTGCTTTTCAGGAGATTGTTTCAATTTTATTAGCCCTTCTGTTATTATTTTGCTAAATTTCTGCTACCATTTTTTAATGTTTCAAAGAGCTTTTCCCTATTCTCTGAATGCTCCCATTTCTTTTGTTTTGTTTTCAGTATCTTATTCTAATGTTATAGGTACTATAGTTTCTTTGTTTCTCTGAGGGCACCATGTGTGTGTACATGTTCCCTCTGTTAGTTATGTCTCTTCCAAGCCTTTTTTCCTGTGGGTTAGTTTTAGTCTTCCTCTCGGGTTCAAGGCTTTTCCCGGCTTGCCACTGTATTTCAAAGACTCACCGACACGTGGACAGGGAGTATTGTGTGCTCGGAGGGGGCTCACGGGCAGGCAGGGCTCAGCCACACTGTGGGGGATCCCCCCAGACACCCACATCTACAAGTCCCTTTCCTGGGTCTGGGACCATCCTCAGAGGGGGTGCTCCATGCTGGGCACTGCAGACTGGGTGGGTATCAAATGGGTGAAATGGGGAGGGGCCTCACGTTCCTTTCTTCCCTAGCTTTCAGGACAGTTCCTCACCACCGTGCCCGGCTGTGTCCTGAGTCCAAAGACTCTGATTTAAGGTCACCAGGGGAGGGGAATGGTAGTTACCCAGCTAAGGGTCAAGGGGCGGAGGGTGGAGCAGAATCAGGCACATTCCTTCCTAGAAAGATCTTTCCCCCTCTTCACCTCCAATGGCCAATAGAGGCCTTTTGAAATAGAAACAGAAAAGCAGGCAAAAGAAGCCCAGAGGTCTTAGCCTCCTGCCCCTCAAAATAATGCCCACTTCCAGCTTCCTGAAAGTAAATATTTACTCAGTGAGTGTGTTCCTCTGTTAATTCATTCAACAAATATTCAGAAAGTGCTTTTTAACATGCCAGCCACTGTTCTGCCCACTGAGGATGCAACATTGTGCAAAACAGAGGAAAATCCCTGCTGTCATGGAGCATTGTTCTCCAGAGGGGTGTGCGACAGGACAGGCTGCACAGGGTTGGCAGAGCAAGGGGAGGGTTCACAGGTGCTGGGGCATCTCGCAGGGACCTGGGGAAAGTGAGACCCTGGGCTCTGAGGGCATCTGTGGAGCTGGTGTGTTTCTTGGCCAAGGAAGGAAACAAGCAGAGGCCCTGGGGCGGAGGGAGGACTCTGCACCCAAGGTCAAGGGCAGCTCGAGCCCTGCCATCCTGGGCCATGGAGATGTGGTCAGAGGACAGAGTCAGCATTTCATTCTCGGGGAGGTAGGAAGATGTTGGACGGTGTGTGCAGGGGCCGGGGGGCAGGACATAACATAGCTGGGGTTCAAAGAGGGTAACTCTGGCCTGTGCCAGGCAGCAGGTGCCCAGCAGGGCCACGTGGGCCCCTGGGCCTCTGCCCAGCTGGCAGCAGTGCACGGTGAGCTGGGCAGGGTCCGCTTACATTCTCCAGGTAGCGCTAATAAGCTTTGCTGCTGAGCTGGGTGCTGGGTGAGAGAGAAACGGGAGTTGTGTGAGCTCTGAGCATCAGGAAGAACAGGATCACTTTTCCTGACATGGGAGGAGCTGCTGGGGGGTCCCCGCCTCAGTGTGGGACTTGCCAAGGTTGAAATAAGTGTGGACGTGCAGGGTGGCGATGCAGAGGGATGGACGGGTAGTGAGTCAGGAGTTCCAGTGAAACTTAGGGTATTGTCAGAATGGATGTACTTAGAGAAGTGAGATTGTAGTCTCTACTGTTTTATAATCTGCTTTTTATAAAAACAATGTATCGTAAGCATTTTCCCTTCATTATTGGTACTTTACATTCAGCTGGGCATTTTTTATGGCCACTTGGGGAAATCTTGCACGTTTGTGTGGTTGATATGTTCCTCTCTCCCCAACTCTAACCAGCTACTCTGCCGTGTGGACTCTCTGTGGGTTTGGGGACTTGGATGGTGCTTGGATAGGCCAGAAGAAGGGCATGGGGTACCTGGGAGCCAGGCAGGCATCACCTACTAGGTTGAAGAATGCAGAATGGGAGGACATTTGGCTCAAGAGTCAGCCAAGGGGGTTCCAGAGATGGATAACAGGTTGTCTGAGTGCTCTCAGCAGGTGAGTATTCCCAGGGTGCCCGTGGGGGCTCCCACACACCTGCTAGTGCTAGGACAGGCCAGCTGACCTCTGATTAGTATCACAGGGCACCCCACTGAAGGGAAAAGACTGTGTGTGCACACACACAAGCAGAGCATGTGTGTGCGTGTGTGTGTGCACGTGCAAGGCCCACCCTTGCACCTGAGGTTGTGTCACTGCTGGGTTAGGCCAGGGGAGCTCCTTGTCAGACCCAGGGAGACCCCGGGGCAGCCTGCCCCATCCTCTCAGACCTTTGTTCATACTCAGGGACACTTTTCTAGGTCATCTTGCTCAGCCTGCTCTCTTCTTTCTTTATCTCTCTCTTCAACTCCTACCATCCTCCTTTTGGCTCTGGAGAGCCATTGTGGGCAGAAGAGAGAGGCTGGAATAAAAGAAAACAATATGGATTCTGAGTTGTGGGGAAACACGTGTGCAGGGGGGTCTCCATCTTCAGAACCAAGTGGGGGTCCATTTGCCAGGGTGTCAGCCCAAGCAAACAACGAACCGGGACGGGTGGCTTGATGGCAGATTAATCACACCTCCTAAAATGGGCATTGATCAGGGCGGGTGGCTGCCTTGACTGGCCAGGGGGCAGGGAGACTGGGACACAATCTCCTAACTCTGCCCCTGTGAGCTGTGGCCACAACAAGATAGATGAGCTGAGAGATAGCATGCTAGATAAATGGAAAGTTGTTTTCAGAACACGAGCCAGAGAATAACAGATGTCCATGTTTTTCTGTTGCCATCACTATGTCTTCTCCGTATAGCGTATTCCCAAAAGATGGTTAAAAAGCCTAAAGGAATCATGTTTCATCAACATCTCTTGATGGCAGGTGGGAAGTACGGAGGCGGCAAGACAGCTTGTTCCATGGAGAAGCTCGTTTCCCAAGTGGAGGATGAAATCTAGACCGCAGCGGGTGGGGGCTGCAGGCACAGGAGTTGTCCCTGTGGGTTTGGCATGCACACATGCACCAAAGTGGGGGTCACCGTGATTCCTTCATTCTTTCAGCAGGTTTTATCTGGGTGTCCCCTCGGGTCCCTGTGTCACTGCCGGCAGAGCAAGAGCTGAGGAAGGACCAGGGGATTCACTCAGGTTTGACAGAACAAGGAATATCCTTTTGCACAGAGGCTTGAAATAAAAAGAAAAAGAAGCATGTTATGCTGGGAGCTTTGATATAGAAAAGAATCAAGGTAAAAGATACTGTGAGCATAAATAGTAATGGAAATATGAAAGGTACAAATCTGAAAAGCAAACTTTGATTACGAAATGGGAAAACAGGAAATTTCCAAAAAAATTTAATTTAACTTTTTGAATAGTAATATGTTTATGTTGTTTAAATATTGAAATAATACACAAAGCTATACTCTGAAAAGTCTTATTCTCTTTCTCCCTTTCTTACATAAATGATAGCCGACTTTATAAAATAGGTGTACTAGTTTTCTAGCCTGTGTAACCAATTGCCACAAATTTAGTGGCTTAAAACAACACACATATTCATAATCTCACCATTTCTGTGGATCAGGAGTCTGGGTGTGTCTCAGCTGGGTTGGTTCTTCTGCTCAGGGTCTCACAGGGCTGCATTAACATGCCGGCTGTGCTGCGTTCTCCTCAGAGGCTCAGCTGGGGAAAGATCTGCTTCCAAGCTCCCTTGACTTGTTGGCAGACTTCATCTCCTTGCAGCTATGGAAACCATGACAGTCTGTGTCTCCAAAGCCAGTAAAAGAGAGCCGCTAACCTAAAGGAGGGCCTATTTTAAGGGATTTCGTGTAATTAGGTTAGTTAGGCCTGCCCAAGATAAGCCTGCCCTTTTGATTAACTCAGAACCACCTGATTTGGGATCTTAATTACATCTGTAAAATCCGTTGGTAGTGGCCATATGCTATTAGCTAAGAAGCAAGTCAGGATCTGTAGGTACCGAAGGGGAGTAGATTATGTAAAAGTGTGGCTCACTGGGGCATCACCTTAGGGTGTACCTGCTGCACTAGGGGCTGGCAGGCTATGGCCTGTGGGTCAAATCCAGCCTGATGCCCATTTTTGTAAATAAAGTTTTATTGGAACACAGCCATACTCAGTGTATTATTGTCCATGACTGCTTTCTTACTACCAGGACAGAGTTGGGTAGTTTCACAGAGAGCACATGTAGCCTCAAGCCTAAAATGGTTACTGTCTGGCCCTATGCAGAAAAAGTTTGCCAAGCCCTGTACCCTCTCCTGCACCAGGCTTTTCCTCTTACTGTTAAAACCAGGTGGTCTCTTTCTGCATCGGCACACCCAGGTCTTTACTCTTCTTTATAGCTTCATGGTCAAGGTATTCCATGTGTGTGGATATGCCATGGTTTACTCAACCAGTCCACAGCTGCCGGACACAGTGGTTTCCAGCCTTTTGCTAGACATAACCTTGGAAGTAGGACATGTTGGGGCTCAGAAACTGATACCCTAAAATACAGCCCTTTGACATGCTGGGCTGAAGAAGAAGCCTCAAGGTCCCTCTGACCTCCCCCCAGCCCTGCCCCTGTCTCTCACAAAGCACAAAACAAAGCTGTTTTCTGCCTTCCTTTATCTACCTAAAGTCTGGATCCACAAAAGAAGAAAACAATTAGCTTTGGTCCTTTTTCTCAGTTTTCATTAACTGAACTCATATTGTAGAAAAAAGACTGAAGTTTGTCAACAAACCTGGACAGACTTTTGTCACAAACCATTGTCTGCTCTGTGGGCCCACCAGACTTTGTCCTAGGCCATTGTATGTTCTTCAAGCCCATTGAATTCCCCTAAAAATCATTTACAATCCCTCTAAAATCACCCACACTTCCCCATCTCCCTTCCCCCTGAGAAGAAGGGTATATGACACTTGTACCCTGCTGGGCAGTGGGGTAATCACCCTGCGATTTTCCCCATGCAGGTTAATAAATCTGCCCTTTCTCCTCTTCATCTGCCCTTTGTCAGGTGATTTTCAGTGAAGCTTCGGAGGACAAAGGAGAAGTTTTCCCTTCCCTGCTACAAAAATTTAAAAATTCTGATCTAATGGAGTCAAATACATTTGTTTCTTTTTTT
>CM052439.1:3975148-4057800 GCA_028533085.1 Varecia variegata
TTTTTTTTTTTTTTGAGACAGAGTCTCGCTTTGTTGCCTGGGCTAGAGTGAGTGCCATGGCGTCAGCCTAGCTCACAGCAACCTCAAACTCCTGGGCTTAAGCGATCCTACTGCCTCAGCCTCCCGAGTAGCTGGGACTACAGGCATGTGCCACCATGCCCGGCTAATTTTTTCTATATATATTTTTAGTTGGCCAGATCATTTCTTTCTATTTTTAGTAGAGACGGGGTCTCGCTGTTGCTCAGGCTGGTCTCGAACTCCTGACCTCGAGCGATCCACCCGCCTCGGCCTCACAGAGTGCTAGGATTACAGGCGTGAGCCACCGCGCCCGGCCAAAAAAAAAAAGCATTTTTTAATTAAAATATTGTCCTCTGTGGTTCTAAGATTCTGTCTCATGGATCTTTTAAAGTGTTTATATTTCTCAGTATAGAGCACCCGTGGAAGGCTCCACTTTAACCCTTGCTGTGGACTTATCCTCTGGGGTTTTCTATGGATCATATTTAGTGCTAGGGCTCTGGTGACCACAGCTGTAGGGAGACGCAGTGACAGCGAGAAGTAATCCTGCCCCAGGCACACAGTGGCCTTCCAGTTGCCATCTTTGTAAATGGAAATGGTGGCACAACTGCAGTGCCCAGAAAATAGACTATTTTCATTTATTTTACATTATATGTTAAGACCTAAATATAAATATTCCAGCTATTCATCCCAGCGTGATCTGGTTACGGAAACATAATCGGAATTGTTTAAGAAACACAAGCAGCTTCTATTTTGGTCCTGGCACAGGAAATTCAGGCTTTGTCCACTTTTACAGTTTGATTTATGTGAGGTTAAAAATTCATAATGCAGGAGCTGACCTCAAGCAAATATTGTTTTTTGTATGAGCCAATTCAAACGTTCTCTCATCTTAGGTTTCCTGTTCAAACGGTTTAGAAATGAGGCGTTCAGCTGCCGCAGACCCATTTGATCTACTGAAAATCAGCCAGCCTTTGTCACATGGGGGTCAGCAGAGGCTCAGCTCAGGTTACAAAAAGAGGGGACAGGGATCCATCCCCAATTCAGGCGCACCTTCTATGTCGGCTGCCTGTGTTTGTTGTCTTACTTAATCCTCCGGTAATCTCATGACGTAGGCCTGCTTATCTTTACTTTTCAGAAGCAGGAACTAAGACAGGTTAAGTAACCTGCCTGAGCTTGCACGGCTGGTGAACAGCCAAATGCTGCGGCCTGGCTGTGAGGCCGTGTGCTGGGCTTCCTGCTGCAGACAGGCCAGCGGAGCTGCCCGTGGCTTACTGCAGGCCCACCCTGATGGACAGAAAAATCACATCTGCATTTCATATCAACCCAAAGACTCCTAACAGAGGTGGGGCGTCTTCATTTTCCTCTGGGCAACAACACACAGATGCCCTGTGCTTTAGGAAATGTGAATACATGAGAGTGTCCCACAGTCAAAGGCTACACACCTTGCTGTGGTCAAGGGAAAGTTTCCTAGAAAAAGCAGAGTGTAGTCTGAATCCTAAGGGGTGAGAAGGCACTAGGCAGAAGAGGAGCTGGGAGAAAGAGTATTGCAGCTCAGGGCAGAGCAAGATCAAGGACACGAGGGCAAGAAGAGGGTAGGTGGTTCTGCAGAACCAAGCCCAGCTCAGTGTGGCTGGAATGCAGGTGGGTGAGGATTGAAACTGATGGAATGTGAAGACCACACGGCAGCACGGCTCGTGAGGACCAGGCTCACAAGGCCCCGGCAGAGGCGTGGGGGTCCAGACCACTATTGTTCTACCAGTTCTTAGCTCAGTGCCTGCTTATAGTAGGCCCTCAGCAAATACATGTTGACTGAATGAGCTGTGTAAAAATGACCACAAAGAGAGAGGGGAACAAAAAAAAAGTTTCTACTGTAAATTATTAAAAATAGCAATGATAATACATTAATCTAGGTCTATAGTGCAAAATTAAATTAACAAAGACTAAGAAATAATCAAGAGCATAGAAGTAGATAAAGTATTTTGAACTTTAAGTCTTATGTAAAAAGGAGCCAAAGTAATTGCTTCATTCTTGACTTAGATAATTCGATACATTTAGAGAGATATCTGAAAAAATTTAAAGTATTCATTGGCATAATTTTTTAGAATACCATAGTACATGTTATATGAACTATAAAAGAAAGCTGCAATAAAGCACAAACAGAAAGCACAACAAAGCAAGGTGAGAGATATTGGGCAAAACATTTTGATTATGATAATGAACGGTGAAAGTTTAAATTCTGCTTTTTCAAAGCAAAGTTTATAATAGGAAGCAAAAATCTAACTATATGATACAAGGCATGGGCATGAAGGAGAGCTGTTTTATGATTTAAAGTAAAAGACTGGAGAAAGAGATGGGGCAGAAAGATGATTTCAATAGCAAGAAAATGCAGGCATCAACTTCAGGAGGCTTAAAGTCTAAGTACAAGCTTTGTTGTGCTATGAAAGGTAATAATACCAAAAACAGTCACTTAGGCTTCTTGTGCTGATAAACATAACATAGACATTTATAAATGTATGTTTAAAAAGTCAAAAAGAAATGATCAAAAATACAACCATTAGGAAGAATTTATCAATACCACTATTCTATGATAGATAAAGAAACAGTGAAAAGGGAATAAAGTTATGTGATAGTATTAGTTGCATACAGCCGCTGTAACAAAGTGCCCCAAACTTGGTGGTGTAAAAGGACATGTATTTACTGTCTTCCAGTTCTGGAGATCAGAAGTCTGTAGTCAGTTTCCCTGGCTGAAATCGAGGAGTCAGTAGGGCCTCACCAGCTCCAGAGGCTCTGGAGAAAATCCATTTTCTTGCCTTTTCTAACCTACAGCTGCATTCTTTGCATTCCTTGGCTCCACCCTCCCTCCATCTGCAAAGCCAGCAGCATAGCATCTTGCCTCAGTGGCCACATTGTCCTTATTCTGTATCAAATCTTTCTCTGGCTCCCACTTATGTGATGGCATTTATGTGCACCTGGGTAAGCCAGGTGAGAAAAAGAAAATAGCTCAGAGCAGTCTGAGCTATGTGAGGTATGCAAAATTTATTAGGCTCAGAGGGACCTGGGTATAGGACTTAAGTCACGCCCCTTGCCCCCACTCAGGCCCAGGGACAATTGTCTAAAGGCGTTTTGTTCCTGACTAGCCACCTCACCCATTATCTTCCTGTTCCTGGAATTTGTTATACAAAGAACAATGTATAGGCAAACAATTGCCTATGTTGTTTTAATGTAAATTCTTGATAAACAACTTAGAAACTGTCTCTTCATTTAGGAACTGCCTCTTTCTTTGTTTAAAGCCTGCTTGTAACTGCTGCTAATGGCAACTTGAATCTATGCTCCTGGGTTGCAGTCCTCAAACTTTGCCCAAATAAACTCTCTACTTGTATTAATTTTGCCTCGTTTAGGTCAACGCAGGATAATCTCCCCATCTCAAGATCCTTACCTTAACCACATCTGCAAAGTCTCTTTTATTCTACATGGTAATATCCAAAGGTTCCAGGGGTTAGGACCCAGCTTTCTTTAGGGACCATTGTTTAGCCTATCACAATGGCAATAGTTAGTAAGACTTGATAAAGATCAGGCTCATACTGATATGGCTACTTATTCTCAAGTGTCTATGGAACATTTACAAAAGTTGCATAAATTTGGCTTTATAAAGTCCCCAAAGCAAAAATTGTTATTTGCTGATACAATCTTCTAAAATTCAAAATTTATAGCAAATGTTTAGAAAGAATAACCCAATTACTTAGATATTACAAATAAAATAAAAGCACTAGTAAGACATCAAATATTATTTCAGATTATTTAGAAAATCATAAGAAAGGAGGACACAACATAACTAAGGCTGTCACAGATATCTGGAGAGATTGATTCTTAACTCTAAATCCTTTTAGCACCAAATTTCAAAAGTATATATATATATATATATATATATATAAAAATATTACCAGTTGATGCAGGAAGTTAGAAAGAACATAATATAGATAAAAGCAGAAGTTAGTAAATTAGAAGATGGTGGGATTAATAAGTGAAAGAAAAAAGTGATTAAAGTGATTCATGTGCAGAGATAATAAACACCTCTGCCCAGTTGTTGCCCGCCACCCAAGAACCACACACAAAAGGTGAGTGTTGGTGAAGGAAAAGTGGTTTATTCAAGTGCTGGCAGCCTGAGGAGAGGCAGACTGTTGTCTGAAAGACCATCTCATCTCCTCTGCTTACTGAGCAACTTATAAAGGGAAGGGTAGAGGGCTTGGTGGCAGAAAGCAAGCTATGTGCGTGTCATCATGACTTACTCAATGGTTATCAGCAAACAGTAGGTCATCTGGTGGATCTTGTCATCAGCAGTCTGTGGTTGGCCTATTCCAGACTCCTGTTTTTCCTCAAGGTCATTTTCTAATATTATGCCCTGGAAGTTGTGTAAGCAAGCAGCAGGGTAACTCTGAACTTTTAAGACAGAACAAATGGAAAGCAAACTGGAAGCAAAATGGCTACCCTTTCGCCAGCCTAGAGATACAGTCTGGATGGCCTTTGGGGGGCCATCTCTACTTTAGTTTCTCGAAGTAGAGAAACTAAAGCAAAAGAAACTTAGAAATGAGAAATGAGGATCTCCATTATCATCATATTACAATGTTATTCTTTTGGAGGCTCTGGACAGAGGACAGAAACAGGAATATACATCTGATATGCAAAAGATAAAACTATTATTTGCAGCTAGTATGATTAAACACCCCAGATTGTCAATCAAAATAATATATGGATTGCTGATAGAATTCAATGGCTGATTATGAAAGTAATAAATGAAAACCAGGTATTTATATTCTCTATAACCACTTAGAAAGCATAATAATTATTTTGAATATCATTATTATACTTACCAAAAATGTGCAGTACCAATATTTTACATAACATGTCTTAGATGGTAAGATTATTTTGTATGACTAAATTTCCCAATTAAAGTTTCTATTTTGGGGAAGCTTGCTAAAATAATTCCAAAATTCATTTGGGAAAATAAAGTATTGAGAATAAATTTTAAATATTTTGAGTAGGAAGTATTATGAGGGGAAGTGTTTTTTCCAAATATTAAAAATACTATAAAGCTGTTAAGTTTTAGTCCATATAGCCCTATTATTAGAAAAGGAGTTTGAATATATGATGTAGTTGGCAAAGGCAAATAGTCAGAGAAGTCATAGATTACTTAATGGAGAGTGCAGATGTTGCTAGTCAGAAGGAAATGTGTTGATTCCCTAAAATATGTTAAGGGGACATGCAGAGGGGTTATGGAGTTCTGATAAGTCACAAATACTCCACTCAGTACTCCTCTCTCCCCCAGCCATATGGGCAGCTTATAGATGTTCTAGGCAAAATCACTGCCACTTGCTTTCTAAAATAATTGAACATGACATAACTACAGAGACCCAACAACAGAGAGAACCAACACCAGGCACCCAGGCTGTTTCTTCAATCCCAAACAGAAAACCAAGGATCACCATGCAGAAGAGGAGACCTAGACTCAAATAAGAAAGACCTGGACAAAGGAACAGAAAAAAATATATACTAGAAGAAATATGGTAAATTGGAATGCAGAAGGAAAACTAAGAATGATACCCCAATTAATAGAGAGATATAAAATTTGTAGTCCATAAACCAAGAACAAGGTCCTCAGAAAAAGAAAGAAATGGCAAATAAGAACAACTATTAGAGATTTAAAAAAATAAAGGAAGTCAAGGAAGTTTCCCCCAAGGATAAAGAGATGAAAAATAAGAGAGAGATGATGAAACATAAAGGTCAGCGAGGAGCGGAAACAGAGAAGACATGGAAATAACCAGATTAAAAAAAAGAAGAGACTCAAAATTAATGAAGGACATAAAACTTCACACAAAAGGAGCTCACTGCACAATGAATTATAAATGACCCCAAGTGGATTTTATGGCCTCTTTGATCATGTAGCTGATCATGTTTCCCCTTTGACCTGAATTCTAGGAAGTGCAGAGGTTAAGTTTTAAGCCCATGTCTAGAAAGGTGGTCAGGGATGGAACATTTTCATAGCGTACTGAATTATCTATTGTCAGCTTGTTACCACCTTCACCACTGCCACCAGCATCACCATCACCATCACCACCACCTTCACCACCACCACCATCACCACCACTTTCACCACCACCATCACATCACCATCATCATCATCACCACCATCACCACCACCACCACCATCACCACCACCTTCACCACCATCACCACCATAATCATTACCACCACCACTCCTACCACCATCATCTGACCACCGTCATCATCAGCACCCTTGCCATAGGCATCTAAGGCTAGGAACAATATTTTTCAGAATCTCATTCTGAAACAGTTTTGCCCATGAGAATAACTTATATAATTGACTTGGAAAGTGGAAATACTAGTTGTTAATTCTGAGCCTAGGCCTTAAGAAGCATCATGCTTTCCCATTTGTTGTCCTTTGCTCTGTTATATCTAGAAGAATATGCCCCACGTGGCCCCTGGTCCCAGAAGAAGGGTGAAAGATTCGTGGAGTGGAGACAGCAGAGCCTGCAGAGACAGCTGCTCCCAGCTAACTCACAGGTTTGTGAGGAAGGAATGCTTGTATTCCACTTGTATGTATGTCACTGCGATTTTGTCATTGTCCATTATGCAGCACACCTGTGATACTAGACTGATACAGGTACACTGACTTTATCTTACTTGTATTATTGTTTGCCATTATTCCTGCTGTTTTCTTCCCTTACTTAAGAAAATCCTATTTCAATTCATGTATAATAGTGGGATGTCTCAAATACTTGTTGGAGTAAGGTGAAGCATAAATAAGAACACCAGTGAAATGTTTTGGAGAATGCTACATTATCCCTTCTGATTTCCATGAGTGGTTCAGATGATTTTAAAATGGTATCTTGTGACAGTTCTTAATATTAGCTTGGAATGTAGCCATTAAAGGGAAGTCTAGGATAAAGAAGTCAAGTGAGAAAAATGTCAATCACTTCAGCCATGGAGGGAGGAAGATTCTGGAGCAGGAAGCCAGGTGGAGCATTACCTGCAGGTGATGTGCCGTAAAATAATGCAAATGAGTTAACGACTAAGTTGAGAGTAATCACTGGTGCATAGATTTGTCCTATTCTGTGTTTTTCCTTGAAGAATCTCATGGTTATATATTTTTTACATCAAGGATTTTCTTTGCTTTTATTCTCTGATTAATTTATTGTTTTAAGATTTATTGCAGTTATAAATTCTGAAGGAAGAAATCTCAAAGTCATAACATAATGAAATCTTAAGCAGCATTATGTTAAAAATTATTAAAATTATCTTCAATTTTTAGGCCAAAGTGCTAATATGCTTTAGAATGCTTTTTATGTATTGTCTCTCACTCTCCAAATTTAACCTTTTATTGCTTTCTATGAGATTGGGACATCTCTAATGCTCAGTGATCTGAGAGCATAGCATCAATTGATAATGACAAAAGAAGAAAATCAGTCACCACCAACATAAAACCCTGGGGGAATTAACCAAAGTGGAAAACTATATATTTTGTGCAGAGGTTTAAAAGAAGCAAAAATTATGGCTTTGTTAGATCTTCCCTACTTTCTGCAAGCATATAGCAGGTCTGTGCAATTTATTTTTGAGGCTGCTCTGTAAGCCTATGCTGAGACGCAGTGAGTGCTTACTGTGAAATGGATCATTAATTCTCCTCCTGGTTTGCTGCATTGAAGCAGATGATGATTATTAACCCAGCAGCGTGGGGCAATAACTAAGGCACTCTTAGTCCCTAGGCTGGGGGAAACATTGCTAATTGTGTATGGAGAGTCAGATTTTCCTCCCTATCTTTAGAGAGGTAACCTCGTTCTCTTCATGTATCTAAGTCCTGTGCCGCACTGGTGCAGCAGGAATGTTTGTGTCCCACTCCAAGATCCTTTGCTATAATATTTTGAATACAGAAGGTCCCCAGCCTACGATGGTTAGACTTACGATTTTTGGCTTTATGATGCTATTCATACAACCATTCTGTTTTGCACTTTTAGTACATTATTCAAAAAATTACATGCGATATTCAACTTTATTATAGGATAGGCTTTGTGTTAGATGATACTGCCCAACTGTAGGCTAATGTAAGTGTTCTGAGCACGTTTAAGCTAGGCTAGGTTATGATGTTCAGTAGGTGTATTAAATGAATTTTCAACATTCAATATTTTCAATTTATAACGTGTTTATCAGAACGTAACCGCATCGTAAGTTGAGAAGCATTTGCACATGCAATTTTTTTTTTCTCGTGAAGGCAGGTGGGTTTGACAACCGTTTGAGGAAGGGGCAGCCTCCACACAGGGTGAAGGTTGCATGTGGAGAGTCAGATGAGGATCTCTGAGACAATGTTGGGCTGAGAATAGAAAGTGCTAGAAACTCACCGCGCCTTGGGAAAAGCAATGGCCTTATGCACGGGTGTCAAACCAACCAGCTGAGTTAGTGGAGAGAAAGCTGAGCCTCAGCTGCAGGACTCAGACTTAGGGGTCCCTGAGCTACAGTTCGGCTAACCAAGGCAGGGGCACATCTGCCAGGTTTGTAGGGTCATGTGCAATGGGCCTGCACTGAGGGGCCGAATGTGAGTGAGGACAGGGCTTGCTTCAGTCTCACTGAGGTATAAATCCAGCTGACTGCAAACATATGGAAGGCAACAAAGGGGAAGTTACTGGTGACCAGTGGGCCTGGGGTTGAGGAGCTAGGCAGCAAGGCAATGACCACCGCAACACAGCGGGATCTGGGCTGGCAGAGAACAGAGCAGCTTTCCTGGTCTTCTCTCGACCTCTGGTGACCTTGGCTGGGGCATGGATGAGTCATGGCCAGTGAGCTGTGGAATTCTTTGATCCATCAGGGAAAGGAAGTGGGAGCCCTGTAAAAGAAAGAAAAATGTTCTTGCAGGATAAGAAGAAGGCTTAAGCCATTTGATGATTAAGAATAAAGGAGATTTGACCTAATGTTTAAGCCAGGCAGAGAAAATGAGTTGTGTCTGTTACAGAGAGCACATCCTTATGAAGTACAGCAAAGCCTTCCAACTACTGGGACTTTTTTTAAACCACAAGAGTTCTGGGAATGTACTAGACAGCACTCAAGTAACCAAAAGCTTATGTCAGAAGAGCAGTGTTTATTTAACGTCCCCATATGTGCAGAACATGAGTCATATTCAGGGGAATGGCAAAGAAAGTCGGGAATATTAAAGCACATTTTTACCAGAAACAGAATTTTATTTCTGCAAGGTGGACCAGCCAAGTTAGAGTCTGCATGAGTTAGCTGCTGCTGCCTGACAAATGACCACAGACTGAGCAGCGTACGACAACACAGTGTCCTCTTTCTTCACAGCTTCTGTGCTGGTGAATTCACTGACAGCTAAAATTGACATGTAACCCCCAAATCCACACTCATGGTGCTCTCACGGTCACCCATGGATGTGCACAGAGCGTTGAAACATCTGAGTCACCCGGCACACGCGTTCCACCGAGTCGAACAAAGCAATGCTCCGCCTTTGGTTTCGGCTCATGCTATGGACGATTGTGCTTTCTGCGGTCTATTTAGTGCCATGGTTTTTTTGCCTCTGTTGTGTTTTTGAAGGTGATTTCACTGTGTAAAGTGGCCCCCATGCGCAGTGCTGAAGAGCTGTCTGGTGTTTCTAAGCACAGGAAGGCTGTGCTGTGCTTTGTGGAGAAAACACGTGTGTTAGAAAAGCTTCATTCCCGCAGGAGTCGCCGTGCTGTTGGCCATGGTTGTTTAATGTTAACGAATCAACAAAATATATTAAATAAGATGCCTTTAAACAGAAACACATAAAACAAGGTTATGTATAGACTAGGTGACAAAAGTGCTGTGACTGCAGGCTCACAGGAACCTAACCCTGTCTTTCCCATAGCAGCAAGGGTTCCGTATGCGCTGGTTGGGTGTTTACGTGACTTTGTGGGACATAAGTACTACAAGTAATGAGCCAGCTTCTGTGGGGCAGCAGTCTGCATGCAGCTCAGCTGGGAGCTCAGAGTCTCACAAGGCTGCAGTCAGATGCTGGCCAATCTGCATTCCTCTTCTGAGCCCATGTGGTGGCTGGCAGAGTCCAGTCCCTTGTGGCCCTAGGACTGAGGTGCTGTTTTCTAGCTGGGGCTGTTCTCAGCATCTAGAGGCTGCCTGTGGCTCTCTGCCATGTGGTGTTCTCACACGATGGCAGCTCGCTCCCCCCAGTCTCCTCTAGCATAACATAATCAAGACAGTCCCTTCCCACCACCTTGGCCATATGACATAACCTACTCCCAGGAGGGCACCCCTTCACCTCCAACGTATCCTATTGGCTAGAATCGAACCTCAGGTTCTGCCCTCCCACAAGCGGAGGGGATTACACAAGTCGTGACTCACTGGTGGATCATATTAAGATGCATCTGCTATGGAGACTTACCCCAAATCTTCCAGAAGATTCCATGCAAACATAGGGAAGATGAGATGTCACTGATCATGCAGGAAAGATCTAATAATTTGGAAATCAACATTGAAAAAGCGTGGGTCACCAAGGCTGCATCTTGGTGTAGAAAGGGCTGCTGGGCTGTGTGTCAGCTCACCTGGGTCCTTGTCTCAGCTCTGTCCCTAACTACCTGAGGGCAAACCACGGGCCTTTGTGTTTTGTCAGCCCTGCAAAGTGGGCTACACGGTTAGATACCCATGGATAAGTGCACTGCAGACATTCCTAAATGAATAAAGTGGAGAACCCAGAGCATCACAGCTGGTCTACAGATCTCTCAGACCGTGGGGCAAGTGCCCAGGGAGACCCTACTTCTTCCTGTTTCATTTTTGTTAAGAGTTCTTCAAAGGGCCCTCGTTCTGTGATGCAATTTCAGTGGAATGAAGATGGAAAGGCCCAGAATTTTAGAAATAATTATTTATGTTCACCTTTCACTAGGTCTAAAAGTTGCCAGAAACCTCCATCAGCCCACACTGAGCCCACAATCTGCACATTACTGCCTGACAGGCCCACGGCCGAGCTGCTCAGAAGGGTCTGTCCTGCGTCCAGATCCTGTGGTTCAATAACAATTGGGTGAAGGGTTGACAGGGTACCCAGAACTTGTTCAGTTGTGGGTTTATGTGTCATTACAGGTAACTCCAAGGCACCATAATTATGTACCTAATATCTCTGACAATCTACATAGAGCTCATGGGGCACCTTAAGCTACCCAAGCATCCTCCTTGATCTAGGAATACAGAAGGAATTGGATTTTGGGGTCTCTCCAAAGGGCATTAGCCTGTGTGGCCTAATTAAGCTCCATTTGTGAGGAATACACTTCAACTGGGTCTTTTCTCTTTAAGAATTATTTTCAGACTGTAGTTCTTTGTTTAAGAACTGCTTTGTTTCTCTTTTATCTGAAGTCCAAAGCCATTAGCCATGGAGTTCCTGCCTCTTTGGGGCATTCAGACACAGACTGCAGATGGCTGGACAAAGAGTGGCCCCAGGCTGGATTTGCCCTGATCTTCCTCCAGCACAGCGTCTTACACCAACATTTGCTTTTTCAAAGCCATCTTTGCTGAACAAAGGCTCCTTTCTATATAGATGACTCCTAATAAACCTTTTATCCTCCTCTGTAAGGTTATTTGTTTGTGACCTTTGCAGAAACATATCCTAAATTCCCGATTAGGTAAGAAGCAGCCTGGGTCATCGATTCTCTGCCAAGACGCTGGTCAAGCCAGGTCCTTTCTCTCTGATTCAGTGTTATTTCTGTGCAAAACAAAGAGACTGAGTTTGGTGACCTCCAGATTCCTTTTTTCTACTCTCAAATGATAACACTGGGTATGGGAATGTAGGATAACTGCTATGCCCAGCTCCCAACATTCCCAACAAACAGAAGTGCTTGCTCAACATTCAGATTCCTGGGGCCCAGCCCAGACCGACTGGATCAGGATCTGGATGGGGTGGGGGGAAGGAGTCTGGGAGTGTGTATTTATAGCAAGCTCCCCCCCCCCACAAGGTGTTTCAGACATGCAGATTTAGGAAAAACTGGGTGGCATTTGTTTAGAGCAGCATGTTTCTGCTTGCAAGAATAAGCAGTTCATTCAGAACAGCAGGAGAACACCTGATTATTCTCCTGGTTAAACAGGCTCTGCCTTTCATTTAGGAGACAGGTGTGTGGTGTTTGGCTCAGGAAGAAAAGGTATCAAATGGCTTTGGACACAATGATCTCTTAGTCAGGACTTCAACCTCAGTGGTGAGCAAATACAAGTTTAAAAGGTGCTGGCCACTAAAATTATGACAACTACAAAAAGTGGGATAATTTGTAAACTAATGCTGCCCTTCTCCGTTCAAATGACTCCATCCTTTTTGCCAATCTCCCCGAAGGAGATTTAGTCTTATTTGGGGACTGGAAAGCAGTCTTCCCAGTCATTTGCCTAGCTTTTCACCCATGAGCACACACATCAGAACTTTATCAGGGAAGTCATAGGTGTCACTTATCCCTGTTTGGAGACTGACAGAGGCTCAGTGATCATCCTACCATGAGACATTGAAGGAAGACAAATTCTGCTCTGTTGTCCCGAAGCTATTTCTGGCTACAGGCATGCTGGGTTTTTTACTTGCTTACATTAATGAAAGAAACCTCTGGTTGCTGGTACTCTTTATTGTAGAGGAAAGATAAATAATGAAAGGGTTCACCTGCAGCTTGGCCCTGCGATGAAACAGTAAGTGGTCAGTGCTGGGAGGCTGTGGAAAGGAGGGGCTGCTCTCCTCCCCTGAATCGCCCAGAGGTCTGGAACCTCACTCCAGGAGGACCCTGGTGTTCACAAGCAGATCACGCTGACACCTCAGTGTGGGTCACACTGTGTCCTAATAACTGGAGTGTCACTGTGCGGTGCCAGGTACAGCTAGTTCCCTGCGCATCCTCCCCGGATGTGGGGCGGATAAATGCCGGCTTCCGTGGCACAACATGTTTGATTTGCTTCCTAGCAGGGTTTAGCTATGGTTTTGATTTGTTCTGTTTTGTTTTCTGTCCTCATGACTAATGCTAAGAATGACGGTGAGTGAACAGAAAACAATTTAGTAATTCGGATTAGATGAGCTCAATGACATGAAAAGCTCCTATTAAGCTTCTCAAAAGGGGTCTTATAGTCTCAGAAAATGAGCTTGGAATGTATTTTGGCCTTGTCCTAATTCCACACTGCTTTTTATGACAAAATATTAGCATTTTCTAGAAGGGAGTACTCATCACAGCTTTAGAGCAGGACCTTCCTGGGAGAGAGCTCTTCCATCCCCCTGCTTAGAAAGACGTTGACAGTGAGTTGGGTTCAGTGATTTTCTGCTCTGGGCTGTAATTGGAGCATTGTCCTCTGAGGTAAGGGACCTGGGTTGGTCCGGAGGAGGTGAGGAGGAGGTGAGAAGGAGGTGAGATTGTAAGAAAATATTGGGTCAGTGGACCTAGAAAGACCCTACTTCCAACCTTACTCTGTCTTCCCTCCTCATAAGGCCTCCAAGGGAGGCTACACCCAGAGGACAGTTTCGGGGGACAGATGTGGCTAACTAGAGCTCCAGCCCCGGGCACTAGCTCCAGAATGTCTCTGGACCTGGGAAGGGTTAGACCACACAGTGAGCAGACCTTGGCCCTAAAGATCAAGCCAAGGAGACCATTTTACCCTGAGGCCAATGCTTAGTTGGTCCCAGGTGCTAACTCAGACCACCCAAAGGCCAGGAACGTTCACATGAACTTTTAACCTCGGCCACACGAGGAGAAACAAAGAGTACAGAAAAGCCAAGGAGAGAGAGGGTCTAGAATCCTGCCAAACTACTAAAAGGAAAACCTCCCAAAGGGAGAGAATTCAGACCTGTGCTTGACCTTTAACTTGCTGACGTCACGCTAGGATCGGGGGTGGTTTTGCTCATTTCTCCTGCGTCTGCGGTGTCAACAGTGCGTCGGGGGATAATAGGGGGAGAGGAGGCTTGAGTCAGCAGCCCCTTCCCCTGTTCTCTGTCTCTGGGAGTCCAAGCAGGAATGTCGCCTTTCCCTCAATGCTTGGATGCGGAGACGAGCAGTGTTTCAGGGGAGTTCTGTCCGCACCTTGGCGGGACAGCCTTACCAACCCACCTCGTACCATAAGCATCGGGAATGCCTTTGGATAGTTGTGAAGAAAACGTTCACGTCGGCCATGCCTCCGGCTACGACTGCCCCGTACCCAAAGTGGAGCAGAGGCCTCCCTGTCCCAGGTCCTCACAGCCCCTCCAGGGACAGTCACACAGGGTGAGCCCGAGCACGTGACAGCACAAATTACACAGTACACTTCCGTACAGTAAGAAGGATGCAGATGGGCTGATAGATATAAACGTGTTTCACTCTGTAGCCTGCATTTTTCTTACCACACCACCAGAAATGGCACATTTCCTGGGCAGCCTTGGGAGCGGGTGATTCCCCGTCGAGTCTTTCCTGCGTCTTTCCCAAAGATCCAGGGGATCCAGGATGCACAAGCAAATTGGCTCCATGTCCACCAAATTCACCCCAAGTCTCAAAGTTTCCCCTTTATTATTTAATAGGATGCTTCTAAACAGCATGACTCCTGAGATGGGGGAGCGCTGTTTTTTATGAGCTTGTTCCAGCCCTGGGGACAACCGCAGGGCTCTCTCGGGGATGCCTTACCCATTAGCACAGAGTCAGGGGACTTGTTCTGTGAAGGGCCACAGAGAAAATGTTTCAGGCTTTGGGAGCCGTAAGGCCTCTGCCACAGCTACTCAGTTCTGTGGCTGGGTTCCAGTAAAACTGTACTTACAAAAACAGGCTGTCAACCAGACTTGGTTGTCCTTTGCTGATCTCTGCTTTAGCACATGAAGGATGAGCCTGGGGGCCGGGACCCCTCCTGTTTGGTCTGCCCAGCCTGCATCCCCTTCTCCTGGGTCGCCATCCCCTTCTGAGTAGGGCCTTCGTGCTTGGCCTGACCCAAGCCTGGCCAAGAGGGCCTTTCCTTCAGGAATGTTCTGAAATGGACATAGGAAACAGCCCGTTGCTCTTTGGAGGTAGAAGCCACCAGACATGAAGCCCAGGCCCTGCTGAGGAAGCTCGTCTTGCTGGTGCTCGGAGCACGGTGGAGATTCCAGAGGGAGTGTTGCACCTGGGGCATTGCGGCCTGTGCAGTTGTCCCTGATGCCTGCCGGTGTTTACCTCATTGAGACAACTCAATCTCCTTCTGCTCATAAGTTCCTCCTTTTTCTCTGACTGGTGTAACCTGAATTTCTGTTTGTTGTAACCAAAGGAATCTTCACAGATCCTCCAGGCCATATCCTGTAGGACCCAACTAATCCCCAAAATTAGAGCCAATCATTGATTTTTCTAGGCTTCCAGTTACGTACTTGGGGGTCAGTCTTGCTTCCTTATGAATAAATACCCAGTTCCTAAAGGAAGGAGTTGGGTGCCTTCTGCATGGATGACAAGAACACAATTCCCATCTCAGAGCCAGGGTCAGCACACATTGACCAGCCAATTCCAGAGGGTGAACGCAGAGCCATGGTCTTTTCTGTGATGAGGCCGGGCTGACGAGCAGCTGGGCCACTTGTAGGAGACTTGTCATTCTACAAGACTCAACTCATGAGACCAGAGCTCACTGGGGGCAACACCCCAGGCGGGCACCTCTCCACTCCCCCGTGGCTTTGGCTGGTAACCCGGAGCCGGAAAGACCCACCCAGCACTGGAGTTTCAGAGCAGAGCTACCGTGCTATCCTATATCCACTCCAGCCCCCACTGAGCTGATTCAGTCCCTCTGAGCAAAGGGGGCTGTGAGACCTGCGAGGGACACCATGGCTTCCTGGGTCCCTCTTAGGCACTGGGGTTTGTCACCTGTACTATGTGAGGATTAAGGGGGGACCTCTGGGCCTTGTCCTATCTCAGCTGCGTCCACACGCAGCTCAAAGGTTTGGGAACTTGAAGTCCTGTTGGAAGGAGTGTGGGGGGGTCACTGTCACTGACGCAGTCCTGCTGGTGACTTGCAGGGTGGTCACATGCACATCAGAGGCCTTTGGCCTGGCTGCCGCAGGGCGGGGTGAAAAGCTGTCTGGTTTCCCAGAGTCTTCGGCCCTGAAATTTTGATAAAAATGACATTATCAGGCTCCCACAGAGCTGTGTTGTTTGTGCTCAGAGCCCCGGGGTGGAGGCCCATAGGCAGCCTGCCCGCACCAGGCGGCGGCGTCTTTCTTGTGTGGGTTTTGTTATCAGTGCTCTGCGGGGGCACGGAAGGGTTTACGCTTAATCTTCCAGAAACCATCAGAGCACCAGCCACAGTTTTCACCTGTGGTTTCTCAGGTCCCCAGGTGGGGGACAGAGAGGGAATGCAGGTGTGTGGATTATGTTAGCACAGGACTCTTATGTCAACCTGTGCTTCCCATCTCTTAGGGGTGGAACCTCTATTTAAAGGGAACCTTTTAAGAAAACTCAACATGTGGGACAGTGCACAGCAGAGAGGCCCAGCCTGGCAGGATGGGTGCTGGGTCTTTCCCAACGGCAGGTCTCTGGGGGGCCTGGCAGAGCCGACTGTGAAATCCTCTGATGCCCATAAAAATGTATGATGTTAACACAAAACAAGTACAGGTTAAATACACCCACTTTATGTTATGTATACTAAAAACAAAACGTTTAACATTCAAAAAGTGATTGCACCATCGTGGCTGAAGGCAGCTTGACGGAGTCCGACTTGAGTTGGGCCCAGCTGGGCAGCAGCCCACTCCGTACAGCAATGAGGCAACCACGGCACCGCAGGGGCCTTGTTGAAGGCTTCCCATGGGCTGAGCACCGTGGATGAGGAGATGAGGAAGGCTTCTATGTAGATTGTGTATTTAATCTCCTCTGAGAGATTCTCCTCTGGGCTTCTGGTCCCACAACCCCGGGGTGGTCCTGTGTCTCATTTTCATAAAGCAGCATTGTGTAAACGAATGACCTCATGTAGACTCTTTTACAAGCCATTTATTCCCACTTAACAGATGAAGAAATTGAGGTTTAGAAACAACAGTTACCTTACTGAGGTCTCGCAGCTACTGAGTGGTTGATCTGGGATTCAAATCCAGATCTGTTTGCCCCCAGCTCTGAGTTCTTATCTGGTAAAATCCAGGCCTAGTGATCATTTCTATATTTTGAGGGTCACGTATTTCAGTGAATTGTCTTAATGGCAGAACAGGGTAAACTGAGACAGTGACAGTCTACCCCAGTGATGACTCATGTTTTATACAAGAAATACGTGGAATTGTGGTGTTTTTTTTTTGTTTGTTTGTTTTTTTGGAGACAGAGTCTCACTCTGTCACCCCAGCTAGAGTGCAGTGGCATCGTCATACCCTACTGCAACCTCAAATTCCTGGGCTCAGATGATCCTCCCGCCTTGGCCTCCCAGACTACTAGGATTACAGGCATGTGCCACCGGGCCCAGCCAAATTGTGTGTTTTCTTCAATGTATTTTTATCTGTTTAGTAATACAGAGAATGTCTTTATGTACAGTGTGAACAAAAAGTTAATGCTCCAGGGAAGGGTAGCGCACCTCCCTCCTGACTTTGTTTCTCCCCTGGGCGCTCTCTGCACGCTTATTTAAAAGGCAAGGAAATATTTCACCTGGGATCCTTCGAGACCACAAGGAGCTGGAATCTGAGTTAAGAGTGTTTTACTGGGAACCACACTTTTAGCAACTGAGTGAAAGTCCTTAGATTCCTTGTAAGGGAATTGTGTGCATTTACTCAGCCGGTAGTTTTCAGGTATATAGTTTGTGTAGGGATTGTGATTAATAAAAAATGAACAAGACAAAAATAAATTCCTTCAAGAACTTTATAATCTTATAAGGAAGTTAAGACATATCCTCAAATAATGACAAAGAAGAGGTGTTTTCACTTCACAAAATAGCACAGACTTAAAGGGACGTGTAACAACGAAGCTCCAATGTAGGTTTTGGGCACCTTTCAGAAGGGGCCTGTGAGGTGGCTGAGCCTGGGTCCCTGTGGGAAGGGGTAGCTAGACCATAGGTGCCAGGCAGAAGCAGGACCCCATGTGGATCCTGCAGAATGCCCAGCAGTGCTGAAGGAAACACACGTGCCCATCTTTAAAAGCATCTATACCCCAGAGATGTCAAGGGTCCTGCTGTCTCCTGGAATCAAGCCAGAATCTCCCATGGTCAACTTTGAGTCACTGTCCCCTGGCCCTTGGCTGCCTGGCAGATTCCTGACTTTAGCACCTGTTACCCTGACTAGCTCCTTGGTGGCTTCTATTGGAATATTGCCTCTGCTCCTCGTGGATTGGGTCCAAGGTGTGCTCCCAGGTTTTTCGGTACAGCATGGGTCCTATTAGTCCATGCCTAGGGACATCCCTGGAAGGGCTACAGTTTTTATGCAGGGAGGGGGTTGAAGCCGTGGTTGCTCTTCCTGGGTGTGAATAGGTGGTCCTCTTTTAGGAACAGACCAAGGTCCTTGACGATCCACAAGTAGTGACACCTCGGGAAGATTTGCCAAGCTACAGATGGCTGTTTTGGGTTCATGGAAGATAAAGGGGGCTGTGAGGGAACAGGTGAGGGAGCAGGTGAGGGAGCAAGATGGTCGGGGGGTTAATTCATAGTCTCCTATGTTTTCCTTGTTGCAAGGCCAGTTTCCCTTTGTATAATCTCACACGGCAACTTGGGCACAGGTATTGAAGCAAGGCAGCCCCTGTTCTCACAGACTCAGATTATAGAAGCAGAGATGGAAAATTAAAATCTAAAAGAGAAAATAAAACTTATTTAATTTATTTTAATACTATTTTTACTAATTTGAATTGTAACTTACTATTGTATTTCTTTTTATTTTGAAGTGTATTTTCCATGAATCTTTGGTGTAGATGGAATTCTGTGTTTATTGTATTAATATTCAATTTCCTTCTCTATTACAAAATCTGTGGATTCTTGTGGAGGACTCGGAAATAGAGATTTTGGTTTGAAATAGAAGCTGATTTTGCAACTCCTGTTGCAAACATTTTCTAAAATGATGTGCTTTACACACACATGATCTGCGTGATTGGGGAGCTTTTCTGCCCGTCCAAGAACCAGTACAGCTTGGCTCATCCCCCCAGCTGCCTGGGCCAAAGAAGTTCACTTCCTGCCCAGCGATTCCTATAAATTCCGAATCTTGCCTGCCTTCCTCCCCGCGTCAAACCATCTGAGGAAGAGTTTCCAAATGACACATTTCAGGCCTCAACCCAAATTTGATTCAGTTGGTTTGGGGGAGACCCTTGATGACTAAATTTGTAAAAAGCTTTGTAGGTGATTTAGTTGCATACTTTTAGTTCCAAACTACTGAAATTTTAGAAATTCCTCGTTCCGTGGATAAAGCAATTAAATGACTTCCCTGAAGTTGAACTGACAGGTATGGTGAATTGCTGCCTGCTGGGGGCCCCCTGGATGGTAAGTGCCGTGAGCCCAGCCCCCAATCCTGCTTCCAGCCTCGGGCAGCTCATGCAGGTGTGCGGGAACCGGGAGTAGAACAGGGCACGCAGCTGGTGCTTGTGTATGGCTGAGTCTCACTGAGAATCCTGGGGAAGGTGGGACCAGAGGGAAAGGATCTGTTTGGGGAGGTCCTTGCTTCAGAACCCACTTGTGCCATTTCCTGGCTGTGTGATCTTGATTGAGGAGCTTAAATGTTTAGCCTCATATTTCTTGCTTGTAGCAAGAATTGTTGAGAGGATGAAATCACACAATCACCTTAAAATGTATAGAAAAGTGCTGGATGCACTCTATAGACTTAACAGTGGCAGTTTTCCTTTTTGTTATAATCCAATGCTCTTTTGCTAATATATTTTGCCTATAAATTTTTTTTCATTTCTGTGTAATAACCATTTGAAGACTCTATTGAGATGACATGAGGGCAATGTGAACACTCTAACCGATGTCTGGAATTTCCTATTACTTAGGATACAGACTGATGCCTTTCAATTCATGAGCCAATTTCTCATCCTATCTAATTTTAGTTTCCTTCATTACTTCAAAAAATTTCCCCTTGAATTGGCAAAGTGAGAATCTGACCCCGTTTATTTTTCATTTGCTGCCTGCAAACCACATTGCACTTCAATTTTCTCCACCTTTATGGTTATGGCATTTTTCTTACCATCAATTGCTGTCAGACTCTGCTGATACACAGTGAAACACTGGACAATTATAAATACGTGTGTGTACAGATTGGAAATTGCTGACTTCCTCAACATCATGGCTTGCTGGCAAGATTTCCGAAGACTCTTACCTCTCTCGGGAATTGAAGTCCAGCATTGTGGAATGGTTCTGTTGGACTCAGTCTAAGGTTTGTTGATCAGTGGTCAAAAATGAACATGGTTTCAGTGCTGGTGACTGAGGAGCCTCCCTCTCTGGCAAAGGCCTCTGTAGAATCCCGAGCTTGCTCAGAGGGGTGATGCTGGCTTGGCCCCCAGGGTCCCGGTGGTTTTGTCGACCTCATGGTGCCTTCAGTAGCAGGAAAGTAGACTGTCCCATTCAAAATCTGACTTGGAGAAGGAGAGCTATGCTCAAGATTTTATGAGTGATCTATTGCCCATTTATCAAAATAACTTCTCTTAGCTCCTCCTGTTTTTGCCCCTTCTGTTCAGATAACAGCTAAATCCCATAATTAATAGACTAAAAGGAAGAGCGTTTGGTTATTGGTTTCTTTTTCCTGACAACACATGATACACTTGTGGTTTTCTTTCCATTGTTTTTCACTTTTTTAAAACTTGGAAATATTAAGGGGGTACAGTGTTTTTGTTACATGGATGAATTGTATAATGCGGACGTCAGGGCTTTTGGTGTTCCTGTCACCAGAGTAGTGTACATTGTACCACCATGAGACACTTTAATATAAGATCCTAACATGCCTATGTTTTCCCTCCTGGATATTAATATTACATATTTTCAAAAACCCAGAGTTCTAAAAACAAATTCTTTAGAGTCTCCTTTTTTTCCCTGGCTACCATGAGAATAAATGTTGCTCAGTCATTATTGGGATCCATGTCTGAGATTCTGGGTGTGTGTGACAAGTGTCTGCTCCTTCCACTTTGGCTTGGCCTCCTGAGGAAATGAGCATGACATTGTTCAGGGCCATGTGGCTGCTTCCCCTTGTCTGTCACCCTGACACCTGTGCCCTTGTCCATGGTCAGAATCCCAAAATCAAGAGCAAAACCTCTATACAATAATAAAACAATAACTGGATAAAATAAATGGCAAATAGATAAATCAATGGAGGGCAGGATGGGAAGCTACAATGAAAACCAGCAAGACTCCAGGGAGAAGAGGTGAACAGAAAAATGAAACGAAACGCAAAGGGCAAAACAAACCCATTTCAAAGATGAGAGGGCCACAACCAAAATGTCAAAACAGTAAGAAAAAGGAAGGTTGGGGCGTTTACTTCTCTCCTGTCCCCCACTGGTTGAGGCCATTTCTTCCCCTGACACCACACACTGTGCACAAGTGGCCAAAGTCATGCTGTCCCATGAGGCCTTTTGTGGCCATCAGTTGGCCTTTTCCTGGCGACTCCCACATCCCTGTGTGGTCTCAAGTTTAGCATGGTCTAATGTCTTCACGGTTTCTACGGTGAGGAACATACACACTGAAGCTTTGAGCACACTCCTTCCCAGGGCCCAGGGCCCTCTGGACTCGTTCTCTTGTTCATGGCTTTTACCAGGTTCTCACACAGGGGAGCCCGGTCTCGGGCGGGACGTTTGTGCATGCAGTTCCTCAGCACGCATGGTTTCCTTTCGTTTCCTTTTCTCCGCGTCCTGGCATGGCCACTGCTGCTGGCCAGCACATCCATCCCTCTGCCCTGAGCAGCCCCTCTGAGCATCTTCCCTGAGGCAGCATCTCCTGCCTCACCCCCCTGCAGGGTCTCTGTCCTGTGCCTGTGTCATTTCCTCTGTAGCGCTCCTTAGGAATCATCTTTTACTTGTTTGCTCAATAGATTATAATCTGCCTTCTCTGGCCAGAATGGAAGTTCCACCAAGCAAGGGCCTCAAGAGTCACACTGACTGTGTCTCCACTGCCTAAAACATTGCCTGGCACCTAGTAGCTGCATGGTGGGTATTTGCTAAATGAAGGAATGGTTTTGAGTTCTGTGGGGGCCAGGCTTAAAAACAGATGAGACAATGGTCTTCTGGAAGGCAGGTGTGGACAGGGAGAGGAACTTTGTGAGATGTGTGCATGCGTGTGAGTGGATAGGAAGCTCTTCCCAGCTGTCTGCTCAGGAAGCCTCTCCATTCTCACCTGGCATCCGGGCTCCCAGCTGCTGCAGCGTGGGCGTGGATGGAGGATGAATGCACATACTCTGTCCAGGCCTGAGACTGTTGGACACATACGTATGAAAAGACCCTGTTGGCAATGGTAGAGCGACGCCATTACCGAGTTGGAAGCTTTGCAATCTATAACACTTTTAGGATAAAGAGGAATTATAACTGAATGCATTGATATAAGGGACTTAGAAAAAATTCATGATGTATATGCTGGGATTAGTATATATTCATTTAACTCCCCTTCATTCTCATGGATCAAGATGTGTGATGAAAAATGTATATTTTGCATGGCAACCACAACCACAAATCATTGCAAGAACTTAATTCTTCAACAACAACAAAAGTTTGGTGGTGAGCTATACTGGGAAAAAAGGCAGGAAAGAAATTTTTTTTTAATCAACATGAACTAAAACAAAATGTTCATTAACTCTCAGTTGATCAGAAACATATTTTAATCTCATATATTTAATTTCCAAATTTTCCTACTAACCCAAATTTTAGTATACAAGATATATATCCCCCAATTTTAAAAACTCCGGTTTTTTAAATTCAATAATACAGGATATTGTATAGCATTTTTCAGTGGACAGGGTTTGCTGCTTTTCACCAGAGCTAGGATTTGGCATCATGGCTCAAAGTTTAAGACTGCTCAGGAATTATAAATGCGCCTGGAACCAGCTTTTGCCATTTAATTAACACCTCCTGACTCTCAGGTGAAGACTGCAAAGGGATCAACTGCCCAAGCCACTGGCCAGCCAGCTCCTTCCCACACCTGAAGGCTAAATGATGTCTTTGTGTTTAGTGCTTAAAATCCCTTTGGAGGTCAAGTATGTGCACATCGACACATTTCTGTTCCTCAAATCCTCACTCTGTGATTTGGCTTCCAGGGTGCCAAATGTTTCCTAAAAACCTATCCTTGGGGCCTTTGGTCCAAATTGACAGGAAAGTGTGGGACGGATACTTGGTTTTGAAGATGATATTCCGAGATTTCTGTGGCACTGAGCACCCTCTGAGAGGCCATCTGTTAGGGCTGAGTTTCTGTAGTTTTTCTTCTAGACAAGGTGAATTTGCAAATGCAAAGAATAGCTCTAAAAATGTCTCTCAATGGACGTTTGACCTCCTGGGCTTCTGCTCCTGTAGCTCTTCGGCCTCTCGTCCACTTTCTAATAGTGGAAGAGGTGGGCAAACAAAATGGGGAAGTAGCTAAGTTTGCTTTTTTTTTTTCAAACTAATACATGTTTGCTGGTGAATACCTGGAAAATAAAATAAAATGACTCATAATCATATCAACCAGAGATAGTGCTCAGATATTTTGACGTTCTGTTGTTAGGTGCTTATATTTTTAGGACTATGTCTTCTTGGAGAATTCAGCTCTTTGCATTGATTTGAGTTTTTATATTTAAAGCGGTGTCTTGTAGGCAATGTTTAGTTGGTTCTTGCTTTTATTATCCCTTCTGACATTAACTGGTATATGTAGGCCATACATATTTAAAGTAATTATTGATAGAGTTGGATCAATATCTTCCATGTTTGTAACTGTTTTCTATTGATCGAGGATATAAACCAGGCACTGCCCCAATTGCTTTATATGTACAATTTCTTACTTTTCTCCACAATCTCATGATGCCTGCACTTTACAAATGAGGAAACACTTCTGAGATGTATGATGTACCCAAAGTCATGGCATTAGTGAGGGCAGAATTTGGAAAGGGGTGTAAAGCATTCTTTAATGCTTCTTTAATGGATGCTTATGATGGGCAGATGGATATGTAGATGGATGAAGAATTGGATACACCTATGGATAAATATACCTCAACAAAAGAGAGAACATATTCAATTATATGGATAGATTTACAAATTAATATTGCATTTTAAACATTTTTTCAAATTATTATAAATCTTTAAGGATATTTCTTCAGTTGTTAAAATCATAGTTGTAATACAAACAGAAAACAAGCACATAGCAGAGTTGCTTTTAACTCCTGGATGAAGAAGCCAGTGGAATAACAGGCTCCTCACAGAGGCTATGAGGACATGAGACACACAGTCAGTGAGGAGAGCAATGCTGAAAACTGCTTGGGGATTTAGGTAGGAAACTGGTTAATATTTGCACAGGGCAGTTAAACCACAACTTTCAGGGTTATTTTGTCCCACGGATCAGTCACTACACCTCATCCGTTTTCTTCAGGTGAACCTGGACCGGATCAATTATTAATCAAGCCGGTGTATTCGCTGAGAGTCAGATGACTTTCAGACAGGCTCATTAGAAAATCATTTAGCCCGATACTAAAAGATAATGAGATCATTTTTTTGCCTGATTTCTGAGTTTTGAAAACTTTTTCTAAATATCTGTGAATATGACTTTAATGGCCTTTGTAAGAGTGTGTACTAGGAAAGTTACCAGGACAGAACCACCTGGAAGACTGCCTGCATGATGAGCAGTCTCAGTCTGGGTCCCAGGCCCTCTGGAACCTGGCTTACTTCCTCATCCTGCTGCAGGGAGCAGGGCCCCTTCTGTCCAGATCCCGAGGGGTTCTGGTTAGGGAACTGTTTGGGGCACACTGTGCTTTCTGGCGGAGCCCCACAGGGAGGAGACTAAGCCTGGAAGAGCCAGCCCCATCCACACAGGGCTGCAGGGCTCCCTGAGCCTCACCTCTTGTCCTGGAGCCACAGGACAAGAGGACAGGTAAGCCTGGATTCCTCCCTTTAAGCTGTCCTTGATTCCTGTAGGGGAAACACTTTGCTTCCCTCCCATGTTCCTTCTTCTGTCCGTAAATAAGAACCTCCCGCATGGGCAGCTCTAAGAAGACCTGCGAGGAATCTTCAGTCTTCCCCATCTCTCAGAGGGAGGTGTGCGAATCTGATTGGCTCATTTTACTGGGGAGGAAGGGTGTCAAAAAGGAAGTCCTGCTCCTCTTTCCCACTTCCACTTCCAGATCTTTAAGGCCCAGCTGGGACCAGGCCTCAGGGAGCCTGAAGGCGTTTCCCCTCATCTCGCAGTGAGCAGGCAGCAAAGGCCTGCCTGGGGCAGATCCCTGCCTCTGCGCCCTTGCATCCAGGGTCTTCACCTGCAATCTGGGTGGCTTGGGGTCCTGCTGCCTTCAGGTCAAGGACAAGGGCATGGAGAGCTCCATCCGGGACCTGGCGGAGGGGCTTCTGCATAGTTTCCACGAGGGCCTGCATTTGGCTGTGAAGTCTCTGCTCAGCAGATATAGGGTAATGCTTAGATCCCAGCTGGTTCCTGGTGTCCATTCTTCTCAGTTGGTTAAAATTTGGAGGAGGAGGGTGGTAAAGAAATGCATCCCCAAACCTCCATTATTGCTCCAGAGCCAAGACCCCAAAGAGCAAGCCTGTCTGAGGGGAAGTGAATGCCGATGCTCAGGTCATCTGCACAGCAAATCATCGAGAGGGTTCAGCCTGGCCCCAATCACGACAGACTCTTACGAAGGAGATTCTGTGTGTCTGCCCATTCATGAGACTGCTGATGTCTTGTGTTTGGAGGGAACATGCCACTTTTGCCCCACAAACATCTTGATGGGCATGAAGTGAACTCAAACATCTTTATCTGCAGAATCAGATAGGATCAGAAAAGCCAACTGGGCGTGAGGAGACATTTACGGTATTCTAGCACCTGGGGCACTGCTGCCCACCTGCTGTGTGCTTCCACAGTGGACATTGCCACGGGTCGACACCCTGTCCCATAGGGACTGCATGCAGTTTCTGCCAGCACTTTTCCATCCTGATGGCTACACAATCAGCCCATTTTACAGGAGACATGAACAGTACACAGTCAGGCTCCTCCCTCCCAGTGCAGGGATTGAGTTCATTAACACTTTTGCTCATACTTTTAGCATGACTAGAGAATTAATGAGTGACCAGTCTGTCTCCAAGACAGGAAATTGTATTATCTTTCTCTGTCTTATGAAAGTCATTCTCTATGAAATTACCTTTGTCTCATCTTTCTTGAAAGAATTTGCCTCGTAAAATGGACAGAGCCTTGTAGCTCTTAGGAATGAGAACTTCAGGGGGTTAATCTTGCTGGAATTTGGATGTGAACAGAGATGGATTTCCCTCCTAAGTACACACAGATTCCACGAGCTCTTTCTCTCTTACAGCTGAGTTGCTGCTTCCTGGACAGAAGATTTAGGCCTGCAGCAAGCTGATGTCCAGAAACAGCCACAGGTTCTATGTGGCCTTTCAGAAATGGGAGATAATGGCTTTCAGAGAATCAATGCTTGGCTACTCCCCTAAGCCTTGCCTTCTAAGGACAGATCTATTCTTGATGGTTGTAAAGAGTAACTTTGAAATGGATTTGTACATACATGGGAAGAGCTGGAAGAATACAAAAACTTCCGTTGGTGGTTTCTAGCAGGTTCATCATTATAAAACCAAGTTCCCTGCAATAAGTCTCATTATTAGAAGGAATTTCCTTAAACTCTTTCTAGGAAATCACTCAAACATAGTATCCAGAGGATGCCATCAGCCCCTCTCTCAGCCTTTTCCCCTTCTGTGCTGGTCCTGTCCTCAGGCGGGCTCTCTTGGTGTGCATGGCAGGAGGGGCGCATCGGCAGCTCTGGCCTCCCAATCTCTGTCTTAGGCTCATACATCAGGACTAAGTAAAGACTCTAATTGACCAACTGGGGTCACATGCCCTTTCTTGACCAGTCACCGTGGCCAGGAGAATGGGCTACTCAGATTGGTCCAGCCTGGGTCATGGCACATCCATGACCAAGAAGAATTGGACTGGCCGCACCATCTATGTGACATAGGCTCCCCATAGAAGGGCTTCTTTTACCAGGAGAATGGGGAGGGGCACTGGACCACCATTTCTAGAAAGAGGCCTCTCCTATCACTAATACCAATAAATACAAATGGACGGGACTTACTGTGTTCTCCTGAGCACTGGGTTCTCCTGAGCATGGGTTTCTCCTAATCCCTTGTGCCTGGAAATGTAAACTCAACCCACTTAACCTCACTGGAAATTGCATAGAAACTGGTACATAAATGTAACCCAGCTCAAGAGTGGCTTCAAACCCTTTGACACTTTTATGGTTATTATATCACATTGGGGATCCTGTATCCTAAGCCGTAGAATCCGAGGTCTGGAGGGGGACACAGGGATATATATTTAAAATTGAGGAAATCACAGCACACTGAAGGCCCAGGTCATGTGGTCGAGTGGTGGCTGTGTGGACCTTGATTGGAAGGCTGCTGGCATTCGTTCTAGGACAATGTCCTTTCCCTCTTTTAGGACAAGCTACTTTTCCTGGCATGATAGATAATACATTGACAAATTCTGGTTAAATCTGCCATAAAGACAGCTTGAGATTCATTAGGAGAATTGAAGTTGAATTAGAAATGCTAATTTCAAGACATCCAAGCAATTCATTCTGGTTGGCATTTTTCATGTCGTTCTAGAGGCTGTCAAGAAATGAAGGAACTGAACGTGGAACAGTAAAGGTCAAGGATGAAGGTTGCTGTTCCCCGGAGAAGGACAATCCAAACATTTCCTTCCTGGCACTGCCTCGCTAGGACTAAACTCCCCATTAACTGCAGGTCCAGTGGGTACTTGTAGGGTTAAACTGAACTGTTACAACACAGTTCTTGCCAAATGTCCACTCCTGGGAAGATACAGTGGATGTACTTTTTCCTATTCTCCTGCTGAGTACACGTTGCATATAAAACAAACATAAGGAGACTCTGAAAGGTGGAGAAAAGGCAGGTGAGACAGGGATCCACGGCACAGTGGTCAATTTCCTGAGTTCTTTTTTTGCTTTATACCTACCATATTTAGAGCTGAAGAAGTCAGTTAAGTGGAAAGGTGAGGACAAACAAAAATCCCAACAAAAGACTGCTCTCTCTGGCCAAAGGACCAGGAAAGGGCAACCTAGGAGGACAGAAAACTTAGATGACAACTGACTACTCTAACCAAACACCACAGAAGAAAAACTGCAGCCCACCACCTACCCCACTAACAAAGGCTGCATGGGGAGCCTGGACTTCCACCTCTGCCTGTAACAAGAGGCTCTGGTATGACACCAGGGTGGTTTCGGAGAAGGCCGAGCAAGAAGCCTGGACTTTCATCCCTGTCCAACAGTAACGAGCCCGTGCACCCCCACTGGGCTGGTGTCAGGGCAGGACTTTCAACACCACCTGGGGTAATGAAGCCATCCTCCCCTTGGTGCCAGTGGAAACTGTGTGGGGAGCAGTAACGAGGTATTACTGACTGTCCCAGCCAGGGAGGGATCAGGGAGGCCTGTGGGTGCTGGAGCTCCTGACCCTGCCCAGCAGTAACAAGGAGCCCTCCCCATCCAGGATCACCAGCTGGGGCACCTCTGCTTCCCTCACTAGTGCAGTGTCAGAGGAAGACAGCTGAAACAGAAGGTTTAAAAAGATCCAGTGTCTCCAAATATGCTACCCCAAATGTCTAGGTTTCAATCAAAAATCACCATTCTACCCAGAACCAGGAAGATATCAGATGGAATGGAAATAAGCAATCAATGCCTGTCAAAATTGAGATGACAAACATGTTAGAATTATCTGACACCAGAATAGTGACAGCATCAAATGCCAGTGAGAATGCAGAGAGGCTGGATCACTCAAACATGCTGGTGGGAGTGTAAAATGAAAAGTTACATTCCCACGAGAAACTGTACACAAATGTTCATAGCAGCTTGATTTGTAATAGCCCCAAACTGGAAACAACCCAGCTGCCCATTAACAGGTGAATGATTAAATAAACTATGGTACATCCATGCCATGGAATACACCACTCAACAACAACAACAATAATAATAATAAAAGCAAAGAAGAAACTATTAATACATGCAACAAACTGGATGAATCTCTAGAGAATTATGCTAAGTGAAAAAAGCCAATCCCAAAAGGTTATATAATGTATGATTCCATTTATGTCACATTCTTAAAATGAGAAAATTATTGAAATGGAGAACAGATTAATGGTTGCCAGGGATTGAGGAGGCAGTGGGAGTGGGAAGGAAGTGTGTATACAAGGACAACCTGAGGGGTCTCAGTTGAGATGGGAATGCTCTGCATCTTGACTGTATCAATGTCCACATCTTAGCCGTGATATTGTCCTGTAGTTTGGCAATAGGTTACCATGGAGGGGGGAGGTCTGTATCATTTCTTACATGTGCATGTGAGGCTACAGTTATCTCAAAATAAAAAATTTAAAGAAAAAAAAAGCAAATCTCATTCTTCTGCCTTCAGCTAGAGTGGTCAGCCAGCTTAAATAGTTCTGATATTTCCAGAACCTAGCAGAAAAATATTAAACCCTATTTAATACATTGAATTGAAATACCCAGTGCAAAAGGGATCACAAGTCAGAACAGACCAGACTGAAGGGCTCTGTCCACTGAGCCATCTGTGTCCTGGATGCTGCCCCCTTCACCCAGCTTCTGTGGGGACAGAGCAGGGTGAGGTTATCGTATAAGATAAAACCTCTTCTTAGTTGTGACTTCTTGGGAAAGTTACTTCAATTGTTAGTTTTTTAGTAAAATATATATAATAACACTTGCCTCCAAAGTTTTTATAGATTAAGTGAGGAAAAGTGAAAAGGTGGGTGGTGTTCACAGCTATGATTCAGATCTAATCATAGGTAGTAGGTTATTACAATGGACAAAAGAGGGCAAAATCAGTAGAAATATAAAATTTGCTGAAAATTATACACAGGAGAAATTGTTCTTTGTTCTGTTTTTCTCTTTATGCCTTCTTTGGATCAATCAATTATTTTTATTATTCCCTTGTTCTTATCAATTAGCTTTTTTGTTATACATTTTTTTATATTTCTTTTAATGGTTACTAAATATTATCATATACATCCTTCACTTATTAGAATCTAATATATATCAGTATTTTTTATCACTTCCAGGATAATGGAAAGAGCTCACAATACTTTAAATCTGTTTATCCCACCCTGCCTTTTGTGATAATATTGTTCAATTTTATATTTTAAGTCCCATGACATGTTATCATTGTTTCATATTGTTGGTGATATTTTTAAATTTATCCACGTACTTGCCAATATCAATGTTCATCATTCATTCATGTTTTACTGTGCATCTACCTGGAATCATTTTCCTTCTGCCCAAAGAACTCCTTTTAGTCTTTATTTCCTTTCCTTCCCTTCTCTTTCCTTTTCTTTGTTTTCTTTTCTCTTTCTTTCTTTCTTTTCTTTTCTTTCTTTCTCTTGTTCTCTCTCCCTCCTTCCTTCCTTCCTTCCTTCCTTCCTTCCTTCCTTCCTTCCTTCCTTCCTTTATTTTTCTCTTTCTTTTCTTTCTTTCTTTCATCTTTCTATATTGTCCAGGCTGGACTCAAACTTACAGGCTCAAGCAATCTTCTGGCCTCATGCACCTGAGTAGTGGCTGGGACTACAGGGGCATAGCACTTAATATTTCTGTTATTTTGTATCAGTTGACAATGAATTCTGTCAATATTCATTTAAAGATGTTTTTATTTTCCTTCATTTTTGAAGAATATTGTTATTAGATACAGAATTCTATATTAGTAGCTGTTTTCTTTCAGCACTTTAAAAATGTTGTTCCATTGCTTTTTGGCTCACACTGTATTCGCTGAGAAATCAGTTGTCTGTCTTATTGTATCTTTAAAAGTAAAATCATAACAAAAATCTTTCCTAGTATAAATAATTTTTTTTAAATCTTATTTTACACACACACACACCCTGAAGTTCTCTTATGAATTCTAAATCTGTGGATAAATTTATTAAGTTTTCAAATTAAAATGAAGGGCCTAAACTAATTCATTAATCTAGAGTGTAAAAGATAGAAACAGGGTGGTCACACTAATAGATCACATTCTTTTAAATATTACAGATGTATTAAGTTATCCATTATGTGCAGATTTGGTTTTAATTTTTAAAAACCATTTTACACTTCTAACACTTCTGGAGTTAAAAGTTTTTTATCCACTAAAGAGTACAACTAAAATCCTATTTAACTGAGGTTATATAATTCTAAATACTTCTGCAGTTAAAAATATATAAAATTAAGAAAACTTGGTACATGAAAACATTTTAGTTAACTGAGATAAATTAGAGCCAGAGATTTTATTTGTGTAAGAGATTTGCTTATATACTTATTGAGCAAAAAGAGCTCCTTTTTTAGAGTCACTGGATCATGAGCCTCAAATTTATAAAGAAGTTGGTCTAAAAACTCACATAGCCCTTGTCCCAGGAGTCAAGATATGCTCATTACTTCTTTTTTTCCATTCAAATGTCAGATGTCAACAGTTCCCACCCAGGATGATTATTTGTTTGGATTTTGTACTTCTTTTTCACTTTTAAGATATTTGCATACATTTTCAGTCAAGGTAAACAGACTTTTGAATTTTATGGGATCTAAATTATGTATATATGTTTTCTATTTTGATTTAAAGACATTTGAATTTGATGTCTTTCTTAGAATTTTGCAATGCTTATGAATATTTTAAAAGCTATCTGGCTAATTTTGGACATCCTACGTGGCTCTGAGTTGCGGGGGTGGCATTTTAGGTCATTCTGACATTCCATTCTCCTCAGCCCCTCCCTCCTCCCTCGGACCTGGGGTGCCTTGCACTTGACATCCCCTGTGGCCATGGAAGAGGGAGAAGAACAGGGGGTGATCGAGGGCAGGATCTGAGGGCTGCTTTTAACCTCCAGAAAAGGGGCAATTGGACATTGGGATTTCTTACAGGTTGTTCCACAGAGGTTTCTAGTTGTAGGAAAGGAGGCAGGATTCAGGCAAGAGCCCTCTCTTCAGGAATAAAAGTAGTGCATTTTGGATGAATCACTCGAAATGGGGGGTGGAGTGCAAAAGGGTGAGGAACCCCTTTAGTTATGCCACTTTTACATTCTGTTGTGCTGATGCTCTTGTTCTGTCACCGTTACATGGCCTGGCTGTTGAAGAGATGAGTGCTGAAAAGGAGAGTGTCATGTTGTGAAGAGAACATTGAACTCAGAGCTAAAAGATCTGGGTTGGAGTTTTGCTTCCATAACCTAAAAACTCTGCCTCCTTGGGCAGGTCACTCAAATTCTAAGCCTACTTTTTTTTTTTTAAAGTTGGTTAAATTAAAAATCTCACAGGGTGGTTGGAGACACAAATGAGATAGAAACATGAAGAATCTCACCCCCAAATGCTGAGTTCATCCTTGGACTCGTACAGTACGTATTCATTGAATTAATGGATTAAGATAGGCAGCCATTGACTTGCAGATGACCCCGCTCCCTGCCGCGCTGATAATTGACTTTCCCTGAGATTGCTTTAGCAGTCCCTGCTATGAGCCCTTGACATCAGCAGGGGAAGCTTAATGGAGTCTGGCCTATTACATATTCCAAGTTTAATGCTTACCCTCAAGTCAGGAGTGAGGGGAGAATGGTGTTCATTCTTCAGTGGCATCTCAAAGCTATTAACATTTATCTTTGGAGACTATATTCCATCAAGGATCTCTTCTCTGCTTTGCCTTATCAGTCTTGTTTCATTGCATTTGTACACATATCCTGGTCTCTTCCATGTCCCAGTACCTGCTGTCCCTTTGTGTTGCAAGCCTTTTTCTCTCTTCTTATTCCCTGCTCAATATCTTGCCAGACTCGTCTAGTTTACGTACAATAACTTTTTCAGGGCTCACTTAGCCATAGCCTTTGCCTCTACCACTTAGGTAAAAAGGCTTCTCAGGGCTCCCTAAGTGATGTCTTACTTGCCAAACCCAATGATCTTTTCTTAGTTGATATCTTACTTGGGCTCCCTGAAGCCATGGAGACAGCTAACCAGACTTTCCTTCTTGAACCCCTCTCTTCTCTTTGTATCTACAGTTTTACGTTATCCCGGTTTTCCAGGCACTCCTGGCATAGCTCCACTCCTCTGTCTAATGCAGGCATTCCCTAAGGATTGGCCCCATGTCCTCTGTTTCTTTCTTCTTCTACAATTTCTCAATCAAATATTCCCATAGCTTCAACTATCACTTCTATTCCAGTGACTTAAAGGCTACATCCCCACTGTTTTAATTGACAGATTCATTTCACACATCCTGTATTACGCTGCAAAAGATAACAGAAATGAGACCTAGATTACATGAAAAAGGCAGGGAACAAGGGAAAGCAATAAGAATTGTAAGGAAAGCAATAAGAAGAACATAATGCCAAAATGAATTAAACTTAAATGTGTTTAATACCTTTTAAAAAATTCTTAAGCTTATTGAAAAACAAGATCCATTTATATATGTTTATAAGAGACTCACCAAAAACAAAAGTGACACATCTAAAATGCCTAATGTAAAATGAAATAGCTTAAGAATAACTCCAAAAAAAATAAAAATGAAAGAACAAAGGTATAAACATTGAATACAAGCAAAAAGAAAGCAGGAAAAACATTACATGAAAGTAAATCTGAGGAAAAATTAGTGTGATCAAAGGATCATTTTCAATTGCTAAAAGATACAATTCACAGTGATATACAACTGCTATGAATCTTTCTCTGAACATATCAAAATTAAAGGTCAAATTGTTATAAAATCAAGAAGCAGCAGCTAGAAGTTATGTGGCATGGTAGGCTTTCATATAACCATGAGGTAGAATTTCAGCTATGAGGTAGAATGTTCTATGCCCATAAGTCGAAGCTAATGTGCACAAAAAAGAATCTGGTATTATTAGCTTTTCATTTATGGGAGGAATAGATGAAGATATATCAGATATTAAGGAGACTTTTTTCCCCAGCACGACCTTGGATAATTCACTTAAATTTCACTTGGCTTCTCCAACCTGTGCTCCACAGATGAAATACATGGACTGGAACAGAAGTAGATGAGTGACATTGAAGGCTGTTTTGCAACTGAAGAACAATCTGATTCAATGGCCACTTTGCTTCTGAGATATTAAGCTATTGGTTGTTAAGAGTATTTTTAGAAATTCCAAATCTAGGTGCTTGTGCAGTAGAATATCATATTTACCTGGGCAATAACATTGATATGCAATGTCATCAGACTATTTGAAAAATCTCTAAGAAAACACTTTGACAATAATTGTTTGTGCCTTTCTTACATGAAGTCCATGGCTTTGTAACATCAACCCACAATCATGTTCTCAGGGAGACTAATGGAAATTAGAAGAATCAAATATTAGTGGACGCAAGACTAAGATTCAGAATGCGTTATAAAATCAGACTCTCAGGGTTAGACATAGCCTCCGTTTCTACCCAGTCCAGCTCCTCCTTGATTCTTGGATCTCTCTGCAGCATGCTTGCTGGGGGCTGCGCCACCAATGGCAAAATTATTACAATTCAATGCAGTCTTAGTGCTGACCTTTCAAAATTCTTTGTTTTGATCCTATACTTTTATTATACTTACAGGTTGCAGCTATATAATAAATAAACAATTAGAAAAAGTCTAATCTCTCTTCCACATGCATATTAGTTAAAGATGGAAACCACATAATTCATTTAAGCAAGGAAAATATAATGAATTTCTAATCTTTTTTTTCTTGAGACAGGGAATTGCTCTGTCCCCCAGGCAGCTAGAATGCAGTGGCATCATCATAGCTCACTGTAACCTCCAACTCCTGGGCTCAAGTGATCCTCCTGCCTCAGCTTCCTGAGTAGCTGGGACCACAGTTGCACAACACCATACCTGGCTAATTAAAAAAAAAAATCTTTTTTTAGAGATGGGGTCTCACTAGGCTGCCCACGCTAGTCACAAACTCCTGGCCTTAAGCAATCCTGCCACCTCAGCCTCCCAAAGTGCTGGTATAACAGGTGTGAGCCATTGCACCTGCCCATGAATTGCTAATTAATAGAAGGTGTTTAGTTACTAAAAGATTTTTAAAAAGGATTCTAAGGGGTTCAGGAGAAGCAGGCGCAGAGGAGCAGGTACTGCCTCCAGGATAAGGAAGAGAGGGCAATAAAAACAAACAAAATATTAGGAGAGCCCTGTCCCAACACTAAGGCTGAAACTCAGACCTCGATGAAAAGGGCACCACTGCTATAGGAGCACATACATGCAGGAACCTTGTCAGAGGGCACAGGCTGGTGCTGGTCTTTAGAAGCAGCCACCACTGACAGGGTGTGGGCAGGCTGGAGAGCCCGGCCAGAGGGACTCCTCTGCAAGGCTGCCGGGCTCCACGCTGAACAGTAATAATGAAAAACCCGACTGCAGAATGGGAGAGTCTTCCTGCTGCTGCGGCCTCACGCGGTCACTCCAGCGCCCTCTGTTGGTGCCGCCTTAACCTTCCAGCAGCTGGGAAGGGAAGAAATGTTTACAGGGTCCAGCTCCAGAGTCACAAAACAAACAGGGCAAAGAAGGTGGTGAATTTGGATCTGGGAGACGATATGGCACAACACAACAGCATTCCTTTTATGATATAAAAATAACCAACATGTTTTTCTACATCCTCCATTTGCTCTTCTTTCTCTCCATACTGTCCTCAAAATAGATAATCTCAAATCCAAACCTAATGTTTTCCCAACTTCTAGCTTTGTATTTCCAGTCGTCTACTGTTCAGCTACGCCTGGGTCTCCCATTGACACCTAAACTCATTACATATGGGATTATTTTAGTTCCCAGCAAACTTTCCAATACATTTCTTTCCTGTCTTCATCTTATCCCAACATGGTGTGATAACCACCCTCATATCTAGCAATATAAGTGTTCATCTCACTTTGTCTTAGGAAGCATTTGTTCTCCTTTCTGATGCAAACCCCCAGAATTCTGACTTTTTCCTCTCAGCTGCCAACCTACCCCTCCTGTTTCTAAGTTTCCCCTCAGAATCACTATGCACACCCCTGTTACTTGGATCATGGTTTCCTCTGCTCCAAAACCTTCAATGACTTTCCACCAATACTGGTCCTGCTTTATGCTGCAAACACCTTCCAAGCTGAATTTTTAGTATGCCACTGCACATCGTGAACTTCCAACAGCAATCGTTAGAATGCAGCAGCTTTTTCTCAACTTACTGGCTATGCACAGAGCTCTTGTGCACCACAAAGGTCTGAAGAGAACACACTCTTAGAAATGCTGTGTTGTATCCACTTGGTTTAGGTCAAATATCACTCAGTGAAAACTAAAGTACAAAATAACTATGCTTCACACACACAATCTAGGCCTCCCGGCCGGCATGCACCTCTACAGAGCCCTAAGAGCCCTAGCTTTATCCATTTTTCCCACCTTCCTGGTACCTGGCATCTATCTGAAGACCATCTCTTGGCATTTCTCCAGGTATCATATTTGAATACAGAGAAGAGAAAAGGAGATATAGCAGGGTGAAACGTACACATCACAGAGCTCAATCAGCTTGTTCAGCAGCCTTATGGGACACCCTACCCAACACTTCCACCTGCAGCTTTGTGTCCAGACCTTTGTCATATGACCACACTCAGCTGCCAGGGAAGCCGGGAATGTGGTGCTTAAGTGAGATGTGACGTTACCCAATACCGTCTGCATCCTCCTGCTGAGGAGGAGGGAAGGACGTCTCCAGAGCTGGCAAATCGCATCCTCTGTCTCACTGGGCCACGGTGGGAATTCAGCTCCTCAGCTTTGCGTGCCAAGACCTCCATAAACTGGTTGCAACCTATCTTTCTGTTTTATTTTTCATTTTCCCCCACACAGACCTCACTCTAGCTAAATACATGAGAACGTAGAGGCAATAAACTTTTGCAGAAATGATGGAAGTAGAGGAGGAGAAAAATAAGGGGGCATATGGCTTTCACTGTGAGAGCCCTAGAAAATAAACAGTTTGTAGAATTGTGGTGACAAACATTAGACTTGTATCCTATCACCAATTTTTAATTTGTCACCTGTTTTCTTTCTTGAAAGTCAATAATTCTACCCGACTTTCATCATCCCCATCCAATCTCTTGCTGCTCTATTAATGACCACGTTACCAGATCTGGCATTTCCATACTATTAATGAGACATATTATTTAGAATTGGTAAAAAATGTGTTAAATTGGTTTATTTTTTAGGAAGATTTAAATTAATTTCCAACACATTTTCTTGGATTTCCCTAAGACCTTATATATTCCAGCAATCATGCAACAGAGCTGCAAGTAGAATAGAAGTGTTTGGAGTAGTTACACAAAAGGAATGAGGTTCACATTAACGACAGTACTGAAAAATGTCATCCAGACCTCTTGGTGCTCTGCTCATTTTGTTGATTTCTCATGAAATTTGTTTGTATTTTCGAGGACAAATGAGGGGAGAGTCCTCTGTTCCAGGTTTACCTGTTGGGAACTACAGGTGTGCTCAGTTGCGGGTTTCACCTGTTGGGGACAGGTGCACCTCATGGGCATCACTGTCCCCATTGAGGACAGAATGGTGATGGAAAAATAAGGTAAAGTCTCTCCTCCTTTAATGGAGGGAGGTTTGTGAGTCACCAGAAAGTGGCCTCCTGGGGAAATATTTATACAGAGATTTCATCAATGATGAGAGAGGTAAATAGTCTTGGATGTTTAAGACAAGGCAAACGGGTTTTCTTTGTTTTGATTCACCTTCTTTGCATGTTTCTATCCTCAGGGTAAAATGTTTCTCTTAGTTGCAAGTCTATTTAAATTGGAACTGGATGTAAGAGCTAGGGGTTTGGGAGTTCAATTTCTAACACTCCCCATGCAACTTGAGTCACATTTCAAGAAACTGTAACCATGAAGGACACTAACTCACTGGATATAAAAGTCCATCCTTGTGGCCAGGCCAGTACCCGATCCAGTGGCTTAATTCAGGCTTCTTTGATTAGACTGAAATGAAGGATTCAACCCGGGACTGTAGGCCTAAATGGAGTTTTCCACTCCCCCAAGAGTCTACATTTTGGGGCAAGACTCTATGCTGTAGAGGGAGAAAGAAACAAAGATATTAATAAAGTTTCACTCTACAAGGGGACCCTGACTCCAGTTTCCCTAGAAAGGAAGTTTTTTACTTGAAGTGAGCAGACAGAATGGACAGGGTAAAGTAACACCTGCTATTCCAACTCACAAGAGACTGATGTATAAAACCAGAGTGCTTCTTTCTGAATTTATAATGGGGAAGTTGGATGGGACATGACTGACCTTTCATAATTTCCCACCTCTTCTCACCTCCTAACCCAATTCTTTGTCCTGTGAGAACTGGCACCAGCAGCAGTAGTAGGACTGAGCAGAGGAATTTGGGGTGATTGGGTTGGTTGGTGGGAGAGGGGATCTGGCTGCATAAATGGTAACATGTTCACGAAGAGGCCGGATCAGAGTTTTGAACAGTTGCAGTGCATACATAGATAGCCTCCAAAGAGACATGTGAGGACTTGATGTAAGAAGCCAAGGGAGATTCAAAGCAAATAAACATACCTGCAAAATGTTCAACTGGGATCAATTCTACATACTGGAATGTTTTGGAACTGCCAGAAAACATATAAGCCATGCATTAAGTGTATGTGGGTAATTATGAAGACAGTATAGACAGACTCTTCTTACAGCTTTAAAGGACCGGATTAGAGACTTCTAGAGTATTGAAAGAAAGCCACGGACCCCACAAATAAACCGAGAACATGGCTTTTATAATGACTGTCAAAAGTATGGCCATGCCAGTGTTTGGAAATATTCCACACATTTATGTGGTTCTCTTTCCTCTACAGACAGATTTGGGGTTAACTCTCTCCACTCATAGATCTGGCACATCTGAGAGTCCCGGATCATTTTCCAGAAGCCCAAAGGAGAAGCTCATTTGTGATCTCATTGATCTCACGGGGGCGATTGGCAAGGCTGGGATTTTTCTCACAAGGTGCTGGCGACACACTCGAACAAGACATTTCAAAATTTTAAACCATCCCCTCGGTCTCTCCTGGTTTCTCATGCTCACTCGCCTACTTGTGATGGAGGATGCTGTACCGAGGGCCTCTTCCTGCTGCCAGTGTGGGAACCAGGCTGCTCACGTGGGCCTAGAAGTCACTGAGCAAAATCCTCCTTTCATTCAAAACAGATCCTCATTGTGGAGAATCTCAGGTTCTCAGGTGAAACCAGCCGCCTCCGTAAATAGCTTCTGGGGAAAACTGCTTTTGTGGATGGAAGGAAGCAAGGCTGGCATGTGAGTTTTAACATCAACAATGATCTGCTCTCAGCTTTCACTGCTTTGTGGCGGAGGTTTCCGTGCTGTACGACCTGTGGCTGACGAATTCCCTTTCAGTGCTGCTGAGAGTGAAAAGAGACTAGAGCAGGGGGCTCTGACCCCCTCCACTTTCTCATGGAGCAGCTCCACTTGCACCTCTGAAAAATCCTTTGTTTGAAAAAAAAATCGCCAAGCTGGGCTTTGGTCAATGTGAGAAGAGACAGCCGTTTCTCAGGCGCTGATTGTAGCCGGTTCCGATTCCTGCCCCTTCTGTCAGCCTTTGACACTGGGTGGGGAAGAAATGGGTTCAAAGTTGTTCATTTTCTTGTTTGTTCTACTAGAAACTAAGAGTCCTACCCACAAACTGTTGTGCTGGCAGAAGTTCGTTGTGTGGGAGTGAAGCTCTCGTCTCAGAACACAGATTTATCTCTAAAGTTGTAACCCTTATGCTATAATTATCTGGAGGCGTAAGAAGGGAGATCAGCTGTGTGCTGGTAAATGTTTAACAGCTAAGTTTGGTAGGGGAGCCTTGGTGTGTAGCGCTTGCTGATTACTGTGGTGTAAATACTCCCACCCAGACGGATTTCAAGCCGACATCCCTCATTGCACAGTTGGGAGGAGACAAGCACCGTGCAGCACACCTTGACATCATCACACAGGTATGATAGACACAAGTAACCTCGAAGCAGAGATAATTCACTTGTAGTGAAATATTTAGAAAGGGATGAATTTTGAATATTTACCTTCATTCTTAATATAATTTATTTAATCGTAGTCTTATATTATTCAATTCCTCATAATGGTTGCATTTAATAATCCGTTTGCCAAATCTCTGAGAATTGCATAGTCTGCTCTCGTGAGCTGGTAGGTGCTGTTCCACATGCGCCGGGATACCTCTAATGGAGATCCTCTTATGAAGTGACATAAGCCTTTGGGTTAAGCCTTAAGACACTTAGGTTTCCTTGATTAGAAAACAGGAGACCTGCAGGGATCCACTCCCTGGGAACATAGAACCAATAAATACATTTTAGCATGAGGGAGAATTTAACTTAGCCTGTTGCCACTTAAGAAAGTTGTAACAAGAAACTGTATCTCAAATCATGGAATGAACAATTCTAGCTGGCTAGTTCCTAGAATTTAAAACCAGCAATGGGAATGAAATCAGAGCCTGGAAACATTTATTATTATTTTTTCCACTTATTACTTTACCACCAACTGTTCTCTTTCTCTTTGTGGGATCTCCTAGTAAACTTGCTTCTAAGGCTGAGAAAAGGCTGAATGTTGACCAGGATTTGCTTTTTCTCAATATGCTGTGAGGTCAGGAGAGTGGTTGGCTCTGAATTGAATCTCTAGCCTGAGGTGTTTTGCATTAGACCCATTGTTTATTCATGAGCTGTTGTTTTTTTCAAAACTATAAAGTACATCTATTGCCTTAGGGAGACTACATTGCATAAACTTACTAAGCAGAGCATCCCGGGCCTCTTAAATTCTTAGATAATTGGAAAACAACCACCATTCTAGGCCAGACAGTACAGACTGGGTAACCTTGACATCATCACCCACATATAATTGCAGGTGTGCTCAGGTTTATTGTTATCCACACTCCTGCAAATGTCCTTTAAATTTCTTAGAGTTTGTACTATGGCAATCATAGTACAATTGTTGCCCCTCCTTTTCCCCCATTATGCAATTTCACTTTAAAATGTTTCGGTTGACCTTCAAATTCTACATTTCCATCCTATCCTCTAACTGTAGAAAACCTGGCAGTTAGGCAGCCCTGAATTATACATGAATGCAAATAATAAGTCAAAACTAAAAATACTTCCTTTAATAATAAAGGTTGAACTGTGCCTTTGGACAATAGCAATATGTTGCAGAGTGAAAAGTTGTATTAGTTTTTGTGTGTGTGTTTGCCAACTATTGAAACATGCACACTCAACCAAACTAAAGAATTTTTTGAAAAGGAGATCATCAAAGGGGACTCCAGAGTTAACAGAAACTAAAAGAAATCATCCAAGGGAAGATTTATGGTGAATGCTTATAAATACAGCATAGGAAGATGACCATGATTTTAATTTAAAAAAGGAATTTATATCTTTTTGGCCTGCCTTTGAAAATACTGTTCAGCTTTAACAATCTGCTTCATAACTTCTTCCCTTAGAAGATTGCTTTAATGGAATTTATGTAATAGAATTAAAATCCATGTTCATTTTATACAGAAATGTTGTTTATAACAAGCCTTATGTGTTTAATTGATCTTGACAGTGACCTTTATGTGTGGGCCCCTGAAAGCAATTCTGAAATTGTGAGTAGAGTGAGAATCGGGGCCTAGAATCTCAGGCTTGGAAAGCATCTTAAGGCTCATTCTTGACAGCCTCCTGCAATGGTATCCACAGCAAGCCTCTGCCTGAGTACTTAACCAGTCAAGGAATTACTTGGTGAATCTCAGATGTTGTTAGGTGGTAGAAAATAGGAAATAAAAATAAAATCTCAAGTCCCCCAACTCACCAAAAGGACCCTCTTCTTGGCCAGAAAACCTTAAAAACTGAATTTCTGGCCATGAGGGGAAGGGAGCTCCCTTCCTCACTAACCACCATTAGGCTTTCTTTTATAAGGGTTAAACAGAAACCAGCCCTTTCAGAAAACTTGCTCCACCACTGATTTCAACCAACCGCCTAATGCTACCATGCCCTTTTGTGGTTTAACACAACTGACCAGCATTCCTTCCTGTAAGAGACCACCAACCATGGACGGTTCTGGCCAGTCTAGGGAGGCTGCACACTGAGTGCCTCTCTGTCCTCCGCTCACCTTTTGATGTACAAGGCCTAATTTAACATTTGTACAGGGCCTAATTTAACATTTAAGTGTTAAGTCTCCACCCAAAAGTGAAAATGGGACACATGTAACAGACATGTTAGCTTACTACACATGTGCATGCCTGCCTTTGTGACTATTCACAGCTCCTCTTATAACCTGTTGAATATGTATACTCAGCCAACATGTCCAGCATGAATTCTTGTCTCACTTTTCTTCCTTTGAAGTGCCTGCTTTTTTGCTTTAGCTGGAGGCTCCACTTCCCACCTGCAAGTTGTAATACCCCCTTTTAGAAACTCTCCTTTCTAAATTTATAGATTTTGTGACTTTTTTGGCTGACAAAAGCCATCCTTCAGACAAAAGCATTCTGCAAGAGCAAAAGATGAGGATATTTAGTGGCCACTATTTAATTCAGTATCATGTTTCTGAACAGTTCAAGCTAGCTATATGTTAGATTGTTTATTACATATGTGTATTCTTGCATTTTTTATCTTGTATCTTCTTTCTTTCACTATAATAAAAGTAATATGTAGTTAAAAGTTCAAACAATATAGAAATTTAAAGAATAATAAAGGAAACAACCCTTTACCAATCCTTCCTACCATTTTCATATATCCTTACAGACCATTTTCATAAATAATCTACATTTTATTTTGATTGCCCTAATGGTAGGGCAATTTTGATTGCCCACATGTTGGACATGCATATCTGTTTTACTGTATATACTGTAATCAATAATAGGTTTCTTGAGAAAATTTATAGAAAAGTTAGTTCTACATGTACTGATATGTAATCATGTCCATGACAACTTTATACAATTTTATTTTTTAACTTTTATAATTTTGTTTATAATTTATTTATCCATATATTTAAACATTTGATATCATACTATATATTTTGTTTCACAACTTTCTTTTTCAAAAACATTAAAAGTTAAAAATCAGAAATCTTTTAGAAGAGAAAATAAATATTCCAGAAATATACAATCTGTTAGTTAATCCAATTGAAAACTAAATTTAGTGTCTTGACAGCCAAGAGAATAAGAAAACCATGACAAATTTTAAATTTCTCATTATGTGATAAGGCAAAGCTGACATGATTTCTGAAAAGAAACATTTTCTGACACTAAAATCTATGTAGAGTCTATTTAGATGATCTTTATATGCCTTCAGGTACATAAGAAAAATTATAAGATGCTGCCTTTAACTGTGATTTTGCAAAAATAGAGAAATATTCCATATAAGATTATATAACTTCTCCCCCACAACAACAACAGCAAAACACCAAGAAAACCTCAAGACTTAATTAAGAAATTGCTTTAAGTAACAGTAGCTAATCTGTCAACTCAGGAAGAAGATGTGGACCTGGCAAAAATTGCAAAAGGGAACTGTGGGACTCCCAGCTTCTGCTTAGGATGCAGAAGTTGGAAAGGGCATCCAAACAACTGCAACATCAAAACACCAGGTAATCTACAAAAATTGCTTTTCTTAACCCTACCAGGAGGCTGAGGCTGCAGAACAGCCAAACTATTAATAACACAAACACTGAGGAATAATCCAGATACTAAGGTCACATACTGTATAGTTTCAGTTACATGAAATACTCAGAATAGGCACATCCATAGGGACAGAAAGCACATTGTCATTTGCCAGAGGCGCTGGGAGTGGGGAGTGGGAAGTGCCTGCTTAATGGGCACAGTATCTCCTTGGGGATGATGGAAATGTTTGAAACTAGATAGAGGCCATGGGTGCATAACACTGTGAATGTACTAGATGCCACTGAATTTTACCTTTTAAATGGTTAATTTTATTTTATGTGAATTTTACCTCCATTAAAAAATTAAAAATCAAATGAAAAGAGCCCCCAAGAAGAGATAGGATGTAAGTCCTTGCTTACCTGGGCAAAAGCAGATGGTCGTTAGACAAGCCAAAATGTTTGACAAAGTGCTAAAGGCCAAGGGACAGCTGGCTTCAGCTCAGAGAACCTGTGACAGTGGCGGACACGAGAGGAATTCACAGCCACCAACCACTCTTCTCCAGAGACCTCACTGGGTGCTCACCAGAAAGATGGGGGGCAGGCTGAGAGGCATGAGAAAACCACGCCCATGGTGCAGCCTGGTGGAGGGAGCAGCAGCCTCGCAGACAAAGGCGTGAAGCTCGCCTGGGACCTTGCGCCCTGCCTCCAGTACAGATCTTAACAGGAAGTAGAAATCAACAGCAGGACCACAGCTGTAAAACCACAAATGCTCAGACATTAAATAATACACTTCTAAATGATCCATAGATCAAAGAGGAAGTCATAAGAAAAATCAGAGAATACTTTGAATGAAAATGAAAACCATATTAAAACTTGTATGATGCAGCTAAAATAGTGCTTAGAAGGGGAAATCTATAGCATTAAATGCTCATATTAGATAATAAGTAATGTCTCATGTCAATGACTTAAGCTTACACTTTAAGGAACTAGAGAAAGAAGAGAAAATTAAACCCAAAGCAAACAGAAGAAAAGCAATAACATGAACAGCAGAAATCAGTGAAATTAAGAATAGAAATACTACAGAGAAAAATCAATGAAACCAAAAGCTTATTCTTTAAAATAGTCAATACATATGTCACACTGACAAGGACAAAAGAGAAGCAAAAATTAGCAATATTGGGAATTTTAACAAATATATTGAAAGATGGCTGCTCAAATCTCAGGCCACATATCCACCGTTGGAGAGGAAGTCCTCTGCCCGGTCGATCAGGAAGTGAATCTCATTGGTCGTGATGAGCCTGTTTTGGGTCATGTATCCACCCCTGAGCCAATCACTGATGCCAGGGGTGGGAAGTGCTCATTGGCTTCCTCTAGGTACCACCTTCCAGTCCTGGAGTGTGGGACAGGGGCAGCCTCATCTAAAATCTGTGACCTGAGAGGAGTAAAATATTAATAGATGTGGGCTCTGGTGCAGCAGCAAGTGGCTCAGACGCAGGAAAATATAAACTCCCCATAGAAGGGCTAATAGCGGGCACACGCCCTATCAAAGCTACCAGTAAGAAGATTGGAGCATTCTCAGGAGCCTCCTAGCTCCATGGCAGTGTCAGGACAGGGAATGGTAACCCTTGTGCACCTCAATGCCCATGGCCCAGTCCCGGAGCCTCCGTGCCATGCTTTGTCAATGCAGGACTTCCACGCCTACCTTAGAATACTCTCTTAGCCCTGGAGGTACTGAGTTACCCCCAGAATCCAGGGATCCTGACTTTGCAACCCCTGGGAGCAAGCCAGCAACGATGGAACATGGAAGAAGAAGGCAGGAAGAGACTTGGAATATTTCTTCCTATAGGCGTCCTCTTTTATTGTCTCTGTCCAGTGTGTTGGTACCAACCACCAACACAGATGGGTCTATAAAGGGAAACTTAAAAGGGCAATTGGACAACAAAAATGAGATGTCGAGTTGCCTTTCCAAATCTCTAAGTCTCTCCTTTACCAGGGACAAAGGAGAATGAGCAAGAGGGTCGTTTTCTCAGCTTCATTTACCAGGCTGTTGCCATGTGACCTGCTTTGTAATTAACATTTCCTTCCCTCCTTTCTGGGGATATAACTGTGCTTCTCACCATCATTTTGGCTTCATTAGATAGTGCAGCAGTTTACTTATTAAACGACACACAGTGGGTGGGACACAAGTGTTAACTGTCACAATAGACTTGATTTTGTTAAAAGCACTTTTTCACTTACGATATATAGAAAACCAGAACCTGGTTTGATAGCAAGAAATACAACACCTGGGTGATAATCTGAATTTTGAGTAACTTAGCTCAGTTTGGCTCATATTTGGGTCAGCCTTGGGCACCTTGAAATTGTTGCTATCAAAACATCAATAAATACCTATTTAAGGATAAACTCATTAGGAACTAACATGGCAAATGAGAATAGAAGGCATATTTACAGTGGTGGGTAAATCAATAAGGCAGTGCTTAAATATATCCAATGCTCAATTGCTTTTTCTACCTCCAAAATAAACCTTTGAAGCGAAACATTTTAAATTAGAAAAACATCAACACAGGATGGCAGTTTGAAAAGAAGTCACCTGTCAACAGAAAGAAAGACAGGTTGCCAGCACTACTATTAAAGGAAATCTTGAAGACACTGACGTTGCGAACAGGCAGGGTCAAATGGAGATACTAGTGATGCCCCAACTTCAGGGCCTGACAGTTGAGATCTTGCCTCATGGACAAGACAAAGGGCCTCAGCCTCCTCTAGCCACAGCCAAGCACATGACCTGTTCCTTGAGTCTGGGAGGGACAGGCAGAAGGCAACAGCATCCATGTCATGGAACACACAGAGGGGAACCCAGCAAGTGCTCCACAGAACTCCTGCCAGTCTTCTGGCTTTTATAGAGCACAGGACATTGGGGCCCCACGACAGAGCTGAGGATCAAAAGCAGTGCTCACTCCCTGGGGGAGACCCTGGAAGCCAGAGAGCACTGGGTCCACCAGGGATTGGAATCCGTGGAGATGTAGCTCTCCATCCAGACTGTTCCCCCAGGTGTCCCTGGGGCTGGCACTCCTTGGTGGCCTGTGTCTGTACTCAAATGAAACTTCAGCCACCAAGTGTCTGGCTCATAATGTCAGTGGGGACTGGATTTCTGCTCTCCATGACACAGGTTTTGCAACTTGTGATTCCAATCCCAAGGACTGTGCAAACCTGGTGGCCAGGTGCCATCAGGTTCCAGCAGGGAGGTCAGGGTGTCTGATGGGGAGAGTCAGAGGTTCTTCTTCAGTCAAGGCCTCTGGGTCTCCCTCTTGGAACTGCATCCTGGGTGCAGGACATCAGGAGATGTTCCCTGTGCAAGTCTTGAAATTTCATGGTGTGCTGATGAACCGGCCCTCCTCCCCGCCCTGGAGAAACTGAGAACTAAGCTGCTAGATCTGATCCACAATCTGTGTTCCTGGCCCACAAGCTTTTAGCTTCAGCTCTGCGATGTTTCTCTATTGCCTCTTGGTGTTTAATGTAGCAGAGGAGAAATTTTAGGCCAAGCTACCTGACATTCATATCTTTGAGGGTAAGCTCAAAGGCAGTCTTTTGTTGTCTCTGAAATATAAAAAATTGCCAGCGTCGTCTTGGTGCTCATCTCTGTTCACGGATGTTGCCTGGAGACTGTGAATCCCTCCTCTGGTGATCAAGTCCATTTCCAGGTCAGGAGAGTTTTCTCTAATACTTTTCATTATTGCATCATACTCATTTCCAGGGTGATCTTTGTCAGGAGCTGCGTTTATTCATGGATTGGGTCTCCTTGGTTAGTCCTCTGCTTCTATTATCTTATTTTTCTTATCTTTTCAAATCCCTTTGTTCATTTCCACTGTGAACTTACAAGGTTGCTCAAGTTCATCTTCAGCTTTATGGATTTGATTTCCTTCCATGATGAGCCTGGTTTTTCTTCTCCTGGTGTGGATATCATATCTGCCTCTGTTCTTTGTATCTATAAACTTGTTCCTAGGACTGTGCTCTCCTTGTATTGTATCAACTGATGTTACCTTACTCTGGAGAATTAAATAAGGGCTGTGTCTTCTTGAGTCACACAGAGAACACTGAGTGGGTGTTTTCTAAACATACCCTCTGTTTAGTAAAATACATCTATTTCATGAGAGACCTTATCTCTGAGGGCAGAGAGCTAGGGTCAGGGGTCAGGGACCCAAAGGCCTTTAGGGCCAGGCAGGCATCTGCAATGAGGAGTGCCACTGGGTGGAAGGACGGTCAGAGCTGCTCATCTGCCTTGTCCACAGAAGCTGAAAATCCAAATTTCTAGGTGAAATGGGTTGACTTGTGAACGTTAGGCCAACTCTAGGAAAGCCAAATGCAATGTGCCTCCTGGCCAGTATTCTGCCCCTGGCCTCTAGTTTTTAGCTAAGACTTAGCAAAAAAGCCTTTTCCTATGAGGTAGAACCTTCTGTGAGGTTACATGTCCCTTCTGACTCATGGAGTGAAGGAGCTTTTCCAGGCCCCTTGATGGAAGGCAGGATACATAGGTGGGTTCGTACTCCCTGTCCGTCTGCCTGCAAGTGGAGGAGTGCTCCACGGGGCTCACTTAATAAGATGCTGCCTGTAAAACAGTAGCAGCAATAATGACAAGAATGACATCATGTAGTGCACCTGCCAGGCGCCAGACAGGCTAAGTGCTGTGCGGATATGGCATCCTTTATTGTAAAGCACTCAGCGGGTGTTTGGGACGTAGTAAACGCCCAATAAATGTTCATGATTTTTGTGATTGTTACTATTGCTTTTCATATTTGGAAGCCACAGCCTGTGGTGCTGGGAGATGTGAATAGCACAGCTCCCAGGGCACGCCGGGCCTGCGTCAATGCTCACTCCTGCCTCTCAATTTTTGCTGTGGTTAGCAGCATTTTTCCACCAGGTACCAAGGCCAGAGCACACACTCAAAGCAGAAGGGCAGCTTTTGACCAGTAATAACAGTGGGCGCTATGCTACAGGCTGTGCATCAAGGCTTTCTAATTTTTGCAACAAACTTGCAAAGCCAGTGGCGGTATTTCATATTTACAGATGGAAAAACCTGAGATTTAGAGAGGTTAGATAAAAGATTTATAACTGGGGCTCCTGCCATTCCCACTGCCATTAGTGAACTCATTTCTTGATGGCGTGTCCTACCACCACCATTTGCGCACAGAGGGGAATCACTCTGGACTTCTCCGTGTTCCCGGGGCCCCTCATACCAGCACATTTCTTACAGCGCTGGTGAGCTGTGTACCCTCTGGGCACCCTCTGGGGTACCTTTCTGAGCACCCAGTACTCTGATAGGTTTTCTGGACTTATATGCTATAAACTCTTTAGCACATTCACTTCTCTGAGCCATTTTATCCTTTTTCTACCCTCTGCCACAGTAATTCTGATTTTTTTACCTAACTTATTGTAGACCACTTTTTTTAAGGCTCCTAAAAGCCATCCAAGCAGCATATTTTTACCATCCCTCAAAGTCCCTGGAATGGTATTGAATCCTGCATTCATGGAGCATGCTGCCAGATCAACCAGCCCTTCCTCATGCAGCCTCACATTCCACCTCCTTGATCAAGAACCCTCAAATCTGTCCCTGTGGGGGCCTCCTAGCTGCTGCTGCCACCACCGCCCGGGCTCTGCAGCTCCTGTGGGGCAGAGTCTCCTTCCTCTCCTATTCAACTGAGTGCCAGCTTCTCTTGTATTCCTTAAAAAGAGGTTAGGCTGTTTCTGGCAGTCAGTTTCTTAGTGGATTTGTGATCCTTTCATGGCTTGTTTTTAAACTACTCTGGAAAGGGTGTAAAGAAGCTTTTATTCCAGGGCTAATTAGCCCCATTTTCAAAGGCACAGCCTCTCTGCGGTTTCCATGAGTGCAAGAAAGTCTCTTCACTCTGGCTAGAGGAAACTTGAATGTTCCCAGGCATTCAATAAGCTCTGGGAATTTTCTTATTACTCCTTGTAGATTGATTGTTCTTTATTCAGGCTTGTCCAGCCTCGTGGTTTTCACCCTCTATACATGCAGCTTGATTTTCAGACAAAGACTCAAGGGGACCCTGTGCAGGAAGAGTGCATAGCTTCTTCCTCTCAGCTGCTCTGACCCGCAAATTCTAGCTCCTTTGTGGTCCCTGAACTCCAGGCTCATGTGTCTTCAGCTCATTAAGAATGCCAGATTCGGGTGGGTTCCCCCGTGAGTCGCAGTCCAGGGACCTAGGCCAAGGGACGGCTCATGTCATTCCCCCCTTTCCTTCATTGTCTGTTGTCCAGCGTCTGCCAGCCGTGCTGTTCCCTGGGTCCAGGTCTCAGGTTGTCCACTGCAGGAGGGGGACCCTGGCTCACCTCCTCCCGATGGCCAGAAGCAGAAGTCTGGAGGTTTCCTTTTACATATTCTGATTGTATTTACTGATACAGGAGTGCTGTTGATTTTGTATCTAGCAACGTTGCCAAACTCTTGTGTTAATTTTCATGGCTTGTCTGGACCTTCTCTTCAGTATTTTATGTAAAAAACTATATCCACAAATAAAGGTGGTGTAATCTCTTCCTTTCCAACTCATATACATATTGCTTCTCTTCTTTTTCTTGTTTCTTTAGCTAGTAAGTAGAGAACATTTTTGGTGAACATGGTAATAGAAGCCATCACTCCCTTGTTCTCAACATGTCTGGAGACTAACTGTTAGGATTTATGTGTGCGGCAGGCTTTTAAATTTTCTTCTTTTTCCCAATTCCATGAGAATTTTCAAATCATAAATTGGTGTTGAATTTTGTGACTGACCTAGCTGCATCCATTGAGGTTTTCCTTTGCTTTCCTCCTCTTATTTCCTTAATATGGCATATTCTAATAACATTTTTTGTGCTTTTGAAACATATATTCCTGGAATAAATATGCATTATTTTTAATGCAATATTGAGTTTGATTTGCCAAAATTTCATTTATGTTTATTGCATCTATGTTCATAGACAGCACTGGTCTATATTTTCGTTTTCTTCTACTGCTCTACTCCAGTTTGGTAAAACCGATATGTGCTAAATTTTTCTAATGGGCTAGGAGGCTTTTCTTCTTTTTTAAAATCTCTTAAACAGTTATTTAAGATAGTTATTTTTTAAAGGTTTGCCAAAAATGTACCATAAAGTATCCAATCCTGCTGTTTTTTTTAAGCAGGAATCTTTTTTTTTTATTATTCTTATTTCAACATGTTGTGGGGGTACAAAAGTTTAGGTTACGTATATTACCCTTGGCCCCCCCACCCCGAGTCAGAGCTTCAAACGTGTCATCCCCTAGACAGTGCGCATCGCACTCATTATGTATGTAGACACCCATCCCCTCCCCCACCCACATCTGCCCAACACCCGATCAATGTTATTCCTAAATGTGCTCTTAGGTGATGATCAGGGAAACCAATTTGATGGTGAGTGCATGTGGTGCTTATTTTTCCATTCTTGGGATACTTCACTTAGTAGAATGGGTTCCAACTCTATCCAGGAAAATACAAGAGGTGCTATATCACCACTGTTTCTTATAGCTGAGTAGTACTCCATGGTATACATATACCACATTTTATTAATCCACTCATGTATTGATGGGCACTTGGGTTGTTACCACATCTTCGCAATTGTGAATTGTGCTGCTATAAACATTTGGTGCAGCTATCTTTGTTATAGAATGTCTTTTGTTCTTTCGGGTAGATGCCCAATAATGGGATTGCTGGATCAAATGGTAGGTCTACTTGTATCAAGCAGGAATCTTTTGATTACAATTCATAGTTTTCAGTGTGTACTGTTTTAATATTCCTATTCCTTTGTGAATTGGTGTTGGTGACCTGAAGAAAAACAGGCAGAATTGCCTCCGAAGCCCAGGTTGCCTAACAGCAGACTGACTGAGCACCTGGTAGCCCTCCCTTCCCGGTGGGAGGGTCTGTGCTTGAAGTCAATCTCCCCACGCGTGGGGCTCCCTTTCCTGGTGGGGTGGTGTGAGGGCCAGCAGGCCGCCAGATGCATCCCCCAAAACTCCTGTGCAGCCAGCCTGCATCCCCCAAAAGCCTGGCACCCAACACCTTTCTGTTTATACCGCAGATCATGGGTGACTTTTGCTCCTGCTCCATACAAGGTATCACAAGAACAGGCAGGTGCCCTCACTAAAACATGAACCCGCTGCTTGTCCAGAAGCATCAGCCTCCCCCACCCCTACCCCATGTGCAGCTCTGAGATGATGAGAGAGCAGGGAACTGTGAGGCTTCTTTCTTTTCTGTGTTTTGTTTTGTTCTGAATTTTATTTTGTTTTAAAATTTTTAATTTAAGTTATTTTTAGGACACTGGAATGTTTCCTAAACCTTACATTTTAATTGTATTCTTCTAGAAATGTTTCCATTTTTACTAAGCTGTCAAATTTGTTGGTATAAAGTTGCATAATAGCAGCCTCTTATGGTTTTTAAATAACTCTACCATGATGTTGTTATAGCCCCATTTTGATTCTTTGTCTCATGTTTGTGCCTCGTTTCTGCTGTTTTAGTGATCAGCATTGTTTTACAGACTTTGTAACGAACTGACTCTTGATTTTGCTGATCCTCTATTGTCTCTTTCTTTTTCATTTTACTAATATTTGCTTTTGCACTTGTTATTTCCTTGTTACTTTTTTAGGCTCAAATGTTTTTTTCTTTTTTTAACTTGGAATGAATTAACTCATTTGCTTAAAAATGCTGTTTTTAATAAATGCATTAAAGCTATAATTTAAATCCCGAGTACTCATTTAGCTATATTCTTCAAGTTTTGAGTATGTAGCATTTTTATGCTGTTCAGTTTTATATAATCTGTAATTTTCATTGTGAATTCCTCCTTAATTTGTGAGTTATTAATAAATGAATTTTTAAGTGTCTCCATATCTGGAGAGGGGAAAGGACGGCCTAATGCGTCATCTCTTCTTGTTGATTTTCAGCTTAATTGCATTATGCTTGGCAAACATCTGTATTTTATTGATTCCCTGAGATGTATTAAAAATTTCTTTGAAATTTAAGGCATGATCAATTTTTCTTGAAAAAAAATTTCTATATTTTGAGGTAATGAGAGATTTTCCACTAATTTAAATTTTTTGGTTATTAATTTTTGTCTTGCGTATTTGATATGTCAATTTCTAATATGGATGTGTCGAAATCTCAATGGTTTAAAATTCAGCATATTTTGAAGCAGTGTTATTATGGGCATACAAATATATGATTCTTCTGGTTGGATTGTTCCTTTTTGTAATATATAGTGTCCTTCTTTATCTCTACTAATGCTAGTTACCTTAAATTCTATTTTGTTTAATATTAATATTGTTATACTAATTTTTATTAGCATTTGTAAGGTATACTATTTCCTATCTTTTTTAATTGAAACTTTTCTATGCGGTTTTATGCTTTTCTGTGTGTTTCTTACAAATAGTGTTAGCTAGATGTTTAATTCTCTTACCTGATAGTCTTTGTATTTTTACCTGGTGAGTCTAGTCCATTTATATTTAGTGAGACTATAATATATTTAGACTCATTTCTCCCATCTTATGCATTTTCTACTTATCATCCTTTCTTTTTTCTTTTTTGTCCTTTCCCTCCTTTTGTTGAATTAATGACTTTTTCTGTATTCACCCTTCTCTTTTCTTTTATCCTCTGTTGATGAAGAAACCAAGATTATATTTTCACTGATTTAGTGGTTACCATTGAAGTTTTAACTATAAGGTTTTTTCTAGCAAATTTTATGGTACTTACTATCTCTCTCCTCCCTCAAATTATGGCAAGAATCTTATTATGCTTCTACCCACTTCCTTACTTTCTGGCACTACAAGATACTCCAGGCTCATCTTGTATATTTCCTGCTGCAGCCCTAGAAGCTTCTACTTTTTTATGGAGCCCTGGTTCCTTCTGTTGGAGAATGTTACTAGAAATCAAGATCTGGGGGCAAGGGGTGCTGTTAATACCTGACCTTGAATTGAAGTGATTGACAGCAATGGCATCCAGTCATAAATCCGTATTTAGTTTTAGGGCTTAAAAGACAGATGTCTCTCTCCCTTCTTTAGTAGCAACATTAAGCAGCAAGCTGGCACCATCTGAAGATGTAAGATTACCTACTAGGACTCAGTAGCTATTACACATTCCTTATGTTATAATAATGTAAAATTTATCTTTCTGAAAAAGACATTCTCACTTCTTGGTAAAAATTGCTTGAGAACAATGGTTAACAGTCACAATTTGTTATTATCATTTTTGTCCCGAGAGAAGTGAAAATTGGTGTTTAATGTAAGGTGAGTGACCTTGGACTAGGCAGGAAGGGAATCGCGCAGGGCCCCCTGGAGCATGCTTGCCTTTGGTGGCCATGTCAGGGCCCCTTCCTGTGCTGCTCCAGAGGAGGGGCGAGCGCAGCCAGGAGATGCTGGCTGGAAGAGACGGGAGCAGGTGGCAGCACAGGGGCAAGGAGAGGCGTGGAGAGCAAACAGCCAGAGTGGGGCAGGGGACGTTCAGTAAAGTACGTGCGTGCACAAGGGACTTCTAGCCTACTTTCCCAGATGAAATTTAATATAGATGACAAGCTCATGCTGTTATTCAGGTTGAGATGAGTACTGTGAGTGAAATGTGACTGTGCCTTTGACACCTGTTGTGGGAGGCAGCCTGGGCATGCCGCGAGTCGCCCCCACGTTTCCTGGCATAAGGCACACAGCTTCTTAGGATGAGCAGCGTTTCTGGAAACATACGGTCAAAGAACTCACGGAAGCCTCACTTCCACTGTTTCAATTCTGCCCTTGCTGGCTGCTGACAGAGAACCCCGGATTCACAGCCCTGCTGACTGCCACGGAGTTCTGCTGGGTCCAGGTCCACGTAGCAGCTGCTGCTGCTCACAGCAGATGGGCACTGAGGGGAAAGGGCTCAGCTCTGGTGTTTCCACTACCAGAGCAGGCCACAGTTTTTTATGGATTTTTAAAAAGGGCAGCGTGTAGAAAGGCAGAGAAACAGAGACGTGCATATTGTGCTCCGATGTTCAGGGATGGCTTGTGCTCACCTGGCAGGCTCGTGACGCTGCATTTTTCCTACCTATGCCAGGTGAAGGCTGGCACAGAGGGGCAGGTGCAGAGCAGGGCACTGCAGGAACTGTGCTGAGTGCTGCTGAGAAGGGCTCCTGCCCTGGGGCCATGTGCCTGGGGCTGGGAAGGCAGGCTGCTGCCAGCTCCTTTATTGAGCCAGGTTAGTTCCTATCAGAGTCTGCCTCCAATGACACCCATATGGTGCTCCTCCGCATTTTGTACAACACAGTAGCAAATTTTCAAATATCTTCAACCAAGAGTCACACTTGTCTTCTTCCACATTTAGGAACTACTCGAGAGCTATAATATGCATCACTACATAAGAACAGAGCTACATTGTAAACATGATTGCCGATGAAATACATAATAAAGCAGTGGTTCTCAAATGTGCTTGTGCATTAGACTCACCTGGGGAACTTGCTAACATTATCTGTTCCAAGTTTCCTCCAGACCCTCCAAATTGGAATCTGGCAGGGAACTCAAGGACAGGGTTGCCATGCACAGTTGGGAAGTTTGTGCACTGCACAAAGGCATCTGACAGGGAAAGCCAATAAGGGCTAAAATCCAGTTCATGCTTGGCTTAATATTAATATGTTCCCTGGCTTAGGGCTGAATTGACCAGAGAAAGGGACATTTTGGGGGATTTCTAACACATGCAGCAACTCTGTATGTATATGTGTTAACTGGCACCTTGCACGGGGTTGTATTTTAAAAAACAAACTCCCCTCTAAGTTGTATATTTTTGGTGAAATTTTTTCCTCATTTATTACATTTATAGAATTTGTCTACTATGAATTCTCTGATGTTGAATAAGAAGGGAATTGCAGTTAAAGGTTTGGGTACCCCTGTGTACCTTTGGGCTATAAAGCCATGGTCAAGTTAATTGTATTAGTTAGAAAAGGCCTCCCAGGGGAGATTCATAACAGACTAAAAAAATAAACCTGCCCTGCATTGTTGGACGATATGTTTAATGGGATCTTTTCTATTTTACTTTTCCCAAAGGCTTTTTTTTTCTAGTTTACAGAATGTGAAAAAACCCAAATATTAAGAACATAGTTATTCAGTGACCATTCTCATACTTCAGTTAACAAAATTGTAATATCCTAGTGATTCATGGAAATTTTTAGCAGTTTTACCGGCACTTCAGGCAGAGGGGAGCAAATTGAAGAAAATGACCTCATTTCCAGTGCTGTCCATGGTATGTGACCTTGCAGGTGGTAAGAGAGTTGTGTCAGCCGCATCCCCGCATGTCACAGGTGATGCACCTGTATCGCACCACAGTGCGGTGGTTTGCTTGAGGGCACACACGGAGAGCTGGGCTGGAGCCAGAGCTGTGTCTGCCATTCTTTATGTGCAGATGAGCACCTTTGTGATTGTTTTGGGGGGTTCCCTAATTAACACAGTATTTGTTGAGCTGGGCACTTTGTGAACTGCCACAGACATATGTGTTTCTAAGGCAGAGTACGTGTCTTCAAGGAGCTCACAGTCTAAGCAGATGGCACACCAGTCTACTTGAGGACCAAAGTGTGTCACATACAGCACATTCTCTATGAATCCCTAGATGTTGCTACCACTCTCGGAAGTATACCTGGATGGGGCAACATAACCGCTGGGTTGGAGTGGCCGGCTCCCCCAGCATCTGGGAATGGCTATGAAATCCTGGCAGCCATGACAATGCCATGGCAGTCTCTCCTGCCATGCCCTCGTGAATCACCTTGGGGACTTCCATATTCCTTTTGAGTATGTTCCCTATGTTCCCTACCCCATCATAATGGTACCAAGGTGGTTTGGGTACCTAGGTCACATAAAGGAATATTTTCTTGGGTTTCTACACTTCTGTTGGAAGGAGGAAGGAAGGGAAGAAAAGACCAGAGGGAGGGAGGGAAGACCAGCCTTGGTGAGGTTTGGGATTCTAGAATGTGGGACTCAAAGGCAGCACCCACAGGCTGGCACACACTGGATGGCCCACACCTCAGCTCCGCATGCAACAGACCTAGGTTGCAAAGATAAGTAAGACGACTTCTCTTATCTCTAAGACTTCGGTTGGGTTGGCCCATCTGGTGGGGAGACAGGCATGCAGAACAGACTGTGTTGCAGTGTGATACAGCTCTGACAGAAGGGAGAACACGGGCAGGGATGAACACGGCCTGGCAGATGGAGCCATCAACCCTGATGGCAGCAGGATGATGTCTGGAGGTTCCTCATAAGAGGAACTCCCAAGCAGAGTTTCCAAAGACGAAAAAGTGTTTTCTAGTCCTCAAGGGGGCCTCCGTTCTAATTAGTTTTTGTAGACAGCTGAGGTCACTGGCTCGGGATGGCCAAGTCCTTTCAAAGGGACCTTCTCAAAAGTTAACATGCATAGCACAGAAGCCTTGTTCAGATGCAGATTCTGACTCCATAACTGTGGCTGGGGTCCCCAAGGGTGCTGACACTGTGGACCACACTTGGAGTAATGAGGCTTTATTGAAGCCACTTCAGAGAGTGAAGCACACACCTGCCAAGTGCCGGCCACCCTTGTAAGTTTCGGGGACACAGTGAGCAAGACTGGGATGATGTCTGTCCTCTTGGAACTTGGAGTCTGGTGACAGTCAAGGGGAGAGCAGAGCCCCACGTTGCCTTGGTTTGATCCGGAATCTTCCTCTAAACCTGTGCTCATTCTGTTCTTTCCTTGAGCATCTTTTCTCTGCGTGCTCTTGGCTGTGGGCACTGCCTGTCATTCCACTCTCCTGTGTCTCAGGGAGCCTTGGAAACAAACGTTGCTGGACGTGCTTCCCTGCTTGCCATGTAAAAATAGTTCTGCTTTGATATGATTTTGATTCCGTGGATGCTCGACGGATGCTCTGGAATGATGAAGAAACACAATTGAAGTGTCGTCTCCCCAGATGTTTACACGCCCCCGCTATTAACTCTGAGACACAGGGGATTGGATAACAGTCTCCCCTCTGAAGTCACTTACAGGAAAATTGGTAAAGACATCAAATGAAGTAATACGTTTAAAAATGTCACAAAATATGCTGTTTGGTGTAGGTGTGGGTTCAGTGGGGCCTCAGAGGAGAGGACAATGGTTATTTCCAGGAGGCAAGTGTGGCCGACAAAGGTGGAGGGGTCATTCCAGGAAGGTCTGGCCCACTCCAGCCAGCCCAGGGTTCATTCCTTCTGCCCCTTGGACCCGCCGTGCTTAGGCCCGTCCCCCCAACTCCCCGCCAGGTACTTTCCTAGGTAGTTCTGTCTGCCTGGAAACCTCTCCACATGTTCCTACCCTCTGTTCTCTCAGGAACACTGAGTTTTCTACTGGATCTCCCTTCTCTGACCCTGCAAGGTGTAAGGTGACAAACTATCTCCGTTTGCTGGAACTGAGGGATTTCTCAGGAGACTAGAATGTGCTGCTAATATGGGGCACAATCTGGGCCAATTGGGATGGTTGGTGACACTGGGTATGTTTCCCCTGATGCTTTCCCTTGGTGACACTCAGGACACAGAGAATTGCACATCCCCTGTCTCTGTTCTTGTTACAAAGATGTGACCGTTGTATGAGGCCAGTCCTGGTACAGGCATCTGCCGTGCCCTGTGCAGCCGGCACAAAGCAAACACTGGCAAACGCTCGCGTGGAAATGTGGTCCTTGAACCCCCTGGAGAAAGGAGTAGGTGTTTACCAGGTAGACAGGGAAGGGGTGGAGCCCTGGTTTCAGGGCACTGCCCAGCACGGTGTGTCTGAGCAGGGCTGTCCTCGCAGCCGAGGAGACACGGGGAAGCAGAAAAGAGTCAGTATAAGGAGAGCCACAAATACACCAGACTGCAGAGCTGGCACTTGTCTCTGTAGCCTGTGTTAAAATATTGGATAGTTCAAGCAGGGGATTACATCTGAGTTTTTAAATATTCTCTCATGGCACTGTTGGGTGGAAAACTGTGAGGAGGCCCTTCAGCTACGGTGGTACCAGAGAGGGCGCAGGGGATGGAGTAGAATCCAGAATGTTCAAAGGCTGATCTATACTGACGACTTAAGCGTGGGAAGCTGGCAAAGGAGACGGAGGAGAGCAGGGTTGCGCCCAGATCTCTCATTGGCCAGTGGAGAAAACAAGACAAGGACCAGGTCTGCGGCGCAGCAAAGATGTGTGGTTCACGCCGTCTCTATGCGACACGTCCAGGTGGCCGGTCGTGCTTAGCTCTGTGGTTTGCAGCTCGGGCTGGAGTTCTGGACCACAGTGACATTTAATTACCCTCAGTAATTGGTTGTTAATTAAGGCAAGGAGTGGAGGAAATTGGCCAGGGACACTGCGGGGAGAGAAGAGCGCCCAGGGCTGGGCCCTGGAGAGCAGGAGATAATTCGGAGGCTGCGGAAGAGGCTCAGAGAGCAGGAGGAGATTTCAGGCACTGGCCATCTTGGTCTTGCTCTGTGCACCTGCAGTTGGAGGAGGGGAGGGATCAGGGTGGGTGGCCCAGTGGAGGCAGCCAGGCTGGGGTTCCCCGCAAGCCCCCCAACCCCAAGCTCACCACAGGGAGTACTTCCCATGCCCCCAAGGGGCCACTGCAGATGACATTGCTGCTCATCGCTGCTAGGCAAGAGCAATGGGAGGCCCCCAGCCTGGCAGCCCGCCTGCTTCCAGAGCTGACTGCATATGGCGCTGGGCAGGGGCAGGGCCTGACCAGCCTTCAGCTCTGAGGCTGCCTCTGACCCTGATAATCTGAGTCTCTGACCTTAGATTCTGGGAAGTCTGGAACAGGCCACCATCTGGGGGTCCTCTGTAAAGTTCCTAATCATCATTTCAGTGAATCTGCAAATATCCATTGAGCACCTGCTTTTTGTTAGGTGCTGGGAGAACAAAATGGAGCTGGCTCCTGGCCTGCAGGTGCCCTGGGAGATACACATTAATGGAATGAGCACACATTGGCAATTAAAAACTGTGATACACACTAAGGTGAACAAATGGGTTCTCAGCATTGGCACGCCGGGGCGAGGGAATGAATCGTTGAAGACGTGGCATGTTGGCTGTGTGGGATCTGGCCAGGGAAGAAAGGGGCAGGCATGTCCCATGGAGGAACCCGCAGGTGTGCCCACTGCCAAGACTGGCCGGACCAGAGTTTGGAAAGGTGCCAAGGGAGATGAAGTCAGACGCAGGCTGGGACTGGGCCACTCGGGGTCCCACATGCCCAGGGAAGGGGTAGATTTTATTCTGGATGGAAGGAGGAATCCATCCAAGGGGGTCTAGAAGGTACATGGCATGGTCTGATCTACATTTATAAAAATATGTCAGGATCACACGTTTAAGCAGGACTCATTTTCTCTGATGCCCTACACAATATTGGAGAGTTTTACTAAGCTTTGCAACATTACTTTGACAGATGGGTAGGAACTGTGGGAGGATGTGACAAATCATTTGAAACATCAGCTAAGGTTAAAACCATCACTAACCACTTTTTAAAAAATTGTCATTTCAAAAGTAATAGCTGCCGCCATGCATGCATGGGGAACCTGAGGCCTTGGGGCCACACGTAGCCTTCTGGTTCCTTGAGTACAGCCTTTTGAATGAATCCAAATTTTACAGAACAAATCCCTTTATTAAAGTTTGGATTCGGTTGAGGGGCTGTGCTTAGGCAGCAAGTTGATTTAATCAATTCAAAGCCATCAGGTTAGTGAGGAAAAACTCAGAGTTCTTCTACAGTCCTTTAAGCAAAATGGTCCTTCCTACAAATGCAATTGAGTATGCAGGGGAGTCGAGCAAGTGTTGCTTTGGTCAGTTTGGTGTGCCTAAGTACAGGGGTCTTCCCTGGGGCTTCCTATCTGCGCTGGGGCAGATAAGCATCTCCCGATCAGGCCCCGCCAAGCTTCTGTTAGCGAGACCCTCTTGTTCCCACTCAAGGGTCTCTTTTATCTTGATCCAGCACCAGAGGTGTAGCTATTGTTCCATTCGTAATCAACAGCAGAAAGCTGTAGAGATGCTTGCAGCAGTGACAGGGTTAATCTTTCTGCTGTCTTCCTCCTGAATGAAGTATCTAGTTAATCCCTTAATTCAGCAAGTGAGGCTTTGGTGACCAAATCTACGGGTCACATGTTTGATCCTGGCCTGGTCAATTGACCAAGGCACATCCATCCCTGGTTTTGCTGGAAAGAGGCTGTCTTAGACTGAAACTGTCACACTGTAAGAGACAGAAATCCATTCCAGCTGAGATACAAGGGCATTCACCGTAGGGATACAGGGGAATCTTCAAGAGCCTGATTGCAGGGACTGAGACGTCACAGCCATGCTGGCTCCCCCAACCCTGCCCCCTGTAGCCTCTGCCAGCTCTGTTACCCCCTCTGAAGCCCACTTCCTCTGCTGGCCTCCTGACTGCACCCCAGTGTAACTTCATCTCCCATGTGTTTTGGCAATGCCAGGGTACCAACTCTGAATGCCAACTTTATATTAATTTCTTGTTACTGAAGTGAAATCCACATAACATAAAATTAACCATTTCAAAATGTACAATTCAGTAGCATTTAGTACATTCACGATGTCGTGCAACAGCCATCTCTTCTTAATTCCAACACATTTTCATCACCCCAAAAGAAAATCCCATACCCATTAAGCAGTCACTCTCCCTAAGCCCCCTCCCCTCAGGCCCTGCCCATTACCAATCTGTTTCTGTCTCTGTGGATTTGCCAGTTCTGGAATTTCATATGGATGGAATCCTTTAATGTGTGCTCTTTTGTGACTGGCTTCTTTCACTTGGCGTAATGTTTTGAGGCTCATCCACATTGTAGCACGTGTCAGCATTTCATTCCTTTTTATGGCTGAATACTATTCTATTGTATAGATATGCCACATTTTGGTTATCCATTATCGGTTGATAGACCTGAATTGTTTTCTCTTTTTTGGCTCTTGTGAACAACGTTGCTGTATACATGCATTTCAGTTCTTTTGAGCATATACCTAGGGGTGGGTTTGCTGGGTCATAGGGTCATTCTGTGTTTAACTTGTTGAGCATCCAAGTGAGGTTACAGCACCAGGGCCCTACACTGCATGCCAGCTTTCCCAAAAGTCTCAAATTCCGAATTCCTTGGGCAGGGAATCTAACTGGGCCAGAGGGAATGCAGTCAGCTTGCATGTATGGCAAAGGTGGGGCAAGGGGGGAGATGAGGGGCCACAGACTCCATGGGGTGCCCCGGCAGCACTGCGAGAGGATCTGCAGCCAGCAAGACAAGAAGGAAGCAGCAGGCATCTCTAGCCGGACAGGGAACTCCCTGGAGCCACCTGTGGCTGCAGGAATCCAGTTCTCCATCTTTGACTCAGAGGAGTTGGTGGTGATTTTCAAACACCTTGCTTTCATAATTCACTGTGTCACAAAATTTTATTTTACTGTTTCTAAAATGCCACAATAAATTTGTAACATTACCATAATAATCCAGTTGGATGACCATTTTCAAGTCATTCCAAATGAACGAGACAAAACACTCAGCAATTTTATGGGAAATTGCTCTCTGCATTGTACGCCTGTAAATAGTGCACATTAATAATGCAGCGCTGAGGCTCACACATTACCCAGGATGAGAGACGCCTCTTAGTGCAGCTGAGTGTGATGAATAATTAATTTCTTTGCCAATATGAAAAGTTATATTCTGTTAGGAAAACACACTGACATTTTCATTCCTGACAGATACCCCCTCTGTGTTGGAATAATAAAGACCAAATTATTCTTCCTCAAACAGGGGATTTACGTATATGTCGCAGTGAAAACCACAAGCTGCTTGACACAGTGAATCACTTGTAATTATTTAAAAACTCTTCTGAATATGTAGTTCAATCTGAATGTAGAGTCTAGTTGCTTAGGATGGGAAGGGCTCAATCATTTGCCTCAAATGCACAGAAAAAAGTCCTCAAAAATAAAACTTTGGAGTCCTTTAAATCAGCAGTTTTTTTTCACTATATAACAAATTAAAATTTACCACTCACATAATAACAACCAGTAACTATACTTTAAAAATCCTTAATATCTTAAAGGTCAACCACAACTAGGCAATACTATATTTTTTGGAGGGAGCAAAAAAATATTAAAGAGAAAGATTTCCCTCAAGCCATTATGAACTCTGTGAAATATGATTCTTAACATTATATTTTACAAAAAGCCATAATCCCTTTTGCCATCCTCCCTCTGTTACCTTCTTAAGTTAGTTCCAGTTATTTTTTCCATTATCAATATTCTGACCATTTTATGCAAAAACCTTTGCATTTTCAAATACTTTCTTAGGTTAGATTTCTAGAAGTGGAATTAGAAGTTCGAAAGGCATGGGCATATCTAGTACCAAATTATTTTCAAGGAAGGTTGGAATAATTTATAACCCTACCAACAGTATGAGAGAGAGTTCATTTTAAAAAATTCTCATGATTGTTTGGCATTTTCAGTTTTGAAAAATTGTTCATGGTTTAGGGGAGGGGTGGGGAACCTCTTCATGTTGCAAGGCCACATTAATTTAGCTGTAATCAAATAAGGCCACATTCAAGAAACTTCAATTGGATATACCTAAAAATGTACATTATTTTGTAAAAATCTAACTACTATGTACTTAATAATTTCAAAAAATGAAAACTATTTGTTAATTTTAAAGTTAACTAACCTTTTAATGACTTTCTTGTGTCTGCTTTTGTTGGAAAGCATTTGACTATTTGGTTGCAGCATGGAGGTCCACAGTTTCAGATGATCTTCTAGAAGGGTATCAGTCATTTGTGACCTTAAGGGCATCTCGATTTGGGTTAGGTAGGAGAATGTGGATTCACAGCAATAAATAGTTGAAAAGCAAGAAAGCATTTTGGGGGCATGTTGTCAAAGGATGGGTATTCTACTGCATTTTTCCATATTTCTATTGGATCTTTCTTAGCATCAAACGACTTTAAAAATGTCATCTACTGAGAGCTCAATCAATTCCAGTTCTTTAGGTGCCTTGGTGACATCAACTAAGTGAGGCTGAAATACTAATTTGAGTGTGATGTCATGATTCTCAAAGTCAGTGAAACTTTCATTGTATTCTCCAATTAATAGGTCTGTAACAGCTACGTATTCTTCAAACAATTCACATATATCATCCTGCTCATCATGACCTTTGCTAACTGAGGAAAATGCTCATCTGAAATTTCTGAAGAAGCGTTTTGAAAAAAAGATACCCTTTTTCAAAATGCTTGGATTTTTTCCCCCACATATCATATATAAACTTAGTTTTACCTTACAAAGAAATATTCAAGTTGTTTTGATTTGACATGATATCACACAGAAATACTGCATTCCTACAGAAATCTTTCAATAATTCACATTGCTGATTCTGTTCTTCATAAAGTTTAACTATTTGTTCTTGAAGAGTTAAAGTTTTAGCTAACACCTGTCCCTGCAATAGCCAATGTACTTTAGAATGATACTAAAAATCCACACTCTGAACACCTCATCCTTCAACTTTAGCACGTTAGGAAACTGATGTGTGGCATTTGCACAATATAGTTAATAATACTTATAACTTGTTGCAAAATGTCACTTAAAATAGTAGCTTTAGCACAGAGATTCTGTTGATGCAAGTTACAATGAAAAGAAATGAGAGCATCTGGATCTATTAATACTTTTTTTATCTGTCCAATAAACACTTCATGTTTTCCTGTCATGGAAGGTGCACCATCTGTACATACACTCACTAAATTTACCAAATTCAGTCCAACTTCATGACATTTGTCTTGAAAGCTGTTGAAATTATCTATTCCCCGTGTTCTGTTTGCAAGAGTGCCCAAAGCGAGTAACTCTTTGTAGCAAAGAAAGTCTTCTGTTATGACCCAAATGAAGTATAAAATCTGTGCTGAGTCAGTCATATCAGTTGATTCATTCAAAGTGATTAAATAATATATATTTTCCTTTTGAAGTATTGCGTGAAGTTGTTCCGTTGAGTTGAAGGCTAATTCATGCTATGGATCAGTTACGGTTCCTGTTGAAAGAGGCAATTGTTTGTACTTTGAAACGTTGCCAGACTCTAAGCATCCTACAACTTCGACAATGCATTCTTTCACAATTTCTACAGCACTGAATGGCTTCCTTTTTTTCCCAAGCAGATAAACTACTTTGTAAGTTGCTTCAGTGGCATTATTTCCATGTCTTATTGCTGCTTGAAAGAATAGTCTTTGCTTTTGCTTTTTGTCTTTTAATTTCTGCAATACAACCTTTTGTACCTCTCCCTCTAATCGAAAATATTTGTGGTTCTTATGAGTGTTGTAATGCTGATGAACATTGAATTTCTTTAATGTTGATATTGCAGTATCACAAAGCAAGCAAATAATCTTATCTTTAGCAGAAACAAGATAATATTGCAATTCCCAATCTTTATTAAAAAAATCTATTTTCTTCCTTCAGTGTTCTCTTAGTCTTCTTTGACATGATGGGCTGTTAAGAAGACAGAATTAAACAATACAGTTGAGCTGTGCAACTATTCACAAATTCCAGTTCACACAAAGACACGGTGCACCATTGTCAAAAGCTCACAACAGACTGGCATACTCATCCGCCATAAACTCTCACCAACCAGCCTCGTGCGGTAGTGGCACCAGTCAGGCAGGGGAAGTTAGAACTAAATCATGAATATAGCAGCCGTCAATTTAGCTCTTATGACTTATGAATGTTCTAATTGTGTAGGTCAATCTGGGAGGATTATTTCACTGAAACTTATTTTATTCTTTGGTATTCTAAATATGTTTGTTTTAAAAATAAAATAAAAATATAAAAGATGAACAAAAATGTATTAATAAAAATAAAAGGATTTATTCTGTAAAATTTAGATTCAGTCACAAGGCTGCACTTAAGGACCTAGAAGGTCACATGTGGTCTTAAGATTGCAGGTTCCCTGCCCCTGGTTTAGGGCATAGAATTGTACTTTATTGTTGTTTATATGATTATTTATAATCATACATTATTGTTAGTTAATTATGCTTTGGCTATTAGCAAATATTGCCCAAATATTTATTAGTTATTTGTATATATTTGATCATACATTTGCCCATTTTATTGAAGTTTTAATGCCTTTCTATTAATGTATATGAGCTATTTAAATATGGATACTTTCTTATTCATATTTGTTTAAACTACTTTTTAAAGTTAGAAGTCTGACTTTTAGTTTTATTTATAGTATGCTTTGACACATACAACTTTACATTTTTATGGATTCAACTAGACTGATGACTGTCTTTGAAATAAATGGTATTTTTTGAACTTGGAGAGTCCTATGACATTTGTGGATTTTAGGAATATATTTAATGTGCATTTCTAAAATGTTAGCACTTATATTTTTTAAAGCATATTTTTCTCTAATCTAACTGAAATCTATTGTGCAGTATGTTGTTAAGTCTGGATTTAAGTTGTTCTTTTTACAAATCATTAGCAAACAGACCAAGCCATTTGATGAACAAGGATTCTATTTCTACATGATTCATATTCCTTCTTCCTAAAGGGCTGCATCTTTTTCTCTAGTAAAGTTTGCGTGTGAGCTATTTAATGGACTGTGTTGCCATGCTTGTCCACATGAAGCTAATTTTATCACTGTACCTCTATTATAAATTCTAATTGAAAACAAAAAAGCAGACCCCGCCATGGGGAAGCCAGCCGTGCCAAGCACAGGTGATGTCACAGAACATCAGCATCAGACTGTCAGGGTGATGGAACGAGACCAAAACCACCCCATAGTGTGTCTGAACACAGACAAGTCAAAGAGCATTGTGCAAACCACAGAATGACAAACACCCCCTCCTGGCTAATAGGAGTGACCACTGTCTCTTCAATCCCAGCTTTAGCCTAGCTGGGTGGTGCTCTGTCTTGATAAGATTTCTCATAATGTGCAGTCATAGAATTGCCCTCGCATTCTGACAGCGCCCAATTCAGAGCACTTAGCCAGGAAAAAATTAGACTAACTTGAACTCAGTGTCTAATCTGGCTTTAAACTGCATTTGATTTAAGCTTTTATAGAATCGCTTTAGGGGGTCCTCAGTCTTTGGGATGAATTCTCCGTTCCTCTGATTTCTGGAGCCCCGTGCCACTGGCTTCTCTCTAAGACCTCTGGGTGTGGGAGGACCGGGGAACCTGTGGTGGTGGAAGGAAGCTCTTGCTTGAGGTGCAGTAGGTCTGGTGTCCCCCAGGGTAAGGTTGTCCTTGTCTCATCCCTGGGCATTCTGCTGACAGCTAGAGCTGACAGGCTCCGTCCTGCTCTCTCTCTGTACTAGTCAGGGCCCTGTTTTATGCACGGGTCTCCCCTAGTCTCTCGACTCCCCTGAGTTTCTGCCAAGTCCAGCTGATGCTGGAGGATCCTGCTCATCCCGCTACGATGGGTCCTCTCAGGCCTATCCTGGCCTCCTGGGAACTGAGGGAGGCTCAACCATTCAGACCTACAGCACTCTCTCTGTCTGTGCTCCTCGGCCCTCTGAAATATGTCGGGCTACCCCTGTTTGTCTAGTATACCTTCTTCTTTCAGTCCAGTCTGGGAAAAAGAAATCAGAGCTGCAGTAAATATAAACTGCTCCCACTGGTGAGGAAAAGGGACCAATCACTCTCCTTACATCAAATTCAATGGCATCATAATAGTAATAATGGCCTAATGGGCCTGGCCTGGCTCTTGGTTATGCTAATCCTTCCTTACAATCATGCCTGGCCTCGGAGAGAGCACTAGTCCCGTGAAATTCTATTTTGAATTTCATAAGCTGAAATTGCTTTCTTTTCTTTGGATTCCCTCTGTTTTCATGTTAATTCCACCCCTGCTATTTCTCTGGGAGCCAAGGCAGAAGGATGCCATACTCAGGGGAAGACAAAAGGAAAAAGCTTTAATAATTTCAAACTCCTCCTCCCATTCCAATCACCCTTTGTTCCCCGTGGTGAGGAGGGTCTGCTAGGGTTTGGGGCTAGAGCAAGTATGAATGTCTTCCATGCCAAACATCCCGAAGTGGTAGCAAGTCATTATGTTAAAGTTAAAAGGAGGGGGCAAAGAAAACAGCCCTGTTTTTCTTCTTTTTCAATTTGGAAAGTTTTATTTTCCTAATTTATGCAAGAGATTTTTTCTCTATGACTCTGAGTATGGTTAGCCTATGAATTCTTAATAAACATCAGTAATCAAGGACCTATGTTACCTTATGGAAATTAGCCACAGCAGGTGCTGGTGATGAACCACCCAATACCCCCCCGACACACACACACCTGAGTGTCCCTGGAGCTTCAGTAGCCAGGTCCCTGCCCACTGACAGCTTCTTACTTGCATCTCACTGCTTCCCAGCCCATGGGCTTGCTTGGCACTGTGGGCCTTGCTCAGTTCAAGCTCAGGGAGCCCAGAAATTCCGCAGGATCCAGTACCCCTAGGATAAACCCTCCACAAATGAGGGGTGAGCGTTATGGATAAATGTCCCAGCTTACCTTCCATCATGGACAGCCCTGAAGCACATTCTACCTGGTGATGAGGGTTGGTCCCTGGCTGCCTAGTGCTGCCATGCTTAGCAATGCATCCTTTATGTGATTTCCTCGCTCCTCTGTCCCACCTCCTCTGTCCCTCCCTCATGCATCCCAGAATGGCCCCCATGTCCCCTTCCTGTATTCAAGTCTTCCTGATGGGTCTGCCTTTAGGGCATCCCAAACTAAGAAATTAGCTGGCAATTAGTACCTGTCCACGCAATTGATGAGTGACACACTGAGCTTAAGGGATTTGGGCAGTGGTTTCCGTCGTCGGGGGGATGGGAGAGTGACCCGGAACTCTGTCTTCATGAAAATGTTTATGCAGAAGTCAAACCCATAAAGCAGAAAAGTGTGCTTGAGAAGGGTCTGAGAGTGAACTGCAGCCCACCACCATCCACTCCCCAACTCAGGGGTCATCTGGGCAGTTCTGGGGATGCACGTGATTGCTGTTCTGTCATTGGTTTCCCTTCTGTTATCCTGCCCGGGCAGTGAGGGAGAAGGGGGGTTTGACCTGGGGGAAAGCCTGGCTGGGTACAAACGTGCTGTGTCTTCCGGGTCACAATTCTCAGGTCGTGAGTGAGACTCCAGGTGTCTGGGTGGAGTGTGGAAAATGATGGATACCGTGTCTCATATGAAAGTGTAGCACAAAAAGAGATGTTTTAAAGAAAATAAAATGGTTTAGGTCTATGTAAAATATTTTTTCATCTAAATTTTTCACACCTTTAGAAATAGTCATTTCCTGTGACTTTGTCATCATATGAAAGATCTCATGGGATCCCCCATAAGGAGACCTCAATGTGCTTCTTTTCTGAACCTTCCTTTTAACTTTGAGTTTCTTCTACTCTGACCTCGAGAACCTACCTCCTCATCCTATGTATTTTCACTGTTACTACACTTGCTTGGATGAACCCAGGCTGTGATGTGAAATGAAGTCTGCTTGAGGGAACGCTCCTTACTGAAAGATTTGGGGAAGTTCAAAAGAAGGTCTTTGCACCTCCATGGTGGTGCTTAGATAACTGGCCCTTCTTCAAAAGGAGGAATCTATGAAAATTTGGAGATGCACGAACATTTAGAAACCCAGGAAAATGCTTCCTTAGCCACAAACGTGGTTTTTAGAGGAGGCATCCCATCCTAACGTCTGATGAAGCAGGAGTACCTGACCAGGACAAGAGCCTCAGGATTCGTCACGGAGAACAATCCTGTGTGCACATTCATAAGCTGCCCCCTTTCTGGATTTTTTAAAAACTAGCTGCTTGTTTAGAGGAAGGATTTGATGTGCATGTTGCACTGGATAACAGCTGCCACTGCAAACGCAGGGGAAGGGAGACGTTCCTCCAGCGGGCAGGGGAGGTGTCGTGCCTGTGAGCCAGGCATGAGGTCTCCTCTGGCCGGGACTTACAGTGCAGGGTCATGAAGGCAAAAGAACATTCTCCACAGCTGCCTCAGGAGCAGAAGAGTGGAGCTGTGGATGGCAGGCATGTGGCCTCAAGAACAAAGAGGGCCACCCACATGCTTGAAAAGCAGGTCACGTTGCAGGTTGGCTGGTCTAAAGAGAAAAGCTCAAAGCGCTTTGTCTCTCAATTACAAATGACTCCCCAAAGACAGACAGGGCTGGTAACATTCATCTTTGCTGCCTACACCAAGCATCACTGTTTTCTTTTCAGTAAGACACCGTTCCATGAACGTTTATGATTGAAAGGGAGAGGGCTAAATAATTCACAGAGCACAGAAGGGCTGCCTGTTTTTCTTCTGGGCTTTCTAGAAAAGGGAGCTCCGGATGGCATCGAGGTTGGCTTTGGGAATAGACAATTCAGAGAGCCCCAGAAAAAGACTGCAGAGTGAATGTGTGTGTGTTGCATGTGTATGTTGTGTGCTGTGTGTGTGCATCTGTACATTGTATGTGTGTGTATGTGTGTGTGGCAAATTTAAGTGGTGCCAAAGTTCTGCTGGCCGAGTCCATTATTATTAGTACTCTGCTTGCCTGAAGCCCGAACACACTCGGGGAGCTGGAAATGGTGGGAATGTTCCTTTGTTGCTCCTGTCTCCTCCCCTTACAGACTGTCCGTGTCTACCCTATACGCGTGCCCAGGAGCCCTCTCTGGCTAGGTCCCTACTCATTTTCTTTTCCACATTCTCCCACCGGAGTCCCAGCTTCAGCCATCCCCACTCCTTGTGGACCAGGACTGCACGTCCTGCTTGCATTTTGTGGTCAAGCCTGGCAGTCACGTTGCCCTGGGTCCTCGTGTTCGGAGTCGAGCATTACAAGACACACGTGTCATCCCCTTGATACTGATTGCCTCCTAATGGCTTAGCTCATATGTGACATGCAGAAGGGGCCTGTCCTTTAGAGGTGAGAAAGTGAGGAGAGAGAGGGGTTAGTGGAGAACCCCATTTCCCTACCCCATGGTGCACACGTATGTATGCACAAATACCCCAGCAAGCACAGACTTCCCTCCACATAGAACACAACTCGAGTTTCTTTCCCAGATTGGTTTCCCAGGATGGCACCTGCCTCCTGTGCAGCTGGGTGTGGTGACCTCAGCTCTACAGGGGCCGAGGGGCAGCCGGATCCTGGGGGTCTTGGTTGATGCCTCGGCTCCCTCCCTGGAAGGAGCTGGTGCCACCACCCATTTTTGAGAGGGTTATTGGTCCTTCCAGCACAGCTCTGCTTCCCCCAAGAAGCTCGGCCACCGGTTCAGGCATCACCTCCCTTAGGCCAGGTATGCCCTGATCCTCGGATATGGGCAAAGTCCCGGAAGCAGCAGCCTTTAGTCTAAAGCAGAAGCTGTGGGCTTGTTTCCGCACTTAAACAATGTCCTCCTCCTCCCACTGTCCTCGTTCAGTCTCTAAACCTTGACTCTCTGATGGTGACTAAGGTCCCAAGTAACATCCTTCTCTAGAGTCTTTTAGAATCCTGGATGCCGGGAGCCCGACTTGGCTGCTGCATTGCTCACTGTTGCTTCTCTTTGTGGGTACAATTGGCAGGAAACGGTCAGTTTTGCCACAAGCAAAGTAAACGGGTGAAAAGTTTTGCTGTTTAAATGCATAGTGGTGGCCTGGGAAGCCTTCTGCTCAGGAGATTTTCCTGATTTGCTCTTCAGTCCTCTGACCGCATGTAGCCTGAGCTGTCGAATCCATGGACACTTAAAGGGACTGCCAGTTGGACGGGAAATCCAGGTGCCTCGTCCTCATGCTAGAGCTGGTATCACATGACCCACCCCGCCCTCTCTGAGAATAAAGATTCTTTCACTCCATTGGCTTGTTTCACTCCATTTCCTTTTACTACGTTGGCTTGTTTCACTCCATTTCCTTTTACTACGTTGGCTTGTTTCACTCCACTTCTTGTTTCTTCTGCCCATTGTCTTGATATGCCTGGGGAATGTAGAAGATTTTGTAGGAAACATTGAAACTAAATTTCATCTCAGGTCACTGGCATTTCTGAAACATCACTGACTTCTGAAAGTCCATAGCTCTTGCCTAAAAATGGCATGGCTCTGACTCGAGGGTGTGTAGCCAGCCCAGGGTATAGACATGTCCAGCTGTTGGCAGTCTCTGGCCACAATTCGAGTATGTAGGAAATAGGATTTAGTTTGTTTTCTAGGTTCAAATTAATTTCTCCTTGGATCCTCAGTTCCATTGGAGTGAAGAAAACAGTCTCAGTCTACTTGGGCCTCCCATCGCTCTCGGAGATAGAATGGAGGTCCTTTGGGAATAACATGTCACCAAGTGTTACCAAGTGCAGGTGGGACTGCAGGGCAGGGCTCTCTAGATTTGGGCCATCAACCCACGCAGCTGGGCCCTCAGCTGCCCTCAGCTGCTGGTCTGCACAGGTCTCTGCTGAGAAACAGAGCAGGCTGGGTACCATCAGCTGGGCCAGAGTGCTGCTGGGAGCTGGCCTGGGTGTCCTGCGGAACAGCATCTCACTGAGCATCCGCATCAGACAAGGCCACTCCATGACCTTCAGACAGGCCCGCTTCATAATCATGCCTGAACTGAGACAAAGCATGAGTGTGGTACATGCCACAGAAGTGACCAAGCAGCTTCTGTCCTGGGGAGCTTGAGCCTCATTTCACTCCTTCCTCCTCCCAGATAAAAGACATCTGATCAGAGAATTACATCTGCTTCCTGCAAGCATCCAATCCAGATCAACGTCCCACTGCCTTGAGCCCTTCCCCAAATCACCCAACACAAGCCCACACTCTGTGACAGGTCCTTCCAACACCTCTTATCTGGGCGCCCCACGGTCCCCCTGTCTACCGCAGTGTGCCAGTAAACTGACTGTTTCAACTACAGGTGTCTCCTGATAGTTTGGCTGTAGGGTGTTGGCATTGCTGCCACGATCCACCTGTCTAGCCACCTGGCCCCTTCAAGAGTAGCCCACGCACCACAATGGGGGAGGAAGCATGCTTCTGTTTCACTGCCCCCCATGGGCACAAAACCACTCCATGGCTGCCCAGCGCCCTACCTGCCCTGACCCAGCTGGCAGCACCTGCTCTTAGCCCCTCCCAGGGACCCACCTGGGAGCAGGACCCTAGCTGCTCCATCTGAGAGCCACCAGCATTCGCTCTTTCCACTGCTTATCCTTCTTTTCCCAGCCCGGAGGATTTTCCTGTCTCTGCAGAAAGCCTACTCATATTTCTCAAACATTTTGTCCAAGCACTGAGCCTTTTCTGGTGTTCTAAGGGCTTAGAGTTTTAAAGAGAAGCTTTATTCATTTTGATTTGTTTTGTTCATGTATGACTTTTGCCCTGTGCTGTTCCTCCTCTTCCTCTCAAGGCTATAGATCCACTTGAATGGGGCTAGGAGAGGGTAGGGAAAGGGATGTGGAAAACATGAAGGTAAAGGAAAAAAAATGTGCATCTGTAATTTTATTTCAATTAGACAGAATCTCTTCATTGCTTACAGGCTTTGCTTTTGAAGGTTGAATTAAAAACAATCAGTAGCAATCCAGGAAAGTCAAACTCAAAAGCAGAGAGTAGGAATGTGGTTGCCAGAGGGTGGGCGGTGGGGGAAATGAGGAGATGTTGGTCAAAGGGTACAAAGTCTCACTTATACAGGATGAATAAGGTCTAGAGACTCAACGTGCAGCCTGGTGGTTATAGGTAACAGCACTGTATTGTATAGTTGAAATTTGCTAAGAGAGTAGATCTTAAAATATTCTCACCACACCCCAAAAAAACCATGTGAGGTGATGAATATGGGTAATCAGTGTGATTGTGGTAATCATTTTACAATGTATAGGTATATGTTATAAAAACATCATGCCATACACCGTAAATATACACAATGTTTATTTGTTAATTGTACTTCAGTAAAACTTGGGGAAGAAAAAGACATGAAAGTAATAAAAATGCTAACAGAGAAAACAATAAAACCAGTAGCAAACGCTTAAGATGAATGGAATCTTAAGAAAGCCTGACTTTAGATCAGCCAAGAGATGCCAATATGTTGTGTCTATTGATTAAAAATGATGTTGACTAAATGCCCAATTCATGAGGGGATTAAGAAAATGTGGTGTTTATATACTATGGAGTACTACTGAGCCATGAAAAGGAATGAAATAATGTCTTTTGTAGCAACTTGGATGGAATTGGAGACCATTATACTAAGTGAAGTATCTCAGGAACAGAAAACCAAACACCACATGTCCTGTCTAATAGCTGGGAGCTAATCAGTGGGCACATATGGGCACAGAGATGTAAAGGTCATTGGAGATCAAGAATGGGGGAGGGGAGGGCTAAAAACGTACCTATCCGGTACAATGAACTCTATTCAGGTGATGGGCACACTAAAAGTCCCTATGTAAGCATTAAAAAGGTATCCACGTAACAAAAACACTTGTACCCCCTTAATATTTTGAAATAGAAAAAGATTTAAAGTGTTGAACAGACATGAGTTATGCAAATATTCTGGCCATGCCTTTTGAAATGGAAGGGAAATAATTTTTTCCAACAACTTTTTTAATTTCTTAAAAAAAAACTAGTGGGACAAAAAATTCCAATTTGAGGAAATTGGCCCTAGGCACATACATATTTGTAATTTAAATTGAAAATACAGTGGGTCAGTCTGCTGGAACCACACACTAGAAGAAGATCAGATTCACAAGCCAGGGAGTCCTGTGATGTGGCCAAACACAGGGGCACTTTCCCGAGTTCTTGGGCTGTAAGTGGTGTGTCAGGAGTGTTCCTGGGTGTTCTAGATGCTCCGCTGAAAGGAGTGTCCTGTGACTTTGTGCCCTCACGTAGAGCTCGGGAGGGGCAGAGGTAGAGGATGTGAGCATGTGGTTCTGGAAAATGCCTGGAAGAGGTTTTTAGTATTCATTTTAGTGATCAGGAGAGTGAAAATCTTGTTCACGTAATGTTTTGTAATCCGCTTTGAAAGAGATTTAGTGATTGTTCAGACCCAACCTCAGGTCCCCTGTTGGCTAAGGGTCTTATTAGGAAAGATCTAGATATTTGAGAACTGGGCCTTCTAGGGGCTCTTCTCCCATCCTGGTTTTTTCCTGTATCTCTAACTCAGCTCATGTCAACAAAATGAATGCAAGTGTCTCTCTACTAAATTCCGGAGCCTTGATAGAGTGTGTGGTCACCTGTAGGAAGCTGCTCATGTTTCTTTGCCTGAAACAAGCAGCATTTATTCTTGCTGTCTTACTGAGAATCTCAGTGTTTAACAAAGACTCCATGAACATTTATTACATTCTTATGAAACCCAACATGTTTTTGCAAAATATTCTAAAATGAATCATAATTCACTTGGTAGTCTCTGTAATTGACCTCTGGCCGTGGGATCAAGGCCTCCAGCTAGGAAAATAAACACTTCAGCTGCCATCAGCAAGGAGCAGGAAGCCATTAGTCTGTCACAGTGTCCTATTTCATTGGCATCAGCTTGAAATTAATGGTGAATTACAATGAAATGCCAACAGGACTACTTATGTCATGTCCAATAACCACTTGGCCACCCTGGAGCCTGTGCAGCTGTGTCCCGCTGACACGAATTCAACTCCTTGGCATGACGCACTTCAAAGGCAAGTCTTTGCTCCCCCAATTAATAACAGCAGAGAAACGCTGATGGGCCCGTGCCAGGACATCTTGCACACTTGACAGGACATGTCCCTTCATTCACTCCCCTTCTGCACCGTCCACGTCTGGCTGTGTGGTTTGAAAACACATTGCAACTTCCAACTGTCCTCGAAGCCATTCTGCAAACTCACCTTGTACAATGCACATCTCCTGTCTGAGCACATAAAAACATTTAGAGGCGTTAAGTACTGAAGAGTAAGTTCCTACACGCCATATGGAATAAAAATAAAAGCAACACCAAACTGCACAACAATCCTGATGTGTACTCAGACATGTAAATAGCTTTTTTCTAGATTTCCTGATTTCTGGGTGAGTTACTCAAGCAAAATTGTCTCTTGATTCTGCTGCTCAGTTCTGCTGGCGTCCTGAACACATGGGAACCTGCCGGATGGACCGCCACCATCTGCTCTGGGTGACTGGCAAGTTCCTTTTAATACTTCAGCAAACAGGACCCTTTGGGTGGCTTCTAAGACAGATTTTTATTTTATAGTGAAGATATGTCCACTTTAATTGCCACTGCTTTTTAAAAATAATTATTGTTTTTCTCACTGTGACTGTTATATTGGGTCAATATAGAAAACTTATAATAATGAAAAACTAACTCTTGTAACTCTTACTAAACAAAGCTAATCATGGTTAATAGTTGGGTGAGCTTTGTATGTCACTTTTTCAGTGCAGGTTTTAGAGTGTTTTTGTCCACACTCACAGTAGACATGGTATAGCATGGTTGGCTTCCGGTGTCAGACAGGCTGAGTATGTGCCTCACTAAACCTTCCAGCAGTATCCTCTTGACTGAGTTTCTTAATTCCCAAAGGTTTGGCTTCTTAACCAGTGAAGTGGAAATAGTAATGCTGTCTACCTTAAAATAAAAGAGTAGATGGAAACTCAAAGGATCATTAAAAGGATGAAAAGAAAAAATATATATATATACGCACAGACACACATACATGCACATATGTATATATAGCACTTAGCACAAAAGGCACTTAAAAAATATGAGCTCTTTTGTCATTATGGATACAAGAATATACTCTGCCCTTTTCTACCTGTCATTATCACATAAGCCTTTTTTAATTATATGACATATTCCCAATACTATTTTTATGAGTACAGGGCAATCCACGTATTTTGCTCGTATTCATTTAATAAACATTTATTGAACACCTACTGCAAGTTATGTACCACACTGGTAGTGGAGATGGACAGATAAATAAAAAGCAAGCCTGCCACAGAGAATTCCTTCCTGGGAGGAAAATAGACACAGAGACAGACAATCACAGTGTGATGTGATCCTAGAATACTGGAGATTTGATGGAGAAATCCTGAGTGCTCACAGGGGAGGTGGGTCTCAGCTTTCTGCAGGAGATAGCCATACATACTTAGTTATTTCTCTAATGCTGGACATTACAGTTATTTCTATTTTTCCATTATTAAAAATACTATTAAACATCATTAAAACTAATATCTGGGGCATACATATTTTTATAAGACTGTTTTTCTTTGCGATAGAATCCCCAGAGTGGAAATTATTGCTAGTGCACTTTCAGAAGCAGTGTGTGATTTACTTTATTGTATTTCAAAGAGCATTGAGCAAAATAAGAACAACTCTGAAAACAATCTTGGCATTACTTTAATTTGCATTTCTTTGATTACTAGGTACACAGTGACCTTGTTTCCATATTTATTCATCATTTCTCTTTTTCTGTCTGTAAGTATCTATTAACATCATTAGCATGTTTACCTGTGGGATTTCTACTATTCTTATTGACGTTTATGAACTCTGTTTGTATTAAAATATTAGTTCTTTGCCTCTTACAGCTATTGCAAATAACTGTAAGAGTTATTTTTGTCTTCCTTTTAATTTTAATCATGCTTTTGTGGAACATACCAGCTCAAGGATGATAATAGGATTATAATAATAATAAAACTGTATTTCTTGAACCCACCTCACCCTCTATTGCAAAATCTTCTGCATGTTGGCTTCAGCCTTTTTTTCAGGCTGTTCTGGGCTCCAGGACCCTCCAAATGGAGACAATGGTCCATCTTCCCTGTGGGCACCACACATTGTCCTGCATGGGCTGATGCAGTCGGTGTGAAGAGAGGAACAGGCCTCTGTATTTGGAAAAAGCTCTACAGATGATTCTGGCACCTACTCCTAATTAAGAAACTGAACTGAATGTAAGAAAATTCACCAAGGATAATGTCAGATCCTGCGCTGAATAAGAAATCCAGTGACACCCATGAAACATGGCGGCATGACTTAGCTACTGCTGCACGTAAAGGACATTGGTGTTTCGGCCGAGAGGACACCAATAAGGGGCTCACAGAGAGATGTGGCTGCCAGAACTGCTGATTTGATGTCAGGCTAAGTGAAGAGCTCGGTGTTAGAGTGCGGGTGGTGACGGCTTCCACATAATAAACTTGTAAATACTTAAATTAATTAATGGCAATAAGGAGAAGCCTCAGGGTGCCCAATTTTGGCACAGTAGAAGGGAAAAAAAAAGAAATTTCTTTGTTGTCTGAGCAGCTTCAAGACGGAATGACTTGCCCTAGAAGGTAAGAGTCCCATCATTGAAGGTACTTGATTGGAGGCTGGAGGGCACTTAGCATGGTGGCCTCATGGAACACACCAGCATGAAAGTCAGTGAGTCTAAAGCCACTTCATCTCCTTCTTTTAAAACTCTAGCAGAAGAGTTTCTTTCACAGAAGGAGGTGGGTGTGGTTTAATAAAGCTCTCCTTGATTCCTTGTTTGGGATTCATTAACTACTCCTTCCACAATACATCCTACATTAGAATTATTTCTGGGATCAATGTCAGGCTCATTGAAATACAGTTTGCAAAGCCCACTTTATTCATATTTAGGGGGGAAATAAAAATGACAGTTACTCATTCCCAGTTCCCTTTACCCCTGGTCTCTGCGATCCCTCACGGACACCTCCTACTCCACGGTCCATCTAACACCCTCTCGTTGACTAGACAGTGCAAACCCAGTCCTTCCCATTTCTCGGGGTGCTTCCATGGCCTTTAGAACCCAGTGCAAGCTACTTGACCAATTCATGCAGATTTCCTTTAACTGTAGCCTGAATGCATGTGAAATTTGGGATAAACCAATCAGAAGCTTGGGGAGATTTGACGTCCAAGAATGTGTTCAGTGAAGGATTCCCCCAAAAAGGCCAAAGAATGCAATGTGCTAACAATAACCCTGAAAGTAGTAGTAGGGCTTCTTCAAGGAGGAGCAGATCTAGCACTTTCACCAGGTGCCAGGAAAATGAACTTGAACCTTCCCGGCGACCTGTTCCCAGGAGTATCCTGGGAGAGAGCTTCTGGGTGAACTTCCGGGTGCCGTAAAGCCAACGAGCAAGGTCTCCTTAGGGAGGTAGGAGGGTGGCTTACTACAAGGACTCGCGCATTAGCAGTTCCTAAAAGAATGATGTTTCCTGGAAGCAGTGGGTACTTCAGGTAGATTTTTAATCAGGAAGGTGTTAGGATGGTTTTCAGTAGAGTTAGGAGACGAGGAATAGAGGAAAGACAGACAGAGGGCTGGACTTGGAACAGGAGGAGCCCTGTGAGATGGAGCAGAGGGTGTGAGGATGTTGGGGAGGTGGGGGGAAGTTGAGGAAGTACGTATTTAATGATTTTTCCTCTAAGGAAGAAAATGCAAAGTATCTGAAAAGAGTATAGGGGCTGGATGATTTCTTAAAAAGAAAACTAAAATCTATTAATAATATGTGCTTTCTAAATATCAGACATCTATTGTAGTGGGTATAATTGTCTCCCCCCAAAACGTATGTTCAAGTCCTAACCCCTGGTACCCTCAAATGTGACCTTATTTGGAAATTGAGACTTTGCAGATGTAATCAAGTTAAGATGAGGTCCAACTGGATGAGGTCATACTGGGTTAGGGTGGGCCTTAACCCAAAGGCTGGTGTCCTTATAGGAAGAGGGAAACAGGGGCACACACACACAAAGAAGACACAGGTGAGAAGGCCGTGTGGACACAAAGGCAGAGATGGGAGTGAGGTCCACAAGCCAGTCATTGCCCAGGGCTGCCGGCGGCCCCCCGGAGCTGGAGAGAGGCTGGGAGCAGCTTCCCTCTCGGAGCATCCAGAAGGAGCCAGTCCTGCTGACACCTTGACCTTGGACTTCTAGACTTCAGAGCTGTGAGCAAATAAGTTCCTGCTGTTTGAACAATGGCCAGCCCGTCAGTGGTCATTGTTACCGCAGTCCTCGGAAACTAACACACCTGTTTGGCACTTTGCATGGTGACTATCCAAAATATTCGTGGTAGTGAAAGCAAAGAGAAACGGAGACAAATAAGAAAGAAATTTTACCAGGCGACACGGAGAGCTCAGCTGAGACAGGAAATGAGATGTCACTGTCAGCGTGAGTGGCCTTAGTGTTGGGTAATTTCATCTCATGCTCTTGCTCAGTGGGCAGCCAGCATAAAGAATGCAGATGTTTGGAATGTTCTGGAGCTGGCCTGGTAAGACAGACTGGGGAGAAAGAAAAGGGCGTGAGAGTTGGCTGTGTGGTCGTGAGTTTGGGGCTGGGCCGTGGGTCCAGGGCTGGCTGGGGGTGCAGGGTGGTGGGAGGGCGTCAGCACGAGCCTCCCTCGTCGGACTCACTGGCCCAGGTGTGGGAATACAGTGGGGCATTTTCCTTGGTTTTGCTGCCCAGGGACAATCGTCATCTGACTCCTTTCCTCCTCTGCTTAATGCCCCAGCCCCTACCAGCAACACATCACCTTACCCTCAAATTCTAGCATTTTCAGGACTGAAGGCCTGGGAACAGGAGGCTCCCAACAAGAACAAAATCCCTGCAATGGAACAGTCTGAATTTCTAATTAACAGCAGAAAAGTATTTTTATTTGGGGGACTTTTTGTCTAAATGCTTCTCCTTGGCTCAAAGCTTTAGGGGATAAAAGGGGCCCCCAAAGACTGTTGTCCCCAAAGGATTTGCTCTTCCATTTGTGTCTGCAGCAAGATAGAGAAAACACTGGTGATGAGAATGAGGAAGAGTGTGTATTCCAGATTTAAATCATTGTTTGCTGCTAAACATTTGTATTCTTGTGTTTTGTATTGCTAGGTACATAATTGGTAAGCATGCAAATTAGGCAAGATAATGAGCTGTAATTTCTTCGACTCTAGGGAGGGTATTTGTAATGAAAAGGGACAACTAAGCCGGATTATTCAAGGTACTGAATAACTCGGAGGAACGCGTTGCATGCTTCACTTAGCACCTGCGACAGTGGGCCTCGGCATTTCTGGGCCTTCCTTGCCCCATGCTAGCTTAAGCCAGTGTAGAAACAGAGCGAGCAAGCTTTGCTCAGGGGATAAAAAGAAACGCATCAGGGCAAGTCACCAGCAGCCTGGCCGTGGGTTTGTCTTATGTGCCCACTAAAAGGGCAAATTTTTTAATTTTTAAATTTCAGAATATTATGGGGGTACAAACATTTTGGTTGCATATATTGCCTTTGCACTGGCCAACCCAGAGCTACAAGCATGCCCATCCCCCAGACAGTGTGCTCCGCACCCATTATGTGTGAATATACCCATCCCCTCCCCACCCACCTGCCTGGCACCCGATGGATGTTACTTCCATGTGTGCACCTAAGTGTTAATCAGTCAGTACCAATTTGATGGTGCGTACATGTGGTGCTTGTTTTTCCACTCTTGTGATACTTCACTTTGAAGAATGGGCTCCAGCTCTATCCAGGATAACACAAGAGGTGCTAGATCACCATTGCTTTTTGTGGCTGAGTAGAAGGCAGCCCCCTGCTTAGGTGTAGCACACAGGGCCTGGGCTACTTTTATCAGCTGGGGTTCCAATAATGACAGTTCAATTTTCAGAGCCTTTGCAGTGTTATTTTCGTCTTGTGAGTTTATCTGGTGATATAGGAGCCCTCCCTGCTCCCTGCTGATGCTACCTGAGAAGGCAAAAGCTATTTCCCCAGGCAGACCTCCAAGTGTCCTTCAGTGGGGGAGGAGAGTCTCAGACTCGTGGGGCTGAAGAGGTTTCTTGGGTCATTTTATATGGCTGGGCCCCTTTTCCAGTTTCACCCACCTGCTCTGGTGTCTCCCCCTGAGAGAGGGGAAGCTCAGGCCCGAGGAAGAGGAGAGAGCCTCCCTTGGCACTTAGTGTTGGCAGGGCTCCCAGTGGACCCCCCTTGCCTGTAGTGTCACGCTGGGATGTTGTCAAAAGGACTCCCATTTTATTCAGGGGAGGAATGAGGCCACCTGCACTGCCTTCTGTTGCCAGTGTGGGGTGAGGAAGGGCCAGGTTTGGGTCACCTTCTCTGTTACGTGTGGGACATAAAACATCCTATTGCTGTGCTGTTCCTCTGCTTCCTGGTTCACTATTCAACTTGTCTTCTTAGCATCTTTCAGTGTTCTCCTTTGGTGGCCCCTTGAGTTGTCTCCAGAGTTTATAGTCATGCTTAGCAGGGAGGAGAGGGAGAAATGATTATATGCCATCTTGTCTGGGCAGGAAGTCCTCAGTATGTCTTTTATTTCTCCCTCTCTAAAAAAATTAGGAATATCATCCTAATTGCTTAAGGCAAGTTGATCATTTTCCCATGACTGCAAGTTGCTCTCCCACACAAGAGGGGAGAAGGAGAGACTTCCAGTGCACTTATGCCTGGCATACAAGACTGGTAGATCTATGGTCAGAAACAGTGGGTAAAGTCAAGACTTTTGTTGCTGAAACTCTAAAAGAAGTTGCCAGACCTTTAGGAGAGAGGAAAGTACTGAATGCTGGCTCCCTGAAAGCATCACTAAAGCAACCTGTTGATAAGATGAAGCTCAGTTTATTCTTTCAAACTTATCTCCTTTGATCCTCACTTTGAGGGAGGAAAGGAAGAGGTGGAGTGACTAAGATGCTTTTTTATGGGCTAATTCACTTTGCACTACACCTGTTGGTACACACCACTCCCACATCCAACAATTATACAGACACAGAAGAGGAATAAGAAGAGGCTCTATTGGATGTATAGTTCACTGGTATGTCAGGACAAGGAAGCTACAAAGCACTTACTCCTTACACATGTTGTATTATATGTCATTTACAGACACTCTCTCTTGTGCTACTCTCTGCAGAATGAGAGGTTGTAAACATAGCTACCAACCCAGCAGATTAAATTGTGGTGATGGAACAATCTGTATGTTCATTGTGGTGGTGGGTACGTGAATCCACAAGTAACAAAACTACACACACACACACACACACACACAGAGATAGGTTCACATGAACTGGTGAATCAGGTCTGTGTATTATAGCAACATCAGTTTCCTGGGTTTGAAATTGTCATGTCCACATAGTTCTGTTACCATTGGGGAAGACTGGGTGAAGGGTATGTGGTACCTCTCTGTACTATTTTTGCAAATTCCTCTGAATATATAATTATTTTGAAATTCAAAAGTTAAAAAAATAAACTTTGTATTTGAAAAGAAAATAGACACAGTGAAATTTCT